>JARHVA010000880.1:1295000-1517500 GCA_037957365.1 Torreya grandis
GAGACTCCCAACATATCCAAACCAAATGTGCATGCCAACAACTCATCAGTCAAGACCATATCCTCAAATCCCCCTTAAGCACCACTGTCATCATATGAAGGTCCAGTGTATATAGCAACACAACATCTACATGGGTGGGGTCAAGTACAACCACTAGCTAGATTATCTTGAGAATCTATCTCTAAAATTCTACTTGTATGATGAACAAGTGTATCAAAGTGCACTAAGTACATGCAAAGTGTCTATCTCCACAACCTATGTCATCATAAAGGGAATTTATGGATGAAGTGGCTTTTGGGTAGGGATCCTTGTAGGCTGATTAGGTGCATGATGTGTACCTAGTCAATCTTATGCAGAACCTTTCCCTCATACCTAAAACTCACCATAGTCAAAGTAGTTTGGAATTTTATTGAGGAAATACTTGTAATAGAGTTTCTTCAAAAAGTATAAAAGGACCTCATGGTTATTATAAGGGGGATAGTCACACACCATCCACCATCACTCCCAAAAATTGGCTTTAATCAAATCGTGTTGGCATTAGTGGATTGGGAAATGTTTGGTGATTATGGTAAATTGGGCATTGGTGGTTGGGTCGATAAATAAGGCATAAATTTGATCTTCTTTTATATTTTTTTTCTTCACCTCAGACGTTGATAATTTGTTAGCATAGTAAGCCTTACAACTATCCCTATATAACCTCCATCTATCAATTTGAATCATTATCAAGTTAACTTGACCTAATACTAACTCTAGGGTATTGGCCAAATAACTACAGTGGGTGTTCATAGAAGTGGACTCCTTCATTCTCCTAATTATGTACTCAATTTCAATGTTATTCTCCACTATGTGAGCAACTATCCTCTTGACTGCTTGGGGGATCTAGTGGAACTATAGGATGGTTAGGCAGAGGGTTAGGAGGGTTAAGTAGAGGCTCATGAGGGATGGAAGGGTTGGGTAGAGGGTTAGGCAAAGGATTAGGTGGAGGGTTAGGTAGAGCATGTTGACCTATTGGAGAAAAATTAAAAATCAAACTATGCACTTTACATTCACAATAAAATAAAATAAATTGATTTAATCTACAAAAAACCTACCTCTTCTTCATGGTGGAATCATAGATCTTTGGAATGTAAGCTAAAAGGAATATCTCTAAGCCAAAATGAGAGTTGGAGGGAAAAAACAAGACCTACAAGCTAAAACACGATCGCAAAGCACCAAAACATGAATGGGAAGCAGAAAAAATGAGAAGATTCGAGGGTTTTTTTTGTTTTGTAATTTTAGAAATGCGTACACATTATGTTTAATTATAGGAATGTGTACACATTCCTATAATGCATATGCATTCATATAATTAAGCATAATGCATACACATTATTGTTATAACGTGTATGCATAATGTGTTGTGTCCATCGAATTGTCCCCCAACTCCGTGCACATACCATTGTGTGTATTTATCAAGGATTGTGATTGGCTTTGTTCTCACACAATCAGGAGAATGATAATTGGATCTTCCAATCCATTTTGTAAGTCACACATTTATAATAGATAATAATTACACCATATAGAAAGGGAAGCTTTTTATATGGTGTTCACACTTAAAATTTATGTCATTATATACTACCAACTCCATTTTAATTATTTAAATATCATTAATAACCGTGATATCTAGTAAAGAATCCATTATTGGGTAGCATGATTCTTAAATGGCTAATGTTTATTCAATAATATTAGTTTAATATTAATGTAATGCCTAGAAGAAAACATGTGGGACTTGGTCATCTAATCATGATTCAAACTAGAGAATAACCAAAAGATATACATGAGGATTCACCTAATACACATTTATTAATAGTCATAGTTATTCTAGAGTAGTTGGAAGAGATTATTACATTCTTGTAGCATGCGAAATTACCATAGCACTACAATGAGTGGGAAAAGAATAAATTGGTCACAATAGCTTTATCATTTATTATTATAAATATATATTTTTATGAATTAGAACAAGATGATGTGCTTCACAGAAAAGAGCAAAAGTATTGAATGAATCTCATGAAAGGGTTAAAGGAGGTCATTATGTAGGATAATTGACCAAGAATAAGATATTATGGAGTGGGTTATGGTGGCCCATGGTGTTTCAAGATTCATAAGAGGTTGAAAAAATTGTAATGTGTATCAACCAATTGGAAAACCAAACCAAATGGCGGAAATGCCACCAAATTGGATTCTTGCATCTCAATTGTTCAATATATAGGGATACAAATTTTGGGACCTATCAATCCTCCCTCAAAATTTCAAATTCTATGTAATAATCACTATGATATATTGCTTTATAAAATGGGTTGAATTATTTGCAACACTAACTTGTAGAGCAAAGGATGTTATGAATTTTTTTTTATCAAAATATTATAACTAGGTTTGGGTGTCCATAAAGGTTTATTAGTGAAGGGGGTACACATTTCCTCAATAATATCATAAAAATCATCATAGATGAATTCATGATATCTCATCTAAAGAGTACCTTATATCATCCACAAGCCAATAGTCAATCCAAGTCATTAAATTAGGTATTGGAAAGAATGATAACAAAAATTTGTAATGTATAGAGGGACTACTAGGAAGATCCATTCTTGTAATATTGTGGGATTATAAAACCAAAAAAATGTCGGATGTGGAGCCTGATCTTCTTAGAATGTCTAGTTCTCAATAGGAGTAGTGTGGGGGGAAATGCCCCCCACTATGGTCACCATGGAGGTCTAAGGGTAATGGTGACCATACTTGGAACCCCTCTAGCGTGGGTTCGGGGGTAGTGTCCCTAAAGAAAAAAATTATGAAAAATGCATTGTGAAATATCATAATTTCATATTAAATCTAGACCATTCACTATTAGCTCATATATCTAATGGTATAAATTATGTTGGTGCATTTTTTCCCTAATATGTAACCCTCCTTTGATATGAGGGCATTGTAATCATGATGCCATGCTATGTGTGAGTTAATATAAGATTGTAGTGGATGTATTACAAGTTTATCCCTTCATTTTTTGGACTAAATAAGAGAATAATTGGTTGTTTATGTGTGGTCATAGCCCATATTGGGTGAACAATGTTAAATCTATGTCTCTCTTGTATCGTGTTTTCTACATTTTATTTCCATCTTTATTTCATTAATATTACTTTATTTTATATATTCCTAACACAAAAAATAAGATACCTGGCATCCACAATTTCATTTTGTATATGGCATGGAAGGTGTCATGCCAATGGAATACATTTTTCCTAGTCTAAAAAATATTATGGTAATACAACTTGTGATAAAGAGTCATTCAAAAATAGACTCTTGGAACTTTTATACATGTAAGAGACTAAAGATGACAAATTGGAATCAAAAAGTTATAAAAAAATAGCCAAAGACATGACATGATTATAGTTTCAAAGCAAAGAGTTTTAAGAAATCCAATTCATCATCTTGTATGAGAGTAGGTTCAAAGCACACCTAGGAAAGTTGTGAATAAGATGGAAAGGGTCATATGTGATCCATGAGACAAAAACTTAGGGTGCATTTGTCTTATGATATTTTTAAGGGAAAATTATTATGGGAAAGGTTAATGACAATATGATTAAACCTTACCATCACTAAGTGAAGTAAGATAATAAGTACAAATAAGTGCTACTTGGCATAAATAGAGTAGGATTTGAGTTTCAACATGTTAGAATAGGAGTGTAGAATTTGGAGATAATTTAAGAATTATTTCAGAAAAAATGAAAAGAATTCAAAGGGGATAAGGTAAATGATACTAGAAAGGTTCATGGTATTGCAACCAAAGAGTAGGATTGATCAAATTCATGAGAGGAATCTGTGAAGGCTTACGAATCAACTAAATCCATAAATAGCATGTGAATAATAATATAATAAAAAACCTAAAAATAAAATTATAAGTAGATTATGAAAATATTAATTTCATTATAAAATTCCAAAAAGACAAATTTTTAACAGGCAAGAAATGGTTAAAATCAATGGTGGATCCAATTAAGCAAGTAAAGAAACCATGAAAATCTAATGTATCACTTTTATAATGGCTATTACATTCATGTAAAATTATATATATATATATATATTAGATGAATGGATCGATCATAAGGTGGCGTGAAGAATGAATAATTTGAGCACAGGGGTTGTATTTTAAACACTTTGTACAACTCATACATCTTGAATAATTCATAGGATAGCAGAAATCAATAACATAATTCACAATGTAGAGTGTGATTTGGAAGTATTAGAGAGACTAAAATAAGATTAAAAGATTCAATGGCTACAAAATAATAAAATACAAAAGTGTTGAGAAACTAGGGCACACCATTTTTAAATACCTCCAACACCGATAAATAAGAGATGGGGATTGGGCTCACACTTAAATAAGTGAAATGGAATGACCTAAACCCTTTTAATTTAGTTTAGGAGGTAGATTAAAAATATTCCATTACTTTAGGTCCACAAGTGGCTCTTTTCCAAGTATAGGGTGTACTCACATAGCAGAAGCCACTTAAAGGGTCTAACATATAAATATTAGTGTGACTACTGATGTTGGGAAAATATATAAAATCTCCAAACCTTACTCAATTAATACAAAAATGAACTAATACTTATATCAATGTAGGTAACCATTAAAATCAATGTTGATATGGTTTCAAAAGTAATCATGTTAAAGGAAATAATAAAATCCCTCAATCCCTACAATAAATAGGCCCCCCATTCCATACAAACATAAAGGAGAGTTTTAGTTCTACAAGGACATCTCAGGATGCCAATTCATCTTATTACCAATAAAGTGGTGCAAGTATTGATATAGTTTATCATGGTAAGATATTAATCTATTTATAAAGGTTCAAAATATGTCACTTTGGGAGTCATATAAATTGTATACAAAATGAGCTTATTTGGAGAATAAATCAACTGGCAAAAAAATCTTGTGAATGAGGTGATTACTAATATATATAAAGTTCTCAAAATAAAAATACAATAGTTTTTTAGTATCAAGTCTTGGTGATGATCATTTGCTTCACAAAATGGGTCCATAATTATAGATTCACATTGATATTTTAAGTGAGGATAAATATCCAAAATTGAATCCATTTAGGATAGTATATAATCAACCGAAGGGATGGGACATGAAGGCATGCACACCTAAAGGTAGATGGCAAGGAATTATGGAGTAAATTATAGTATGAAGACAATGGGAGATATAAGTATCACAAAGGGAAGAGTGGATAAAAATAGGGAGAAGAAAATAAAATCCTTCATCCACTTATCTCATCGAAAATGAATTTCATGGTGCCAAAGATATTCATTGTTTCAAGCACATATGTAACAACACCTTTGTCTTCCCATACAACTCCTTTATCCTAGTTCATTATACAAACATTATTGAATTATCCACCATACTCTCCCCTATATTTCATATATTTAACACCACAAATTTTTCCTCCATCCTTTACATACATTTCAAATTCTCCACCCCATTCCCATTCCCACTCTCATCTAAACTTCATAGGTTCATGCACAAAATCACATCCTCACAAGGTAAATTCTCCTCCTCAAGCTCTAAAATCACTTTATACTCTACCATGAGCATCTTATATTCATCCAATGGTTATTTTGTAACAATATAATGTAATGGTTTTAGGGTTGTTCATCAGAAAAACTATTGTGTAGTAAGAGAAACCACCTTCTCTGAATCATCCTAATCAACCATAGTTGTTAGGAAAAAATTAAAATTAACCATTTAAAGATACTACAATGAAAGAAAAAAGTTGAAGAGAAATTTGTGAAGAAATAAGAAATAAAAATAAAAAGAGACCTAATTTAAATTAGCACACAAAAAATCATTTTAGGATCAAGCTACTTGAGATAAGGAAGAAAAGAAGAAAGAGGTGTAATACAACGCTACATAAGATAAGGTTGTACAAGAAAATTTCATGAAATACCAAGTTAAAAAGGATAAATTTGTGAAATAAAAATTAAAAAAATTAAGGCCAAGAATTACAAGAGATAAAAAGAATATAAATATCTATGAGAGGAGGAGGCCTAAGAGAAATAATAAGAATAGACACATGAAAAAGAGAGGAGAATGAAGGAAAAAGAAGACAAGAATAAGAAATAAAGATAAATGACTATGAGAGATAATTAAATGCAATCTAAAGTTGTACAAGACCCATAGGCATAAAAATAATTACAAAGTGGGTAAGAAAAACCTATCAAAACATTGGCCAGGATCTCTGGTTTCATCAAATGCACAGATTTTGTTAGCAAGAGTAAGTTATTGCATAAAAATGATGTAAGCACAAAAAAGAAAGAGAATATTTAAAAAATAAATAGAAAGGATTCAACACACTCAGATTAATTGAATAGCTCACAAATAGGTGTATCAATAGGATATTAATGTGTAATTCTTCTATGAATGATAACAAAGGCCTAGAATAGGCATGTAACTCCTAAATCAGTAATCACCAATCAAATAGTAATATCCACTAACCAATGATAAGGAAAAAGAGTGATTCCCTAAATATAAGAACACTTAAACAAGTTAACTCAAGTGGAGGAAAAATTCATGTGTGTAAAAATAATCCAACATATAAGAAAAATAAATACCTACACTAACACCCCCCCCCATAAGCATAACTTAGGTGGGTAGAAGAAATGGGTACCAACAACAAGGCCTAATGAATTACCTATGTAAAAAGAAACTCTCATAAAGTGTAAAATGGGAGAAAACCCATAGGAAAAAATTCCCCCCCCCCCAACATAAAAGAGAGAAAAAAATAAGGAGGGCTAAAAATCCCAACTAAAAGATACAATTATTTGTCACCACCCTATATCCTACAAAGGAGCTCTCTAGAGTGATTGTGGATCAGTAGTAGATGTGGTGAAGAGTGAATCACCTTGGAATAATGAATTTATACACCAATTACTTGATGTATATCCAACCAAGGTGTGTTCCCTATACAAGGAAATATGTTCCTCATGCATAGTAGATGGTCCAACTACTCCATGCAATGATGGAGTATCTAAAGTAGAGGCAATAAAATAATGTGGAATGCCTTGTAACTGAGTAGAAGACTGCCCAATGTTTGATGAGTCCTAAATCAAATTACTTTCTCCCTATAATATCTGAAGTGGAACAGAAGTAGGTGACTCAATAAATAACTCAATATCTAGAAGGTGACAAAAATATGGTGGTGTATCCCCATCACTATCATAGTCATATGTGATAGATAAAGAGTCCTTAATATCAGATATGATCTCAAAATAAGAACTATCATTAAGTCCAGGTGACTCTGATGAAGAAGAACATGAAGGAGAGTTAAGGACAAAGTGTGAGAAGGTATACAGTCGATTCTGATGATTAACCAATCCTACTTCCAATATAGTATCACTGTGCAACTCTTTGACATACACTTAATCTAGAGTAAACTCAACTCGCATGCCCAGACCAAGGTGAGTAATCTAGTAAAAAGATAGGAGATTAGTTGAAAGTGATGGACTACTAAGAAAATTATTGAATGTTCCTCCACTCACTTCAAGAGACCCTCTCCTAAAAACCTATGTAGAAGTATCATCTCCCAAATGAATAATGGACATATCACATGGTCCCACAAAAGTTAACTCAATCTATGAAGAAGCCATGTGATGTGATTATCCAGAGTCAATGACCCATGTAGGATTTAGAGGTACAACTATAACTAAGCCCTACTTTTCACTTTATTCTCACCTTTTTATTTTTCCATTATCATTTGCCTTGGAGGATTATAGGGTTGATGAACATGGTTTGATAGACTTGGGAACACCTATATTATTCTTTTTGAGAAGGCTTGTTAGGTGGTCAATTTTTTTATTAAAACATTTTTTTTCATTATGATTTCATGTGAAATACCCACACTTAATCCTCTCTTTCTTAGGTTTAACACTAGAAGAAGAGGTCTCATTGGTTGATTCGGAGGTGGGAGGTTTTTGATCTTTTTCTTGATCTTTTTTATTATGTTTCTTCTCTTTTTTGTTTGAAGTCTTCTCTTTCCCATTCCTATAAAATAGTGCTTCAGGTTTTTTGGACTTAAATGTGCCTATTTGTATCAACTTTTCTTGCTCCCAAGTCAAGTCAATAACAAAGGCATCTAATGAGGGCATCTTCCATGTAGAGCCTAAAAAACTTTTTATGGCATGGAAAGTGGATACAAACACAGAGTAATCTGGGCCTAATTTAGAGAGAATTGATAGAATAATTTGATCATCTTTCTTATCTATACCACATTCTTTTAACTGCAACATTAGTGATTTAAATTTATTGAAGAAATCTTGTAGTGAGTCAAAGTCACATGGACTCAAATGATGAGCTCATTCTCCATTTCATGACCTCTCATAACAACATGCTTCCCAAAGAATTTTTTTAATGTGGTTCATACTTTGTTAGGTATTTTAGTAGATTCTATGTGAGAACACAAGTTAGGATAAATAGACAAACTAATACAACCATGTGCTTAATCAGATATGTTGATCTATTTGTTTTTATCTACGTCTATTACAAGTTGAGTTTCTTTCTTCATAGTTATCCTATAGAAGCCTTGTTTTCTTAGAGTCAATTACACATTGTTTTTTCATTCATGATAGTTGAATGCAGTAATTAGTGGAAATGACCAATAATCCATGATATAAGGAAGGAAATTGTAAACCTAAATGTGTAAGTCAAACAACACACCCTTCCTCCCAAATTAATAAAATATGAGCCCTTCCCATCCACCAATTTAGCACTTTATAATTTTAGTATGTTTTACAAAATAAACCATTCCAATAGAACAATAATGAAAAATAATATACTTTTTAAAAAAATGGTACTCACTTTTGAGCTACCCTACAAGGAAATTTCATTTTTCATCTTGTAAATGGTTTATTTTAACACAAAATTCAAACTATTTTTGATAAAAAGGAGGAGACCTAAATGGTTTATTTTAAAAAACACAAAATTCAAACTCTTTTTTATAAAGAGGAGAAGACCTAGGTTTCCATATAAGGGACATAATCATATTTGAACCATTGACATCTCCAAAGTAATCACAATTATTTAACGAATCCTTCTACAACTCACATGTGAATCTTAATTGGAAAAAAATCCACTTGAAAGGCCAAAAATTAAAAATTCCTATACTAGATTCTTTTTAGGTTAAGAGAAAAATATTTTTTATTTGATTTATCTTATAGAGAAGATACTTCGATGCCACCATGAGAGATGAATGTAGGGTAGACCAGGGTAAGTGTCATTAGAATGAGGATGAAATTAACTCATGAAGGATCTAGTCAAACATTAACCTCCCTTCCAATGGAGATCAGGTGCCATTGTCAAGTCTGAGTGGATAAAGCTGAGGAGAAGGAGCTCATATGACATAGCCAAGGAAAGTATGTTACTTTGCACTTACCCTTTTTTCCTAAGATTAGAATGAATGGCCTGATTTTCTTTAAAAATTATGGAGACTGACCTGTCGACCACTTGGAATGAAATGCAGAAGCAACATTAGAATATGTGTAGATAGAGAGCTACATTTGGAATTTCAAATTCCCCAGAGTTTGATCTCAAACCACTTGATAAAGGGATGGCTGATGAAGAGGCAAAATTATATTACACCACATGCTAGAGGGAACAAGATGAAGCTTGTCATGGATGATGAACTAGTTGTAAGAGTTCAATGGCCACCACTATTATGAAAATTACTGAGAGCCCTCATCTCTCCATATAGCCAATATTAACCTCTAATTGATATGATTCACTATTCAAAGCCTTCTAAAATCAAATATGACCAAGTTCAACCTTAATTTGATGTGATTTATTGACCTGATTAGTTGTGCATGACACTCAATGGCATGTTTCCAAACCATCTATGAACAAGAAGTAAATCCAAGCATATGACCCTTTTACTTTGGTAGTCAGTTATGACCTTTTCAGGTATGCCTTTGAGAGTAACATCCTCCCTCAATGCATATGAGAGCACAATTGAATATATTTTTTGTTCAAGTAAACCAGACCGAGCAGGCATATATGAAAAACCAAACCTTTTATTGTAAATAAAATTCTCATGATTTAAAAAAAATAACACAAGTAGTAAAAATAGGTAATCACTAAACCATATTATCACTCTAATACCATGTTGTATCATTAGCCATGATCTATGGTTTCATCAAATGCATATATTTTGTAATCAAAAGCAATTTATTGCATATAAATTGTTGTAAACAAAAACAAGCAAGAGAATATTGTAAAAATCAACAGGAAGCATTCAACACACTCAGATTAATTGAATAGATTACAAAGAGGTGTACATATATGAGAGTAATGTGTAACTCTTCCATGAATGATCACAAAGGCCTGAAATAGGTATGCAACTCCTAATTTAGCACTGACTAATTAAAGAGAACTATCCACTAGCCAATGATAAGAAAAAAGAATTAACTCCCTAAATCTAAAAACACCTAATAAAGCTAACTCAAGAGGAAGAATAATCCATGTGTGTAGGAATAATACAAAATAAAAGGAAAATAAATACCTACACTAACACAACCAAGGGATATAACCCTAGGCTAGGACACTAGTGTGACAAATAAATAAGATCAAGGCATGGGTCCCAAAGGCTTGGATACAAAGAATACCAAGAGAAGGAATAAGGAGAAATGACTATGAGAGACAAGGAAATGAAATCAAAAGTTTCACAAGACCCATAGTCACATTAAGCTCATGCAGAGTAATGTAAAAGCATATTATTATGCTAAAAACAAAACCTAATTTAAGAATAGGTTGGGCCTTACACACTTGATGATCAGTGGAACAAGGATATACACCAAAGGATGAAAACTTAGAAAATATGGAAGAAGGTGAACTTTGAATGAATGAGAAGCATAATTCAATATTTTTTTCCTCTCTACGTTCATCTTCGTTAGACTCAAGTCGTGATAAAGAGGAAAGTGAAATACCAATACCAAAAAAGAATTTTTTTTAAATTTGAAAGAGGTCATACCTGACCCACTAAATTAATCTATGGGATAAGGTTTTATCTCTCCCTCGACAAGGGATTGATTTTTAATTATAAATATGCTATAAAAACAAAGAGTGTTAATAAGTGTGAAAATATACACATAAAAACAAATAAGGTGAGAGCAAATCTTAAATAAATTCAAAATAAGGAAACAAAAAAACATGTGACAAATGGGAATTAAATCATTTTGGACCTAAATTCAGTTGAAACCAAAAGAATAAAGTTATACTTTGAAATTTTAAGGGGACAAATAGCTCTATTCTAACCTCTATTTTATGCATATTTATTTTCATGCAGTTGGTCTATAGTATTTTAATAGTTTGGTTTTTTTTTTTTTTTTAAACTTTTTTTTACTATTGTTTGGTAGTAGTTTTCTTACTAAGGATTTTGATAACCCTATAGTACCTTTGATTTTTGATATGTGCTCTCCATTTTTGTATATTATGATTAATCCTAATTAGGGGTTTGAGCCCCTTAAAAACCCCACCTTTGTTTCGATTTATAGCTCTGGTCAAAACCACTTTCCCTTAATAATAAAAATTGAATTTAATAATTATAATTGAAATATAGAAAAAATCATTCACCGGTTGGGCAAAGTAAATGGATTTCCTTATTATTTTGATCCATTGTAAAAATGTTATAGCAGCCTTTAGAATATACATCTAACCTTACATATTTTTTATTCTTTATTAAATTCATGGGTTGAAATCATGTATGTTTAGACTCTTGGTTATTCCCTTCTAATTTCTTTTATGTATGAGGTCCCATCAATGTTTGAGGTTCTTCAAGATATTCCCCTTTTAAGGAGAAATTATAGACAACTTAGAATTGTAGTGGAAAGTCTTATCAACCAAATTTTCACCCTCAGGAAGGTAATTCAAGCCTTCCAAATTTGGAATAACATGGAAATAATCTTAGGTTGTGGGTGGCCTAAAATTGTATTGAATCTCTAGGTTAAAGGGATAGCTCCCTTTGATGAATCACTTAGACTCACAAACTACTCTATCAACTTGCTAGGAAAAGAGATAGAAAACCTATTCCAATGGATGTGATGTACCAGATATACTTGACCAATACCAATCAGCTACAAATTCACTTCAACCATGAGACTAACCTGTAATAAACACGTCTTCAAATCTACTTTTCTACATCAGCATTTCCTATAGAGGTTATGAAAGATGCTTGGACAAGGAGGACTAGTCAAGGGGTAATACAATGAAACTAGTGAAAATAAAACTCACTAAACCTTTCACACTTCACTTTAACACTTGAAAATACCTGCAAAAAGGATTCTAAACTGAACATGAATGTTAGACAAGGACAACATGTCAAGGAAGCAAAGCTAGTCACTTGACAAGATCAACTAATCACACAAACATAATAAAACCAATAAAAGGAGGAGGTAAAATATAAGTTTCTCATTTATCAAAGTCTTTTAAATAGATAGGTATTTTCCATACCCATGTGGAGGATACAAACATATCCTATCAAGGCTAAATTTATAGAGGAAAGTGAGAGAAGAAGAGAGAAGGGTGTAGGAGAGAGAGTGACAAGTGTCTATAAGAGTTAAATTAAAGAAGGTATGAAACTATCTCAATATATGTTATATGACATGTGTTTATCTCTTGAATATTCTCTTCTCCTCCAAGTGGTGTGGAAGTTTGAAACCTGGCTTGATACCTTGATTTTCTCTTCAAAACTGCCCCTTTTCTTGGCTTGTGAGAGGACAAGTGGCACTTTTAAACATCAATGCATGTTGAGTTACACTATAAATTATCTATTTACACCTTTCATTAGTTTTATAATCTCTCTAAACTGACCTCTCAATGGCAATCATCAAGTAGCTTTGTAGGTGTCTTGAAACCCCTTTGTCTCACTAGGCCAATCTTGCTTACAAGTGTCAAATATTGAGTTCATCATCTTCAAGGTAGTATATATCCATTTATGGCCTATTCACAGCATATTATACCTATAAAAATTTATTTTTAGTGATCAAACTCTCTCTAATACAACATTTTGCAACAAAAGCTCACATTTGGCCTCAAATCCTTATAGCCCTAAAAACATGTAAATCTCCTTGTGTAGGATATTTTATGGATTGTAATAAAAACATAAGTACATATTTGAGGACCCATTATGTATTTACAACTCCATGACAAATTTTAGGTCTTGAAAGTGAGTGGAAGTATCTTGTTTATGTTTTTCTCTTCCCCCAATTAGGCTTCAATCAGGCCTCCTTGCCTAGAAGACTGAGTTTTGGCCAAAACTAACTTTCACATATGTGAAACTTATAGGAAGTGTTTGATTCAATTTTTCCATGACAATATCATTCTCCATGTAAATTTTTATCTCCTCATACCCTGTGGAAGTGTGAGAACCATGAAATAGTCTCAAAACCTAGTCTTTCTTTTAAGCCTTCTCAGACTGCCTTTCAGAATCAAAATTTTAGGTGTACCTTAAAGATAAATTGACTAATTTTTTTGACTTTATCAGGAATAATACAACACAATACACTTTTCCCAATGATTTTTTTCATTCATATGCTCAGGAACCCTATATTCTGCTCAAAACACTACAAAAATGAAGCATTAAATGTGTCCATATAATTTCAAGTATATAAAAAGTACATGGTGAGGATATAATTGGAGTATATAATGTTTTTTGTGTGTTTATAATATAAAACTAGGTGATCTCATGCACTTTAGAGGTTAATATCTCTCATTAGGTCCTTACTAGGGTTATAGGAGGGTTTAGACATGTTTTGGTTCTTAATGATTGTTCATAACCCCTAGGGCCTTAACTCTTGAAATAATTAAAAAATTATATATTATAAAACACTCCTAAAATTTCCCTAGGTGATTAAGGTCGCATTCATATCCTTCATGTTGTTCTAAGTGCAAGAAGTTTCTCTTTGGGTTTCAACTAGGCCATTGGAGAGGGGTTTGCATTCTTAGCCTTTGTTCATGAATGTCAGGGACCTAAACCAAAAAATTATACTATAAGGTTGAATTTTAAAACCATATTTATAATCCCTAAAATCCATTTATCTCCATGCATCAATGTAAGGTCATACCAAGTGAGACAAAGTTAGTCTTGAATTATAGTTATGTACTTGGTGAGATTGGAAGAGGTCTTATAAGTTTAAATGTCACTTTATTTGTCTTTATTTGCTTTTTAATACCTATCTATGGTATATACTAACATTTTTAAACTCCAAATTCCCTTAAGTCTTCATCCTAACTTCAAAAAACCACTATGTTCATGACTGTACTTATAGACCTGCCTGTGTAGTGTTAGGCTTACCAAGCCTAAATAGGGTTTTCAACATTATCACATTTATTATTGGGATTGAGGATATTATAGAGTCATACTATCACCATTAAAACATCTTTAAATGATTTTCATTCTCTTAAACCTCTCATAGACCTTTATCTCTCTCAAAATAAGCAAATATCTTTCATGAAGGTAGGTAGGCCTATAGACTCCAATTTGACTCTATATGTAGGGTTTAGAGAGCCATGTTTGGTCATGTTTTATGAACCTCATTTAGGTATCCTTTAATTTTAATGACTCTATGAATTTTTTCATTCATTCATCAAAACCCAAATCCACCACTATGTATTTTATCATCTTTTCAAGCTCATAACCAGATGGCTTACCAAAGCACCCTGTAGGTGGTCATTAGGATAGTCCTAATGCATTTTTTGGGTTTTAAGAATTAAATTAAAAATAATTGAACATATAAATGACTTACATTATATTATTTAGAGTTATCACCTTCTCAACATTCCCAAAACCTTACACTTTCACAAAAACAAACTTGTTCCTTGTACCTTCTTAAAGTATGGTTGTAGGTGGTCATTGGAGAAGAGTTTGAACATGAGGTTTGAGAATTGATCTTCTCAATAGGTTATGGAATTTCGAGATTGAATAACCTCATTTAAATCTCTCTTTATTTCTCTATAGTCTTATTATCCTTTCATAGCATTCATAGGCATGTACCTTCTTGCCTTCATACACAGACCTATATATGAGTGCCTAGGTTAATAAACTCAAATCTCTTAACCTTCCTTTGACTCTCCAATATCTGATGTAACTTCATTGATACATTACATCTATTATACCTGATTTTCATTTTTTAACATTCACATACTCTTCATATATACATGACCATTTGTTTTATTGTCCAAAATGAGGACATATAAGTTTGTAACCTATAGGTTTGTTTCTTTGTTTGTATGGACTGCTAAGAATAATTCCTTGAATATTAGTCATTTTGATGGTTGTTTCAAATATTTTCCTTTTCATGTTAGCTACCTAATACTCTGTAGACTTCTTTCTAGCATTATATAACCTCAAATTTGCCCATTCACATATACAGCCCTATAACAAGTTAGATCATGTACAAGGTTTATGCATAGAAGTTGGTGTCTCTTCATTCATTCATGCTCTTTTGATGATAGTATTGAGGGGTATACCAAGGTCACATGGTTGTTTATAATCCCACACCATGTCTCTCCATTACCAAAACATCTTCAATATGAAACCTAGATCTATGAATATCCACCTACAAGTCTGCAAACTTATGGGTAGATGAATTTTGTCTAAGTCTTTGTAAAGATTGCATTTAATCTTCATGATCATTACCTTGGCTTATAAATTATTCAATAGTTTCCCCCTAATATTATACCATTAATCCTTATTGCCACTTGGGCCAAGCTTGGCAATCATGCCATTAAAAGTTTGTTAATGTAATGTGTCATGCTTCCAAAGGAGAAAAATATGACACCTCTTGAAGGACTATCTACAAAGAGATACTTCTCAAGGATATGAACATGAATAATGGAAGAGTGAGGGTATTTCATGAATATTAAATCACTTATAACCTTCTGACAGTGACAACATTTCAAACCAACCTAAAAACTTGTTGTAGGGGTGA
This sequence comes from Torreya grandis, assembly GCA_037957365.1. Classification (NCBI taxonomy): domain Eukaryota; kingdom Viridiplantae; phylum Streptophyta; class Pinopsida; order Cupressales; family Taxaceae; genus Torreya; species Torreya grandis. Next base: position 1,311,006 of record JARHVA010000880.1, read on the forward strand.
TATGTTCCATGTACTTGAGACACTATTATCCTTATTGAAGACACCTCATGAGGTTTTATTTATTTATTAAACCAACATTAAAAGGACTCCTATGACCTCTATAAACATCCCACAAAATTCATTCTCCTCCATTGAACTCTAAAGTGAATAAATAGGAGTAAAACTAGACCCTACTTGAATGGACAAGACATAGTGACCTCCTTATAGTCTTAATTATTATTCATAAAGGAAGAGGAATGAATATATAAACTAATTACATAAAATTTAATCTTAATAAGACTCCTAACATTTTCCAAAATTTTAGCCTCTAAATTTCTCTCTCCTAGCCATACCATGCATTTGAAATTTATCTTTCTAAGCTTGTGAAGGAAGAGATGGAGGAGAGAGAGAGAGAGAGAGAGAGTTAGTTGAATCTATAAGACCTAAAACTTTATCCAAAAATTTAATCTAAATTTTATAATCTGAAGAGACTCTATGAAACCATTTTCACCTAAATGTGAGTTCTTGAAGTTTGTACAAGTGTCGTAAATCACCCCTTTAGAGTGATTTGTGAAGTAACTAACCTATTCTAAATTCCCTGACATGTTTTTAAATCATATAACTCCTAAAATAACCTTTAAAAGTGTCTTATAAAAAAATTTCATCTTGTAATCTTTGACATACATTGGAATTAGTCAAAAACACCCTTTTTTTAGAAAATTTTACCTTAAAGTCCATAAATGAACCTTGACTTCTCCAAACCAGCATGAAATATTTGTATAAGTTGATTAAGGCATGAAATGAATTTTATAATAAACTAAGGTCCCTATGACACCATTTGACCAATTTTCATCACTCTATGACATGACTAACCTAGTATAATGCAAAGACAAACTATTACCTTAATTTCTCCAAATTTACCTTAAACAATGTTAATAAGACCTTATAAAGACCAACTGGAGACTATCAAGGCATGTAATTGATATGAATAAGTTTTATAAAACATGATAAGAAATTTTTTGCCTATAGGGGTTGATATTTTGACCTTGAGGTTCAAAATTTGTCAATAAATTGGTGATTCACAGGGTTAGCATGTTTGCTATGCTAATTAGACTAGTAGCCTTGTCCTTCCATTTTGCAATGGAGTCACTTGTACCCTATTATAAACCTGATCAATTTTTGACCATGATGAAACAAACTGATTTGACCTCCAAACATATAAATCAAGGACAACACACACAAAGAAATGGAAACAAAACACACACATGTGATAGCTAAGAACTTAGGGAACACAAAACACAACAAATCAACTAACTATATACAACTGAACTAAAAAATCATTTTCTCCTAGATCAAAGGGGATGCTTGTGATATATTTTCTCCATGAGATGAATAATGGTATGAGGCAAGTTACTTCTTAGACCTTTCTTTTGTTGTCTTCATCCTCTTCTTGTTTGCTAACCCTTTTGGCATACTTTCAAATGTAGTGACAGCAGTAAACCTATCACCTATAAAGATGAAATCATCATATGGCTCAAGATCCTTCTCATATTTCTTAGTATTTGAAACCTCAAAAAATGATACTCTATTTAGGCATGATTTTTAGGCCCTTATGGCATCTTGAGTGACCTCATGCTTCTTACCAGTTGTTGCAAGCTCATCAAGATCTTCAATGAGCTTTGAATACTCACTCCAAGCTACTTCATTATCTTTAATGTATGTATCTTGTTTAATCTCCTCATGAGCATGATCTTAAATAGGCAATGTATCTTTACGAAGGGATTCAACTTCTTGAAGTGGCTCAATATACTATTGTCAATCATCTTTTAGGTCCTCTCTTTGATCAACATGAGCAAGACCAAATAGAAAAACATCTTCATCTTTCTCCTCAAGGACTATAGGACTATCAAGTGTTTCAAATATTTATATGCAATCATGATGTGATTGTAAGGTAGATTCTTCAATTTCATCTTCTTTCTCATTGTGAACTATTTCAACTTCATTCAAGACTTCGGCTTGTACTTGTTCTTCATGTTCACATTCTTATTCTTTTGAGGCTATGTCAAAATCATTCAAAACCTCAGTGTGTTTACTTATCAGTCCTTCAACATCAATACTAGCTACAACCTCAACAAGGTTAGAAGTAATTGAATCTATTTCTTAAATCATACCATCAAGATCATCTTATAGAACCTCATCTTTGAAAATTGATTTACATTTCTCATTCCCAAGAGGAGTACCAATGGTGAATTCCTCATCATATAAAATTGAATCATCTTCCCCATATTCTCTTTTAACTTCAAATTTAGATGCAACTTCTTCTTCATTTTCTTCCCATAGGACAAGTTCTTCTTTAACAATGGATATGGTGGGAGGGTGATCAATATGCTCATGAGTTTAAGGGGGGTATGAGTTATGGTAGGTTGCTCATAAATAGGCTTGGGTATTGAGGGATGTTTATTACAACTTTAAGTCTTAAGAATGGAAGATTCTTTTAGGAATGATTGAAAGGAAAGCAAATTTAGTTGGGCTATGAGTGCCTGATTCTCCTCAACAACCACCTCATCCTTATCATATCCTTCTTGAGAATTTTCAATAGATTCAACTTGATTTCTAGCCTTCTCATCTAGGACCTCCCTCTTGTCTTGCATGCCTTCTTGGATAGACCTCCAAGATGTAAAATATTTGGATTCTTGGGAGAGGGTAATGGGGTTTGAATAGTCTTAAGGTTTTCTTTAACTTCAATCTCTTGATCTTGTCTCTCTTCCTCTTATTGCTATCAAGAATTCATTACATAGTTCCAATTTGGGACTTTGAAACTATTAGGTTATCTTTGAGATTAAATTAGATCTCTTGGAGGCTCTTCTTGAGGATAAGGAGCATAAGAAGGCTGATAAGGAACATAAGGGGTTTCTTGAAACATTTTATCAAACTCACTTTTTTTACTTTACCAAATCTCCATTCTCTCCAATACAAAATTACACAACTCATTCCTCTCTTGTGGATAATTAGATATAGCTACAAACCACCTAATCACTTCTTCATATTGGGAATTTCAACAAACCATTCTTTCATATGTTATCACCTTTCTCTCTATCTCATCCATTTCATCTTAAAATCTTGGGAATATAGTGGAGGAGGGGAAGGAGGGTAGTGTGGTTGAGAATAAGGTTGTTCATAAGATTGATATGGCTCATAAGGAGGATAAGAGTGATGTTTTTGGTAGTAAGGAGGGTAACAAGATTCATAAGGTTATTGAGGTATATAATTAGGTTTATATAAGGGATGATAGGGGTTATCATAGAGATGATATGAACAATCATACTACTAGTCAGGCTCATTATATGACTTATAAGGCTTATGGTAAGGCCAATAAGGAGTACTACAGGCTTGAGATACTTCACCAACTTGTCTAAAATTTAACTCTACTTCAAACTCATCCATAACAACCTCATCAAGATATTTAATTGGAGATATAACTTATTTTGAACAAGTGACTAGGCTACTAGAACTATCTAATTGTGAATGGAGTCACCATTGATGTTCTGAATGCTCCAAAGGTTGATATGTAGAAGAAGAACATCAAAAATCCTTCACTACTTTAGACCTTAGTCCCATTGGGCATGCCAAAACTAATATCAACAAAATTTTCACCCTTTTGAAGGTATTTCAATCCTTCCAACATTAGAATAACATGGAAATAATCCTATGTTGTGGGTGGCCTAAACTTGGATTGAATCTCTAGGTTAAAGGGTTAGCTCCCCTTGATGAATCACTTAGTCTCAAAAACTACTCTACCAACTTGCTAGGAAAAGAGAGAAAACATATTTTAATGGAGGTGATACACCAAATATACTTAACCACTACCAACTAGCTACAAATTCACTTCAACCATGAGACTAACCTACAACAAACACTACTCCAAATATGCTTCTCTACGTCAGCATTTACTAAGGAGGTTATGAAATATGCTTGGTTTAGGAGGACTAGTCAAGACATCATATAATGACACTAGTGAAAATAAAACTCACTAAACCTTTCACACTTCACAAGACCTGTAAAAAGGATTCTAAACTAAACATGAATGTTAGACAAGGACATGTCAAAAAAGCAAAGCTAGTCACTTGACAAGATCAACTAATCACACAAACATATTGAAACCAATCAAAAGAGAAGGTAAAATATAAGTTTATAATTGATTAAATGCATTAAAATGGGCAAGGATTCACCATACCCATGTGGAATATACAAACATATCTTATCAAGGCTGAATTTATAGAGGAAAGTGAGATAAGAGAGAAGGGCATAGGAGAGAGAGAGAGAGAGAGAGAGAGAGAGAGAGAGAGAGAGTGACAAGTGTCCATGAGAGTTACATTCAAGAAATAAAGTATGAAACTATCCCAATAAGTCTTGGAAGACATGTTTTTATATATTTAATATTCTCTTCTCCTCCAAGTGGCATGGAAGTTTGAAACTTGTCTTGACACCTTGATCTCCTCTTCAAAACTACCCCTTTTCTTGGATTATGAGAGGACAAGTGTCACTCTTCAACATCAAGGCATGTTGAATTACATTTTAGATCTACTTTTGACACCTTTCATTATTTTTATAATTTTTCCCAACTAAAATCTCAGTGGTAATCATCAATTAACTCTTTAGGTGTCTTGAAACCCCTTTGTCTCACTAGGCCAATCTTGCTTACAAGTGTCAAATATTGAGTTAATCATCATCAAGTAATTTTTTCTCTATGTATGGCCTATTCACATCATATTAGACATGTAAAAATTTATTTAGAGTCGTAAAAATCTCTTCAAGGCTCTATTTCGCACCAAAAGCTCTCATTTGCCCTCAAATCCTTGTAACCCTAAAAACTTGTAAACCTTATTGTGTAAGATAGTGTAAAAATGATATAAAAAAAATAAGTACCTATTTGAGGACCTAGTGTGACTTTAAAACTTAATGACAAATTTTAGGTCCTAAAAATGAGTGGAAGTATCTTTTTTCTATTGTTCTCTTCCCCCAATTAGGCCTCCTTACTTAAAAGACTGAGTTTTGGCCAAAAATCACTCCCACACATGTGAAACTTCTATGAAGTGTTTTATCCACTTTCCTCATTACAATACCATGTTCCATGTCAATTTTTAGCTCTTGAAACCCTATGCAAGTATGACAACCATGAAATGGTCTCAAAACCTAGTCTCTCTTTTAAGCCTTTTCAGAGTGCCTTTAAGAATCAGACTTGTAGGTGTAATTTCAAGAGAAAATGAATTAATTTTTTGAATTTATAAGGCATAATACAACCCAAGTCACCTTTTCCAATTATTTTCATTCATTCATATGCTCAGGAACCATGTTTTCTACTTAAAACACTACAAAAATAAAAAAACTAAATGTATATGTACAATTGAAAGTATAAACTAATTACATGGTGAGAATATACTTGTATTATAAAATTATATTGGGGTGGTTATAATATCAAACCAATTCATATCATGTACTTTGGAGTTCAATATCTCTCATTGGGTCCTTACTAGGGTTTTAGGAGGGTTTAGACATATTTTGGTTCTTAACAATTGTTCATAAACCCTGGGGCCTTAACTCCTAAACCAGTGCCATAATTTTAAAGTTTAAATCCCTACTCAACTTTTCCTATGTTCTCAAGTTCCCATTCATATCCTTCGTACAGTTATAAGTGCAAGAAGTTGCTCTTTGGATCTCAACTAGGCCATTGGAGAGGGGTTTTCATTCTTAGCCTTTGTTAATGAATGTAAGGGACCTAAACTAATAAATTATACTATAAGGTTGAAGTTTTAAAACCTATTTATCATTCCTAAAATCCATTTATATCCATGCATTAGGTTAAGGTCACACCAAGTGAGAAGGTTAGTCCTGAATTATAGTTATGCACTTGGTGAGACTTGAGGAGGTCTTATAAGCTTAAATGGAAATTTAATTATATTTATTTGCTTTTTAATACCTATATAGGGTTTTAAATAACATTTTTAAACTCCCAATTCTCTCAGGTATTCATCATACCTTTAAAAAAACACAGTGTTCATGATTGTACTTGTAGACCTACCTGTGTAGTTTTAAGCTTACCAAGCCTAAACAAGGTTTTCATCATTGTCACCTTTGTTATTGGGTTTGAGGATATAATATATTCATACAATAAACATTAAAAAATATTAAAATTAATTTCCTTCCCTTAGACCTCTCAAAAACCTTTAGCTCTCTAAAAACAAGCAAATATCTTTCATGAAGGCAGGCAGGCCCGTAGACACTAATTTGACTATGTATGCAAGGTTTAGAGAGCCCTGTTTGGTCATATTTTTTGAAATTACATTAGGTATCATTGAATTTATTGACTCTACTCATTTTTTCATTCATTCATCAAAACCTAAATCCACCACTATGTATTTTTATCATATTTTCAAGCCCATAACCAACCTGCTTACCAAAATAGCCTGTAGGTGATCATTAAGATAATCTTAATGCATTTTTTGGTTTTAGGAATTTAATTAAAAATAATTTAACATATCAATTACTTATGTTATATTATTTATATTTCATCACCTTCTCAAAATTCCCAAAACCTTACACTTTCACAAACACAAACTTGTTCCTTGTACCTTCTTAAATTATGGATGTAGGTGGTCATTAGAGAAGAGTTTGAATATGAGGTTTGAGAATTAATCTTGTCACTAGGTTATGAAATTTTTAGATTTAATAACCTCATTTAAATATTTAATCATTACTCTATATGATTATTATCCTTTCATATCATTCACAAGCCTGTACCTTCTTGCCTTCATACACACCTATTTATGAGTGCCTAGGTTAATGAACTCAAACATTTTAACCTTATTTTTACTCTCCAATATCTGAGGTATCTTAATTGATACATTAATTATCTTATACCTCATTTTATTCATGTTCCTTTCACATAATCTTCCTATTTACATGATCATTGGTTTTATTGTCCAAAATAAGGAGCTACAGGTTTATAACTTGTAAGTTTATTTTTTTGTTTATATGGACTGCTAAGAACAATTCCTTAAGTATTATTCAACTTAATTTTTGTGTCAACTCTTGTACTATTCATTTCATATACCCAATAGTATATATACTTCTTGACAGCACTATATAACCTCAAATTTTTCCATTCACATGTATAGGCACGTAGCAAGTTAGCTAATGTATAAGGTTTATGCATACAAGTTGGAGTTTCTTCATTCATTAATGCTCTTTTGATGATGGAAATTAGGGGTATATAAAATTCACATGGGCGTTTATAATCCTACACCACATCTCTCCATTACCAAAACATCTTCAATATGAAACCTAGATCCATGAATATCCACCTACAGGTCTGATGCCCTGTGGGTGGATGAAGCTTGCCTCAGTCTTTGTAGAGAGTGAATTTGAGCCTCATGATAATTACCTTGGCTTACAACTTATTAAATAGTTTCCCCCTCATATTATACCATTGGTCCTCATTTCTACTTAGGATAATCTTGGCAATCATCCCTGTAGAAGGTTGTTAATGAACTGTGTCATGCTTCTAAAGGACAAAAACATGGCACCTCTTGAGGGAATATCTACAAATAGATAATTCTCAAGGATAGTAACATTAATCATGTAAGATTGAGGTTTTTTCATGAATATTTAATCACTTGTAACCTTCTGAGAGTGACAACATTTCAAACCAACCCAAAAACTTGCAGTAAGGGTGATATATTCCATGTACTTGAGACACTATTCTCCTTGTTGAAGACACCTCATAAGGTTGAGGTTATTTATGAAACCAAAATTAAAATTACTCATATTACCTCTTAAAACATCATAAAAAATTCATTCTCCTCCATTGAACTTTGAAGTGAAGAAACAGGAATAAAACTAATCCCTGGTTGAATGGACAAGACATAGCGACTTCCTTGCAATCTTAAAAATTATTAATAAGGGAGGAAAAAATTTACCAAATAATACCATGAAATTGAATATTAATATGACCATTAAAATTTCCCCAAATTTTATCCTCAAAATTTATCTCTCTTAACTATACAATGCATTTTAAATTTATCTTTTTGAGTTTGTGAAGGAAGCAATAGAGGAGAGAGAGAGAGTTAGTTGCATCTATGAGACCTAAAACTTGATCCCAAGCTTGAATCTAACTTTTGGAATCTGAATAGACTCTCTAAAATTATTTTCACTTGAAGGTGAGTTCTTGAAGTCCATACAAGTGCCTTAAATTTCCCCTTTAGAGTGATTTTTGAAGTAACTAACATGTTATGACTTCCCTAACATGTGTGAAAGTTATATAACTCCTCCAAGAACCTTGTAAAGTGTATTTTATGTATTATTCATCTTGGAATCTTTGTAATACACTATAATTATTCAAAAATGCTCTTTCTCTTTATAAAACTTTACCTTAAAGTCCACAAAAGAACCTTGACTTCTCCAAACCAACATGAAATGTTTGTATAAGTTGATTAAGGAATGAAATTACTTTGATAATCAGTTGATGACCTTATTACACCACTTGACTAAGTTTCATCACTCCATGACATGACTAACCTAGTATAATGCAAAGATAAACTATTACCTTAATTTCTCCAAATTTACTTTAAATAATACTAATAAGACCTTATAAAGACCAATTAGAGACTATCAAAGCATGTAATGGTTATGAACAAGTTTGATAAAACATGACAATCAATATTTTGCCTCTAAGGGTTGACATTTTGACCTTGGGGGCCAAAATTAGTCAACAAGAAAAAAAGAGGATACGAGTACAAAGAGATATAACATGATCCTACTTATATCTTCCATTTTTATCACTACAACATGAGATAAGATAAAGTTTGATATTGTCCTACAAGATTTTACCTTCACCATTGGTTTAGAAGAACCTAACTAGGCACCATTTTCTAAGGAAAAATCATACTCCCTTATTCTTGATTATTGTGAATTTTGTTTGCATTTATTTGGAGATATTTATAGTGCGGAAGAATATTTAAGTCCTCCCACATAAATATATATCCATTTTTTATGATGGAGAATGAATCCACCTCTAAATCAATCCTCAAGTCTCAATTATTCTACTGATAACCTTTAATAAACATAATTCTTTCTTCATATTGAAAGAAAGCAAATCATTGTCTAAATATAGATATTAAGTCTATTTCACAGCTATTTTGGATTTCATTATCCACTTGTTGATGCCTGTAGTGATTGATTTCCTTCTCTAATTTTTTTTTTCTTCGTCAAAATGATAAGATGAATCTTTAACATAGTCATAAAAAATAGAAATGTCAAGGAAGGAAACACATTGTAATCTTAAGTCCTCTATTTATTCATTAGATTTATTATAAAATTTCTTATTCTCAATCTCCAAGGGTTTTTCAAGGACTTTCTACCATTTTATCTCTTGTAGAATTCCTGGGCTCTTCTTATTTAATCATCCTTTCAAAAAAAAAAATAGTATGTAACAATATTTCTATCTCTTTGTGTTGCAATATGAAGTGAGAACCTCTTCATTTCCATCTCTCATATCTTATTATTATTTAATAAATTTAAATCATTCTTGTCCAAAAGCATAACACAAATCATGTCTATTAACAGAAAGGGTAAAGTCACCAAGGGGAGAAAAGGGTTTATGAACTGAGGATAATCCTCATCAATCACTATTTTTTTCCTCATATCTCTCTTTTATTACTCTTTTTTTTCAGCTTTCATGGCAACCAAAAACTCGTGCATGATATCCTCATCCTCAAAGAATGTCTCCATGTTTTTTGAATAGTCTATTTTGGGTCCCTTGCTAGCTAAATCCTTCTCTTTTAGCATCATCACTCAATTAAAATAGTCCATTTTTTTCCAAGTCATCCCATGTTTTTATCTTTCTATAATCATTCATTTTTACCTCTCTTTTATCCTATTTCCCTTGTTCATGTTGAAGGGAGACCCTATTATAAATTAATTTATTGATTAAAAAATAATTTGTCTTCTTTACATTTTATTGATTTCTTTTCAAATTTTGGAATGCCAAGGCTTCAAAGGAACATTAGTTGGCAAAGCATGGGCCCTTCTAGGCTTGTAAAGATAATTTGGTTGGAGGCTTATGATATAATTGAGGTTTAATATTTTGATCATTAACATAATATGATTTCCTTAATTTCTTGGGCAGTCATTTGTTTCTTTAAAAAAAAGACCTCATTAGAAACCTTTGTAATAAGGCCTTTTATTTCAACCAATGGATCAATATATTCAACTTATTATGATTGGGTTAGGCTAATGGATTTCTCTTTGGAATATTGAGGATCTGGAGGAGAATTATAGATCTAAGGAATTTATGATTTTGGCATGATTATTCTAGCTTGTATATCTAAGGAATTTATGATTTTGGCATGATTATTCTAGCTTGTATATCTAAGGAATTTATGATTTTGGCATGATTATTCTAGCTTGTATAAGGCTTCTTTTAGCTATAATAGAAATGTCATAAGTTTTTTAAAGTGTTCTTCCACATACTATTTGTGTCATGATAGCAAGGTCTGAATCAAAATATTTTAAATAATATAAATGAGTAGTACTTGGTGATGGATTGAATTCAATAGCGATTCTTTTGTTGGTTATTTTGAATATGAGATTAAAGATAGAAATTTTACTTGTCAACATTTTTTTTTATAGGTAAATGTTTCATAAGGGCTAGAGCATCCACACTTTCTTTGAAATGACTACACAACTTTTCTCTCAACTAGTCCCATGTTGACACACCATTTTTCATTCAAACCTATAAACCATTCTTGATCTTTTCCTTTTAGAGAAGAAGTAATCTGAGGTCCACTTCAGGTTTTGTGACATTATGGATTATGCAAAGGTTTTCCACATATTTAATTTGATTTTTTGGACTGATAGATCCATCTCCATTAAAATAGGGAAGAATCTTTAAAGTGATTTTATGAATATCATTCCATTGGCTGAGATCTAGAAGACTAGAATAATTATAAGAAATAAAAGGTATAGTTATTATATTAGCCTATTTAATGATCTTGTCACAATAATTTTCAAATTATTAGGGAAGGGCTAGGGTCTAACTTAAATATAGACTGTGCATTTTCCCTATAGAGTCACCAAGTGATTTAAAATACTTCAAAAATAAAAATAAAAATACTAAGACTCTCACCAAAATATTGGTGTGAAAATTTAAATCAAAAGGATTTGCACAAGATTTTCAAATTGAAATAAATTCAGGCCCCATTGGGCATGTCAAAAATATTAATGGTTTAAAATTTGTGATTGAAAGCTACTTGCATATCATCCACAACATGGGATCTCTACTCAATGTGGGACTGCTACTTATAGAGAATCTCCAAACCTAGTTGGTTTTGTTACTTAATTTAGTGATAATCTAACTAAACTAAATCATATAAATGGAAGTCATAGAGGGGAAAAGAGTTAGAAGAGTGCATAAAAAAAACAAAAAAATGGTGAGCACCATAATGGAAATTAAATAATCTCATATTTATATGAACATAATGTCATTTTGTATGTAGGAAGGGAAATGAACCCAAGATTAAATAAAATAAACTATAAATGGAAAGAAAAAACCAATAAATGGAGTTGTAGTAACAAAACTAAATCCAAGGGATAGATATACAAGAGCCATAATAAAGTCTGTTACTTGTAAAAATTATGCACAATCCCACTGTATTCCAAATAGAGCTCATGATTTCCATACATATCAAAATAGCAAGGGCTCATATATGACTTCTATAAATTATTAGGCATAGAAAGTCTAAGAAATACACACTTTTCTCAAATGAGCTCAATAAATTATGAAGAAGAGAAGAGGATAAAGAGAGAGGGGAAAAGCATTAAAATTTATATCTCTTGAGTACAAGAGTAGATAGAAATCTTTATTTGCACATAGTCCTATATCACTCATTCAAATCTCCTTAGTAGACATGATTACTTTTAGGTTGTAATTATGGAATATGTACCCAACTCAAGTGTTCACCTCAGCCCATACCATCTTTATGAATACCATCCATCATCTCAATCATAGTTGCTCTTTGAAAAGAGTAGCTTATTGGTCCTTTCTCCTGATTAAAATTTATCTAAATCTATAGGAGTACTTTCAACTTCAAGCACCTAACTAGGGTTGGTGAAGCCTTTTCCAACTTTGATATTTTATAATGAAGAATACCTTGCTTCCATCAATTCTAATTAGCCTATGCTTGAGATATCCTAATAATATATCTATTTCGTACTATTATTTAGAATGGATCACTAAATATATTGAGAGATATAAATTCATAAGTTGTTCCCTATTATTTCACATGTTTTTTTTGTATTATTATATGCTTGACCGAATGGTTAGAAAACCCCACCAAAAGTATCATTTAATGGTGTGAGGAACTTTTCTAGGTTGATTTAATATATTTTGTATAAAATATCTCTCACCACCATATGTTTAATAGATTGATAGTTAGAGTATATTCTCATCTTCTCAAGACATCTCATGTCATGGATTTAATCAAATGAAATGGTATGAGGAACTCAAATATTATGCCTTAAAATATGTTCCTTATATGATTGAAGAGATATTACTTCTTCTCAACCATTGGCATTGATCACTTAGGCTACAAATATGACAACTTGAGATGATCTTGTCGACATAGACATAGATTAAAGCTAACACTTTTCTCCATATTATTCAACCATGACCCATAAATATTTTAAGGCATTACGAATTAATCATATTTATGAGATAAATGGCCACAAATCAATGTCATTGATATAATCCAATGGTGAAAGACTAGCAGCGAAGGCTTACTTAGATCTTACACACTATGTGTCTTTTTGACAATTCACTACATACACAGTCCCACTCTACATGAGCTTTGAGATTTTGAAGATGAAAATTTACATAAATAGTTCAAAATACCCACTATAAATTTGTTGATCTAAAGGTGTGAGGGGAACCTAATTGATTATGTCATTAAATCTTCTCAAAATACCTCATGCTTTTTATATGAGAAGATCCAACGGTGTGAGAAGCCCTGGAACTTTGAAGTAGCTAATGTTGTTGATCTTACCAAGATCAGATGAAATAAGATTTAAAAATATAAAATAAGATAAAGTCTTAAAAATTTATAATCAAAAAATATACTTATCTTATTTTTAGATCATGCAATGCTTATATGAACTTTAAGCAATGAAATGAGCTTGACGGTGATGACATTTCTTGAAATTTATCACCTATGGGGAGAGCCTGTAATTCAACATCCCTGAGGTGAAATTATTTAATACTTAATATTTATAAAAATTATAAATATTATAGGGTTATTATCTTTTTTCAATTTTATTTTAGTCTATGATAGTGTATAGTTGTCAATAATGCTCTAAAATAGTTCGATGGTCACTAAAATCGAGAGAATGATTATCAAAACTTGCCTAGAAAGATCCAGTAATGTGTAGGAACCTATAATGGTTATATTTATCTATTTCCTACCAAAAATATCCTTTGTGTTTATACTAGTCTCTTCTACACTAGGTTATCATACATGCCTGTTAAGAGGATTTTTGTACAATATCATAGGTTTGATAATGTGTGACAATATATATTTATTATCCTTCACCTTGTAACCTTAGATTTACTTTCAAAACTTATTTTTATGTAAAAATGGTTTAGATAGGATAGGTTGAGCTTACCCCCAACCACCCCATATAGAGTTTCTAAGTACTACCTACATTCCAATACTCTAAAGAGGGTTTAAACTACACATAATTCTCCCACCTGACTATGTGTGAGCACAAAAATGATTTTCTAGTATGCAATGCAACCTATATGGCATTTAACACTAAAATACCTATGATTTTCACCTTAAAATTATACTCAAACTTGGCTTAGTGGTTACTAATATGAGGATTTTATAGATTCGGTTCTTTATGGTAGTGCCTTAAGGATGTGTAGATGTATTCTTCAATGTTCAAGTACTTTTATAGATAAGTCCTAGATAGGAATAGGCTTAGGTTTGATGTGTATATATAGTAAACACTTAGGGTTATTTCCATCAGTTACTAACATGCAAAATGTGTGGGCCGACCCAAAGGAAGGTTTTAAATTTGAAAGATAGTCATTATAAATCATGTGAATGTATCTAGTTAAGACAAACAACTCTAGTAACTAGATCCATCTGAGTATGGTCAGAGTCATTCAGGAGATAAGAAATAGTGATCTAATATCAAGTTATGGTCTACTTAGGATAATGAACTATTTATTCACAAATTAAAGAGATCATATATGTGAATGACATAAAATCAAGAAGGTTGATCTTATAGATGAATAAATAGATAGGAAAGAATATGAGCAATAATCAAGTGTGTATGCACAAGTTGTGTATGTTAAGGATGGTCAAATATAATATTTTCAAGTGTCTAATACAAATTTTATGTGGCTATAATTTTAAACTCATATTAAAATCTAGAATTGATCAAATGGTTAAATCAAGGCTCATCTACCCTATTGAAAATATGGAAAAGTAAGTCCAATGGTTGGGCAACCCAAGAAGATGAGAAATTAGAATTTTCAATGATTATTTGGATTTGAATTATGCATGTGTAAATGATCCATTTTCATCACCATTTACAAAAGAGATCTTGGAATGGGTCACAAGAAATGAGGTCTTTTATTTCATAAATGGATTTAGTAGATATCATCATATCTCGATCTCAAAATAAAATCAATCTAAAAAGAATTTCATAATAGAATGGGGCTCATTTGTTTATAATATATGTCATTTGGATTGAAAAAAACACCCACAATGTTTTCAAGAGTAGTAATGACCACTTTCAGTGATTTCACGCATGAATTTTTAGAGGTATATCTAGATGACTAGGTCATATGCTCATTATTCAAGGAACACTCATCAAATTTATGACTAATGATAGAATGGTGTAGAGCCTTGTAAATTTCATTTTACAAAATTTATTTTTATTCATGTCCTTTTAAGTGTTTTTGGGACACTTAGTCTGCAATTATGAAATTTTAGTGGATTAAGCCAATATTAAAATCATTATTGGGCTCAAACCACGATCAAATATATTATAAGTGTGATATTTTTTTAGAAATATGGGGTGCTACCACAAGTTAATTTGTTGGTATGTATAAATCACAACACCCATTAATTAAATATTATATAAAGATAATAAGTTTCATTAGACACTACAATTTCAAGTTGCATCCACTAACCTAAAGCAGAGATTGATTACAACTCCTATTTTAGTCTTCATTTATTATAATAATATTTTTAATATTATGTGGATTCATCAAGGACTATGATTAGCATTGTTCTCACAAAATCAAAATAATGAGAATTGGATCATCCAATCCATTTCACAAGTCATACATTGTCTATAATAGAGAATAATTACATGATGATAGAAAGGGAAACTTTGGCTATGGTTTTCATACTTCAAATTTCTTTCATTATCTTTTACCAACTCTATTTGAATTATTTACATATCATTAAGAACTGTGATATCTAGTAAATAAGCCATTATTGGGTAGTATGATTTTTAAATGGTTAATGATTTTTCAAGAATATCAACTCAAGATTAATGTAATGCCTATATGAGAACATGTGAGACTTGGTCATCTAAGCATGATTCAAATTGGAGAAGAACCAAAGGATATACATTAAGGATTCACCTAATGCACATTTATTAATAGTCATAGTTATTTTAGAGTAGTTGGAAGAGATTGTTACATTCTTACAAATGGGATATTACCATAGCACTATGATGAGTGGGAAAATAGTAAATTATTCACAATAGCCTTGTCCTTTATTAGTTTTAATATATTTTTGAATTAATTAGGTTAAGATGATGTGCTTCATGGGAAAGAGAAAAAGCCTTAAATGAAGGTCATGAAAGGGTATTAGGAGGTCATTGTGTAGGATAACTGACTATGAATAAGATAGTGAGAAGTGGGTTATGGTGGCCCACAGTGTTTTAAGATGAAAAATGGGTTTCAAAAAATTGTAATGTATATCAACGAATCAAAAACCAAACCAAAGGGATAAAATTCCATTAAATTTGATTCTCATAGCTCAATTATTTGAGAAATGGGGGATTATTTTGTGTGACCTATCAATCCTCCCTTAAAATGATTGAACTCTTCATATATCATCACAGTGATATATTACTTTACAAAATGGGTTGAAGTAGCTGCAACACCAACTTATGGAGTAAAGGACGCTATGAAGTTTTTGTATGAAAATATTATAACTAAGTTTGGGTGTCCATAAAGTTTTATTAGTTAATGAGGTTCACATTTCCTAAACAATACCATCAAAACTCTCATAGAGGAATGCAAGATATCTCACCTAAAGAGTACCTCCTATCATCCACAAGCCAATGGTCAAGCCAAAACATTAAATAAGGTATTGGAAAGAATGATAACAAAAATTTGTAAGTATAGATGGAATTTTAGAAGGATCATATTCTTTCAATATTGTGGGATTATAAAACTAATAAAAAATGAGATACCTAACATACATAATTTTAAAATGGTCTACAGAATGGAAGTAGTCATGCCAATGGAATACATTTTTCTGAATATTAGAATGATAACATACCTTGTGACAAAGGGTCATTATAAAATAGACTCTTGGAACTTTCATGCATGGAATAGACATAGATGACGTCAAATTGGAATCAAAAAGTAAAAAATACAATCAAAAGGCGTGGCATGATTACAACTAGCAAACCAAATATTTTTAAGAAGGACAACTAGCCCTCTTATATGAGATCAGATTCAAAGCACACCCATGAAAGTTTTGAGTAATATGGAAAGGGTCATATGTGATCCATTAGATAAAAATTTAGGGTGCATTTTTCTTGTGAGATTTTCAAGGAAAATTTATTCTAGGAAAGGTGAATGGTAGCAGGATTAATCCTTACCATCACTAAGTGAAGCAAGACAATAAGTATAAATAAGTGTCACCTATCATAAGTAGAGTAGCATTTGAGTTTCACCAAGTGTGGTAAAATAGTAGTGTATACGTTTGAGATAATTTAGGAATTGTTTCAAAAAATGAAAATAAAATAAAGGGGATATGGAAAATGATACCAAAAAGGTTCATGGTTCTGCAAGTAAAGAGTATGGTTGATCAAATTCATGAGAGGAATATTTGAAATCTTAAAAATCAACTAAGGCTAGAAATGGCACATGGATAATAAGATAATATAAACCCTAAAAAATAAAAATTAGAAGTAAATTATGAAAATATTAATTTCACTACAAAGTTCCAAAAAGACAAATTTATAAATGGCAAAAAAAATGGTTAAAATTGATGGTGGATCCAATTAGGCAAGTGAATAAATAGTAAAAATTCAATGTGTCATTTCTCTAATGGCTAGTGCATTAATGTAAGATAGAAACAATACATAAATTATATGAATTACTCAATCATAAGGTGGTGTGAATAATGAATAAATCAAGCACAAGGGTTGTATTTAAACACTTTGTACAACTCATGCATCTTGAATAATTCATAGGATAGTAACAATCAACCATGTAGTTTACAATGTAGAGTGTGATTTGGAATTACTGAAGGGCTTCAAGAAGGAGCATAAGATTAAATGGCTACAAAATAAAAAAATATGTAAGTGTTGAGAAACTAGTGCACACCTTTTTTGAATACCTTCAACAACAAGAAATAAGAGATGGGGATTGGGCTCACACTTAAGCAAGTGAATGGCATGATCTAGACCCTTTTAATTCATTCTAGGAGGTAGAGTAATAATATTTCATTACTCTAGGTCTATAGGTGGATCTTTTCCAAGTATAGGGTGTACTCACACAACACGATCTAGTTAGAAGATCTGACATAGAAATATTAATGTGACTACTAATGTTTGGGAAAATATATAATTTCTCCAAACCTTAATCAACTAGTATATCAAGGAAATAATTCATCTATCACCATAGGTAACCATTAAAATCAATGTTGATATGGTTTCAAAAGTAACTGGCTTAAAATAAATGAAGGACTATTTCAAATAATTTAGACATATCTATAGTCCAACTGAAAAACAAATGTCAATAATACACCTACATTATCCAAAAATTTATAATTTTAAATTCACCCCATTGTAATAAATGGGGAATAGATCTAAATTATTACCATACTCTCCATGTACAACTTATGCAAAACCAAAAAAATATTCATTTTCAAATATTATCTCCCATCCAATTTAGGGACATAAGTCCATATTATCAAAAATAGTCCTTTATTAGAAAATCCCCCAATCCCTATAAAAAAATGGGGGCCCCATACCATACAGACATAAAAGAGAGTTTTAGTTCTACAAGGATGTGTTGGGATCCCAATTCATCTTGTTACCAATAAATTGGTGCAAGTATTGCTAGCCTATATATTGGTACACTACCAAAGATGACACTTTGGGAGTCAGAAATTATATATAAATTGTATACAAAATGATCAATAGTAGGGAGAATGGATTAATTGGCCAAAAAATCTTGAAAATGGGTGATTACTAATATATAGAAAGCTCTCAAGGGAATAATTCCATATGAAGAGGATGTGAAAGAATAGTTTCTATAGAAGGCCATGCATACTACACAAATATAGTATGGTACCTATATCCATAGTCATTTATCTGGACATGTAGTAGGAGGAAGCACAACATAGAAAAAATATAGAAGCCATTTTTTATACACTAAAAGGAATGTAATCATATGCATGAATGATGCTTGTAAATTTGTGAGAGGATCCTATCCTAAGCCCAAATCAAACTTTGACAAGGAAGAGAAAAGAAAAAAAATTGAAGAAAATTCCACCATCATTACAGATACACATTGATATTTTAAGTGAGGATGAATATCCAATGAGTCCATTTAGGGTAATATCTAATCAACCCAAGGGATGGGATAGGAAGCCATGCACACCTAAAGGTAGATGACAAGGAAGTATGGAGAAAATTACAATATGGAGATAAGAGGAGCCAAAAAGTATCACAAAGGGAAGAGTGGATTAAAACAAGGGGGAAGAAAATAAAATCCTACATACACTACTTTCCTTGAGAATTAATTTGATGGTGCCAAAGATATTCATTGTTACAAGAACATAGGTAGTGACACCTCTATCTTCCCATATAACTCCTTTACCTATTCATTACACAAAAACTATAAAATTCTCCACCATGTGGGTAAATTTATCCATTACTCATAAAATCATTGATTTTAATTGGGTAACCAATCATAAATTTTTTAATATTTAACGCTTTTTGGTATGAATTTTGTGATCCATGGAGTGTGTGGACCCCACTAGTTTGTGAGTGTTGGTTAAGATTAGGCCTTACTTATAAGTCATAGACTTTATACCACAAATTTTCCTCCACCTTTTACATACATTCCACAGTTTCCACCCCATTCTCATTCACACTCTCCTCTAAACGTTAGAGGTTTATGCACAAAATCATCTCCCCCAAAGGGTAATTCTCCTCTTCAAGCTCTAAAATCACCTTGGAATCCATTAGGATCATCTTATATTCCTCTAGTAGTTATTGTGCAACAATATAACATAACAATTTTAGGGGTGTTCATAGGAACAAATATTGTTCAACAAGAGAAACCACCTTATCTAAATCATCCTGATCAACCATACTTGTTAGGAAAAAATGAAAAGCAACCATGTGGATATACTATAATCAAAGAAAGAGGTTGAATATAAAGTCATGAAGGAATAAGAAAGATAATGATAATGAGGTCCAATATAAAGTATCATGTGATAAATCATTGTAGGATCAAGCTACTTGAGATGAGGAAGAAAAGAAGAAAGAGGTACAATATAAGGTTGCATAAGAAAATTTCATGAAAGACTAAGATGAAAAGGATAAATTTATGAAATAACAAGTAAAAAAATAAAGGCTAAGAATGACAAGAGAGAAAAAGAATATAAATAATTATGAGAGGAGGAGGCCTAAGAGAAATAAGAGGATGAAACACAAGAGAAAGAGAGAGTAAAGGATGAAAAAGAAGACAAGGAGAAGGAAGAAGGAGAAATGACTATTAGAGACAAGGAAATGTAATCCAAAGTTGCATAAGACCCATAGGCACAAAAATTATTACAAAGTGGGTAAGAACAACTAAGGGATGCAACATTAAGCTATGACACTAGTGTGATAAATAAACAAGATCAAAGCATGTGTCCCAAAGGCTTTGATACAAAGAAGATCGAGAGAAGGAAGGAGGAGAAATGACTGATAAATAATGAAATGTAATCCAAAGTTGCACAAGAGCCACACTCACAAAAAAAATTACAAAGTGGGTATGAACAACCAAGGGATTCAACCCTAGGATAGGACACTAGTGTGACAAATAAACAATATCAAGCCATGGATCTCTTAGATAAAGGCTCAAACATAGAGATGTAAGGTCAAGGACAATCATAATTGAAGCTAAGAAAAATAGCTATGGGGTCAAGAACAAACCATTCAGATTCGCAAGATGAAGGATCACAAGGTGGAGGTGATACACTAGGTTATTAATGGTTGGGTATATAGGGAACATCAACAAGAATAAAAACCTTCATCATGAAAACTCATGTTGCAATAAATGTAACAGCCTCCCTATGTTTTGTGTTTTAATGTGTGGAAATGGTGCGTTAGGTAAGTGGTCCCTCATTCTTATAAAAATCAAAGAAAATTTACATTTAGTTTGATCTTAAGTAAACTCAAAGAAAATCACATGCAATTTGATAATTTTACATGCAATTTTCTTATTATTAAATAATTTTTATTAATAACAATTTAGATAACTTTATGCATTTTTTAATATAATAGCATTTTTAAATTTTTTCTAAATATTTATTCAGTTAAATTTAAAATAAGTTTAATAATAAAAAATTGCATGGGAATTTTTTTTCATGTTTATAAATAAAAAACCAATTAAATATGTTTATTCTTTTAAATTTATATTTTTTAAATCTATGATATGTTTTCAATTAATTTTTTTAAATTTTAATATTAAAAAGTAAGATGAAATAATCTAATACAGGGAATTTTAGATTTAATTTGATAATTTTACATGTGAATTTTTATTATTAGATATTTTTTATTATTAATAATTTAGATAATTTTGTTTTATGTTTTAATAAATGATAGTTTTAAAATAGTTTTTTTTAAATAGTAATTTAGCTGAATTTAAAATAAGTTTTGTATGAGATTTTTTTTTCATATATATAAATTTTATATATATATATATATATATATATATATATATATATATATATATATAATTTTAAATTTATATTTAAATATATTGCATATTTCAATTAAAATAAAAATAAAAATATTAAAAAATGATATGAAATATTAAAATACTAAACATCTTAAAATTTAAGATGAATTTCAAAGAAAAAATAATTTAAAAAAACATAAGTTCTAAAATCTAAATATTTATTAAATATAACTTTGTACTAGTTTATTTATATTTATTATTTAATCATATTTGGAGGCTAGAACAAAATAAGTTGGTACAAGAGTGACTTAAGTAATTTGTAAGGAGACTAAATATCAAAAAAGATAAAGAGAGATACATTCAAATTTTCATTTTATTTGTAAAGTTTCATGTAGATTATCCTTCAATTTTTTTCTCTTCAAATTATTTATTTTTTTAAATTGGTATTATTTATTTTTATTTAGATTAATATGGATGCTTCCTTTTCAATCCTCACTATTACAGAGTCCAGTAGAAATAAGGGACTGAATCCTCCATAATATAGTACAACTAAAAATAAATTTGAGAAGAAATTATAGAAGTGTGTGATGACAATTAGTTATTTTTCAAGGGAAAACCATAGTAGTTCTAGAAGTAAGACATGAAAGTGCCCTTATTACCTTACAGAGAAAAGCAGCTCAATTGCAAGATTGAGGTACTACTTGTTTGGAATGGGAAAAAGGGAACATATATTAATTTGTAAAAAAATCCTGAATAGTAAACGGGATGAATTGATTAGGGAGTATATGTATATAGAATCTTTGAAATTATAGGTGGAATCATAAGCACATCCTCGTGCTCAAAATCTTTCCATTAATGAGTCTAAAATTGGAAAGATGTATGATGCTTCAGACAGGAAAAATATTGATGCAGCTATTGGGAGACTATTTTTTGGTTATGGGTGCCTTTTAATATTGTGAGGTCCCCTTTGTGGAAAAATGCAATAAGAATGATAAATAATAGTCTTAGAGGTTATGTTCCTCCAAGTTATGAAAAATTTTGCACAGTAATTTTGAGTGAGGAGAAGGCTCATATAAAGGTAAGATTACAGGATGTCAGGGATATTTGCTGATATACTTCTATTGTTTTTGATGGGTAGATAGACATTGCACATGGACCTCTCATAAACATTCTAATTTCCTCCCCTAAAGGAGCATTGTTTTTTAAATGGCATGACACTTTAGGGCATGTGAAAGATGCAAATTACTTGATGGATTTATTTCCATAAATAATAGAGTAGGTGGGGAGATATAATGTAGTGCAAGTCATCATGGATAATGCTTCAAATAATTTTTTACCTAGAGGCATACTTGAAGATAAGTATCCACAGATCTTTTGGACACCGTGTGTAGTTCATTATATGAACTTATTGCTCAAGGATTTACATGGTGGACTTTCATGGCCAGTTAGTGGGAAATGCAAAGAAAATTTAGAAATTTATAGTCAAACATTCTATGTCACAATATATATACATGAAATGTTCTTCCTTGAAGCTTTTTCAGTGTGTTGATACATGATTCGCTTCACAATTCATCATGATTGAACATATGGTGAAAGTGAAGTAATCACTTAGGGAGATGGTGGTGTCAGTGGAGTGGGATAGATGGATAAGCCATCCTATCACTAACATTATTGCATATGATGATATTTATGATCTCATTATTGGCACTAGCTCTACACTATTTTGGCAATAAGCTAATGACTTATTAACACTTTTTGGGCCCATTTTTTAGGTACTTAAACTCTTTGATAGTGATAAACCATGCACACAGTAAGTTTTTTAGAGCCTTGACCTGATAAGGGAGAGATTAGAGGTCATATTAAGTGAAGGAGCTCCTACATTTGGTCAAATGACAAAGGACTTGGTTTGGGCATGTAGTGAGAGAAGGTGGAAGATGCTTCAAAGTCCTCTTTATTATGTTGTGTTTGTGCTTAATCCTAAGTGGTTTCATAATAAACCATGGTTAGATGATGAGGTATCTAAAGGATGGAAAGTATATCTTAATATATTTTACACCAAAAAAGAGGAGAGTGCTCATATCAGGGAGGAATCCTCACAATACATTAATTTAAATAAAAAAATTCTCATCATGACGTTGCATATAATCATGCCAAATTAAAAATCATAACATTATGGGAGACATATGGGAATGCAACACTCCTACTTCAAATGATAGATATTTGTGTCCTCTCTTAGGTTTTTAATTTTTTTTAATTTGTTTATCATCACTTAATAGTTGCATTCAATACTATAATTAATTTTTAAATAATAAATTTGGTTATTAAATTTTATTTAGTTTAAATTAATCATGTATTTAATTTGAATTTATTTTGCTTCACAAGTGTTTATTTCTTCTGCAAGTGAGTATGCATTCATCCATTCAGTGAAGCAGAATAGGCTTGGGAATAAAAAGGTAGAGGACCTTATTTATGTACATTCCAACCTTCACCTTTTGTCTCATGCTTCACTTAATTACCTTTCAGGACCTCATAGAATGTGGGATTATGTTGGTTCTATGGATGATGGTGATGATGAGTTGCTAATTGAAGTGTTAGAGGATGATGTAGATGTCCTATTCTCTATCCCTAAATTCTAATCATCTAGAGAGGAGATTCAATAAAATATAATCACTATTAATCCTTCTGCTTCAAGTGTTGTGAGCCTAAGGAAGAACAACTAGGCTTTTTTGATGAAATTTGACTTTATGCAAGACATATATTGTATACATTTTTATTTTAAACACTATTTCAATCATTAGATAATAATTAAGAATAAAAACATTTTAAAAAGGTTTAATTTTCCAAAATTATATAAAATATCTATTATTTTTAATGTAAATATAAATATTTTAACTATGTTTATAGTTGAATTTTAATGATTTTAATAATAAAAAATATATCTCTCTCAATTCATTTGTTATGAAAAATCTCTTCCAATCCCATTTCTATCAAGTTTTTATTTCCATCACGTTTCTTCATTTCTCATTTCTTGTAACATAGATGCAAACTGCCCACCCGTGAGTCACACAAGTTGAGCCAACACAACAACCATTACAGTGTTTCCTGACCACTATGTCAAAAAAAATGTGGTCATCAATGTTGATTAATTGGTGGTGAAGAAACATGAGGAAGGTGTAAGTATGCTCTCCACATCCCTTGGCAACACTAGGCTACAACTTCGTCAACAAAAGTGCACTGTGGAGGATGTTGTGGCCAAGGCAAGGAAGGAAATTGATGAACCTGACCTAAATTTTTCAAGCAAATAATTGGTGATCAAATGATGTCTGATCAACTCAAATTCACTTCTTTAGTGACCAAGTTATCACAATATTGGCACTCTGATCAGAGACTAGAAGATATTAAGGCACATGAGCAGTAACATTACCTTGAAGAGCATAAAAATATTTTGACAAAAATAGTATCATAGATAAAGAAGATCACAGTGTAACTCTTAGACTAGAAGTCACAACACAAGGGAATGTTGAAAGAGACTAAGGCATCATTAGGAGTAACTCAGATGATGCATAGAAGGATGTAGCCCTAGTCCTGTCTCTAAAATAATGTGACAATGTGGTGGGCTAGATGAGGACTTTGGAGTTGGATATGTTTCATAGCATCTTCGCTAGCATTCAAGCACATCAATTTGTAGATTAATTTGAGAAATAAAGACTAAAATAATGAATCATTACAATATAGACCCCAATCATTCAAACTTTTATCTAAGATGACTTATTCAGTATCATATAAGTACTAGCACAATTGTACACATAATTTACAATGGTGCAGGAAGGACCAGATTACTAGATAATATACAATGTTGATCTGGTAAACCTCCTTTTGTCTCTCAATGGTAATATAGATGAGTCTAATTATATTACATTATAGAGTTGTTTATTGTACACATTGTGCAGATAGACTACTACTCAAATTCAACCAAATCTAGGTGCATCATCTTCACAATAGAGCTTTGAACAGCCAAGTGCATTTTTACTATAGCCTACTCCACCAAAATAAGGTATAAATAGTCTTTGAAATTTTATCAATTTTTCAGCCACTGAAGTTTTCCAAGAAGGAAATTTCGTAGTATCTATGAGCAAGGTCGAGAAAGTTGAAAACATATAAAGGGTGGCCTCCTAGATATGATGGCCTATTAAAAACCTAAAAAAGTTGTAGGTTGGTATGCTACCTGGCTGATAATTTGAAAGGGTGGCTAAGTAAAAACTAGTAAATGAAAATTATTGTAAAAATATGACTATAACTCTCAAATCAATATTGAAGTAAAATAAGACACAAAAAGGATCACCTTGTGATTAAGTGTGCTTAAGGCCATTTCAATTACCACATCATATTTTGTCTCAAGAAGTGACCACTATTTAAATCTAATAAAGTGTTAATAAGACATTATGACTAATGTCTTACAAGTATTTTGTAATATTCTATCTTCAAAATATGTATAATTTATTAAAGACAATGTAAGTGGATAAGATGGATGTAGATAGAGCATATTTTAAGATAAAAATAAGATGAAACAAATGAATGAGAAGGTAGAGATTCAATAATACTTTCCATAAATATTGTATAGATCACATAAAGGTAAGGTTGTTGAGTATAGTTTTTAGTTGGTATTGTTCCATCATATGGCTGATATGGATTATTTCTTAGCTTGTATAATTATATTTGATATATATATGAAGATAGTTCGTAATATCTTGTATGTGTATTATCTTTAGAGAATGAATATTTATATTTTGTGTCTTGGTTAAGTCTTATTTCAGAGTGTATGATGAATAAATTATATGCATGTTAATGGATTGCACTAGAGTAGATGTCTTATGACAAACAAATTAACTACAATAGACTATAACTTTATTTTCTTTTGATGAGGAGTTCTAGGGATAGTTTTTAACAACCCCGAGTAGGAAACATGTAATAAATGGACTCAAATAAGTAATATGCCCCTCATGAGAAAGATATAAACCATTGAAACATGGGAAGAATATGTCCTACATGGATGAAGTGTAATCAATAGAGCACTAATGTATGCCCAAAGTAGGAAAATATATCAATGTAAGCATAGGTTTAAGACACTCCAAGCAGGAAAATATAATCAATGTAACCACAAGTTTAAGATGCCCCATATTGGCAAGAAATGAGCAGTTAGAAGAATAAGCTCTATTATAACTTTCTCACCTTTTCTTAAGTCTTTACCATTGTAACCCTTTTTTTTTGCACACTTCAATCCAAATTCACATTTCTCTAAAGTAGATTGGACAAGACTATGGATTTTTATTTTCTTATTTGTATTGCAACAATCATGTATCATGGACCCTTTACCCTTAAAATCCTTTGGTTTTGCTTTAATATGAGCATTGAGATTTGACCTGGTCTTATGTAACCTTAAGGGGTAATATAGAGGGATCTAATATCAAATGCACTCATTTCATATCTATATTGCCTAGGTCCTATTGGTGTAAAACATAACTTGTCTAACTTCTCAGTACTTTTTATCTTGTGAATATCAAATTAACTACAATATACTATAACTTTAGCTTCTTTTGATGAGGAGTTCTAAGGACAATTGTTAACAACCCTAAGTATGAAACATGTAATAAATGAAATCATAGGAGTAATATGCCCCTCATGGGAAAGATATAAACCACTAAAACATGGGAACAATATGTCCCACATGGACAAAGTGCAATCAATAAAACACCACTGTATACCCCAAGTAGGAAAATATATCAATGTAAACATAAGTTTAAGACACCCCACGTAGGAAAATATAATCAATCTAACCACAAGTTTAATATGTCCCATATGAAATGAGAAGCTATAAAAATAAGATATGTTATACCTTTCTAACTTTTTTCTAAGCCTTGACCATTGTAACCCATTTTTTGTGCACAATCAATCCAAAGCCACATTTCTCTAAAGTATATTGGACAAGACCATGGATTTTTCTTTACTTATTTGTATTTCAAAAATCATCTATCATGGGCCCTTTACCCTTAAAATCCTTACATTTTGCTTTCATACTCATAGATAGTTGACTCGTTCTTATGTAATCTTAAGGGGTAATATAGAGGGCTCCAATATCAAATACAGTCATGTCATATCTATGTTTTCTAGGTCATGTTGGTGTAAAACATAGCTTACCCAACTTATCATTTATGTAATCAACTTGGTAATCATTTTTTTCATTTGGTCCATTGGAATAACTCTTTTAGGTTCCACTATATCTAGTTGACTCTAATTCAAGTGAGAAATAATGGCATTTTAAGGTTCAATCATTTTTTAAAAACATATACAATGTATCATCTGCATGACATTTATACATAATTCCCTCAAGTATAAACTTAAAACATCTATGTAAAGTGGATGGGACAACTCCCATGTCATGGATCCAAGTTCTCCCAAGTAGAATATTATAGCTCACATTATTAGGTATAACTTGACATTTGGTAGCTAAAATTTTACATTGAAATTATATATTCAATATAATTTATCCAAGAGCCTTTCTTGATTTATTTTCAAAATCCTAAATGACCATATCTAAATTATTGAGGACTCGTCCTCTAATCCCTAGTTACAAGAGAAAGGACTCGCTACAAATGTTTAACTCTGAACCATTATCCATGGGTACTATTTTGATCCATATGTTTTTTATAATATCTAAATGTGCAAGTGTAAATTTGTATTAACAATATCTTTTGAAAGCATCTCATCATTCTCAAATGTAATAATATTCTTTCTATAATTCAAATATATAAAAATATAAACAAAGTGAGAAGGTTCATGAGTATCACTTGGAAAATTTGTATCCTCTAATGCTTTTTAACAGATGTCGTTATACACATTAGATTGTTTAATCAAGGATAAATATCTTAACATGAGTATTTTACAATTGATCCATGTTATCATTATCTTTTTCATCATGCAGCCTAAGGTTGGGAGTGGGAGAGAGAATAAGATGGATTTTTATATTATTACCACTTAGAGAATGAAGAATATTAGGAGAGACCATTGTATTATTTTCCCTAACCCTCCTTTACATGGTATAATCCACCTCATAATGAGTCATCAAGAATTGGGAAACACCTAAATCAACATGTCAAGGTAAAACTATATAACACACTAAGGATTCTCTATCATTGGGAAGGGTATCAAGATATGAACATTAAGTATTATCATAATTAAATGAGACACTGACATGTCTTGGGAAATGTTCTAACATTTTATGTTACACCATTAGAAACATAAATTTGAACATGAATACAAATAACTTGTACAATAACAACATAATGCATAAAAATATATGCATGCTAGGAATATGCCATGTAAATGTAAAAATTGGAAAACATGCCATAATGGAATTACAATTATAAATATTTCTATACATAATAATTATTACAGTGCACATAGAAACAAATAAAAATCTACAAGGAATGGTTAGGGCTAAAATATATATGACTCTATGAAAAACCTTAATAAGAAACAAGCAATAGAGAAACCCCTAGAACAATGAGATTGAATTCAAGTGTAATAATATGTAAAACAAGATCTAATCCTAAGGAGGAAATACATCACACAATTTTTTGGAATTAAGCACAAATCAAATAGGGTTGATGGTATCAAAAAATGTGTTGATCAGTCTATTGACATAACCAATAATTAGGCAAGGGTTTTTAATCCATCCCTCTCTTGAAAAGAGACTTGCATGAAAAAATCTCCCAAAGGTATTGGTTACTAGGTCTTGGTACATAGGGTAACCCATTCAACTCATTGTGACCATACCATGTCAAGGTTCTTCATTGTGTATTTCAAACAAATTGAGATTCGTTAAAATAAAGAGCTTACACCTAAGGAACTAGTAGAATGATTTAAATATGAATAAACAGTTGATTTGAAATGAAAATATCTATTGATTATAAGTTAAACAATTTATAAATAAATAATAGATAAGAGTATGCAATCAATATAAACATTAAACTTAGACTGCAATTTAAAAACTAAACTAATAGACTAATAAAAAAAAGAAAAATAAATAAGGTCAAGGAGAAAGAGAGAAAGAGCCCACTTTCTAATGTCAGCTAGCCTAGTTTTGTTGAGTAGATGAATCTTTAAGTAACCATTTCTTAGTTGACCTAGACCTAGTAAAACTCTAAGGATGGTGAAAGAATCTATGGAATGAAGTAGCAGAGCCAAAGAGGAAAATAGAGTCACCATATATATGGAGACCAAGTCGATCAAATGGTAAAGCTTTCAGATAAAGATGTTTTTATTAAGGATTATTTTGGATTCATCAAATGCTCAGTGAGCTATAGACTCAGATTCTAAACAACCTCAACTTAGAAAACTAATCTAGAAAGAAGGGAAATACATGAAAGGAAATGACTGGTCCACTACTTCAAGTTCTATTCTAAAAAGAGCCATCTAGATAGTCTCCTTTAATCCTATAAAGAATAGTCTAGGCATAATCCTCTTAGTCCTAAAAGAACCCACCTAAGCATAACTTTCTCAATCCTAAATGGAAAAACATTTATTACATCAAAGAGTCAATCTTATATAGACATGTAGGCCTAAGGAGTTTGAATGTAAATTTGAATTCAAATTCACCCACCAATGGGGTGGTTGCAGTAATCATCAATGTAATTGGAAGAATGTGTTTAATCAGGTGGCTCAAAATCCCTAATAGATTGAAGGTATGTCTATAATTGGTACAATTAAACCATGCCTCTATTGAATTCTAGTATCCAAAAGTAGTTGGGATTACATCATGACTATCAGTAACCCATGCTTTTATGCAATCAATTACCCTTCCTCTTTACGGTTGATTTTATCTTTTATGCTTTCTACTCAATTCCACTATGCACACCACACTAAATATTCCCATCTTATTCATGATTTAGTTCAACTATGATTTTATTCAACAAAAAAAATGGATGCACAGTCCACTCTCAACCTCTTGATGGTTTTGACAACTAGACAAGCCATCAAATTTAGGCTCATGCCTTGTTGGCTTGTATCCAATGTGTCCTTTACCCTGACGAGTTACTGCCACATAATTTTTTCTCACTTCTCCTTTGTTTTACCCTCATTGCATTATTGGTTCTATTTCTATGGGGCCCATTTTTCCACTTGACATCTCATTGTCATCTATGAGTTTTTGCTTTATAGCTTGTTTTTATCAACTTCATATCCATGCACCCTCTATATGTCCTCTCGGGTGCTTGAGATTTTAGATTTTCCACTGCCATGCATCGTTCCTCGTCTCTTCATGATTTTTTTATCTTCATGTTCTTTGTCAAAGACTTATTTCTCAAAAGATGCAATGATAATTTTTATGAAAGGGAAAGCCTTTCCTTTGCTCTTCATGATTTCTACAAGACCCTCAACACATTTATTCTGAAGACCCAAGTCTTTGGATCTTTTATTGTCCTAATTTGTGTTCAAGTTTTGACCTTTAGAATTTTTGTTCCAAACTTGATCTTTGTAAGATTTATCATCGTAACTTTTGTTTTGAATTTCATCTTTACAAGTTTTTTCATCTAAACTTTTTCTTGGGCATTGGTCTTTATAGCTTTTATTCTCAGTCACAATATTTTCTTTGAAGACCTAGAGATTTGAATAATTTATGTGAATTCTTCATCACTTTTGTAATTGAATAATTTTGGTGAATTCTTCAGTACTTTTGTAAACTCTTACTCACATAAAACCTCCAACTACTCTTTTACTGAATATCTTAAATTCACATAGCGCTAATATTTTGATGCATGTAAGAACTTACAAGAAAACACAAAAATAACTAAGTAAAGAATTTGAAAATAAATAGCTACAA
Organism: Torreya grandis; assembly: GCA_037957365.1. Lineage (NCBI taxonomy): Eukaryota > Viridiplantae > Streptophyta > Pinopsida > Cupressales > Taxaceae > Torreya > Torreya grandis. The sequence continues at coordinate 1,342,130 of JARHVA010000880.1, forward strand.
AAATTCAAATTTATTTGACTAAGTCCAAATCCAAAAATGACTAAGTATAGAATGAAAATCATGAAGTGACTTAGTCATTTACTTGATCTAAAGCCAATTTAGTCCATTTTAAACGGAAAGTGACTAAATACCATAACAAGACTATATGAATGCTTAGTCATTTAGATCAAAAATGAGAATCAAAATGGATCAACTTGTTTAGAAAAAAGGACAATAAAACTTTGAAAAATTCAAAAAAATTGCACAAATCTAAATCGAACTGGTCTGAAAGGAAGCTATAGAATGTGTTTCAAATCACAAGCAAACAAGTAGATTAAGATTTAGTAGATTTATTCAAATTAAAGTTTTAAAATTAAAGTAGCCTAAGATGTGAATTTTTATGTCGAGCATTTTTATAATGTAGAGTTAATTTTGCAAGCTTGGCTAAAATAATGAAGCACATTCATATTTAAATATTCATGTTTAGTAGGATAGACTCTAAAGAAGGTTGATTTAAACAAGCAATGACAATGAACTCCTAAAGTTATAAGATCATACTCCAGAGCAAAAAGAGGGACCCCATTTTTAGACTTAAAATGGGGCATGTTGTGCAAGAAATAAAAAATGACAACTCCTACTATGAAATATTTTTGAGTATTTAGAGAATTTAGAATCTCTGATTTCAAAAGAATAAAAAGCATTAGTTGCAAGAAATTACTTAAAATAAAATGGAATTTAAAGGCACTAAATTCTATGGGAGCAAGTGACATACTAAGCCATAATCTTGATAAAACTATGTGTGTGTGATCAAGTGATTGATTTATTTTATTGCATTCACATGCAGTGATTTAGATGTGCATAAGACCAAAACTACTAAAAGAAAAAGATTTTATAATTTGTCTTGGGGGGGAAGTGGTGTGGGCATTTCTCTACTTCCATCTAGGTGTTTATAGCCTTGATAGAGCTACCTTTGGTCCCTTCCAAAGGCCTTGCTCCACTACCAACTACGCCAGAAAGTATGTGGTGGAGGTTGTCGAGATCACTCTTTCAAGGAGAATTTTAAATCTTACATTTTAGCTTGATTCTTTTGAAAATATATTTTGAACTTTATCCATAGATGGTTGGGGACCATGCCATGGGCAAAATTAAATTATCAACCTCATGACAACTCAATACAAACCCGAATTGAAGTAATGTTGTATTTTCCTTGTAGATATTTATTTAATTACATTAAATGGATTCAAATAATAAAATAGTTGTTCTAAAATTCACAATTTCTATTAAAAATCATTGAATTTTAGAACTTAGAAAATGAACCGTGCAATCATAGCAATTTCATACAAAAATTTCAATCAAAATTACAATTAGGCTCTTTGAATGCCACCTGTGTTACTCTTGCAATAGCCATTCATTTCATTTTCTCAATTAACAAGGGGAGCTTGAGGGCAAAAATAGTTGGGACAAACCAAAGCAAACCTAAACTAACAAAAAGGGATAAGAAAGAAATAAAAAGAAAACAAAATAGGGAAGGAAAAAGAAAAAAGTATTCACAAGAAAATTTCAAGCATGTGCATGCTTGAACCAGTCAGACACTTGATTTCATAGGATTTTGATAAGGGTAGAGGGCACACATAATTTATTCTATATTGTCCTCTACAATGGAAAATACTATTCCACAAAGATTTGTCAATGTAATTCTCATACAACTCAAACAAGCTAAGACTATATAATTCTGCATCTAGATTGTAGCAAGCATGAGGGATAGGGTTTAGAAAATACCTCAACCCATACATTGTATTAAAATGAAGGATAGCTTTGGGTATTCATACATACTGTATTTATTGGAGATACAACCTAAAAGTGGTATGTTTAGATTCTTCCCATATCATATACCTTCTAAATTTGTCATTAGTGACTGAATTATGTGGAGAGTTTGGCTAAATTAGTTCATTCTCAACTTGAACCTCCATTGGTATGACTTCATTCAAGCCACGATGCTCATGACATTCCATTTTGATTATATCAATTATTGATAGGTATGTTTGGGTACTATAAACTACTTCAAAGGTGAGGTTGAACTAAGGAGAGAGATCATCAATTTTGAATTATTCTGGCTCATTCTCTTCAAATGGACAACATCCTTCCTCTTGGTTTTCTTCTTCTACTTCATTTCATGGTGATGATGCAGGGAAAGTTTCATTACCACCACAAAGTTGTCAACCATCTTGGATTAGTCTATTAAATCCAATAATATTAGCAAAGGGAAAGAATGTTATAGGTGCATAGTATGCATCTTATTCATCCAAAATCTCTAACTCCTCCAATTTTTCTTCTAGCTGACCATAAGAGATGTTTGTTTGTTTATTTTATGTGGACAACTCTTTATCAATTTGTTTTTTAGCCACCATGTTACCTCTTACAACTAGTGTTTCCTCATATTTGAATTCATCATCATTACTATTGTAGCCTTTAAATAATAGATCACACTTGTAATATGGGATGTCCTCATTGTTCATCATTAGCTTTGCATTGTAGGTACAACTAGATTCATAAACTCTAGATGGTGCATTAGGATATGCAACTTCATAGCTCAGATTGTGCATTGCCTCTTAATTGTCTCCTACAACAAATGGTATTTGATTATCAACAACACCTAAATATATTGAATGATTAAAATTATAAGAAGTGGCCTATTGATTGTACATAGAATCAACTAAGTTATATGCATTAAATAAAACTTAGCTTTATCATTTATTAATGGGAGGTTTAGTTGGATAAAGGCTTGGGGTAACACTTCATTGTAAGGTGCATATCAGTCCATGGGATGAATTATTGACCGAATACTTGTTAACCAAAATTGGCCACCATGAGTGAGGATAATTTTAAACTTTGTTTTTAGACTTTTTTAACTTTGTTGCTAGCCTTTGGGAATTTTCGTCCTAGTCTATTGGTTAGCTTATAGGTCATACTTTGTCATAAAATGTGTCTTTTCAAGTGCTTGGTCATTTAAAGGTCTATTGTAAGGTCTAGGAGAGTGAGTCAAGGGCCTAGTCTTACCATTATTCTCCTTCATGAAGGTCTTGTTTAGGTTTTTGGAGAGATTAAGGTATCTTATCAAATGTTAAGGTTACTTTACAAAGATCAAGATATGTTGACCCATGGTGGTGCATTGGTATGTTAACCTTCTAATGATTTATGATGTCTTATGGTGAAATCAACCTTATAGAGACAAGGATCAAGTACATTTTGAAGCCACTAATATGTTTACAAGATATGTCAAGATTATTTCTCCCTCACACATTTCCACATAGGTCAGCTCAATGTTCAAGGAATGGTGGGACCCTCTAAAGATCAATAAGATGAGATATAATGTAGAAATACACTTGTCAAGGGATTGAAAAGCAACTTTTCAATGTGGAGATGGTCAGTTAATGTCAAAAATGGATGTTTTTATGTCTCTCTAATGTTTTTAGGGTCAAATTAATATTTTGGCATTATTGGTAGGTGCGAAGAAGCCCAAAAACATTTCATCTCCTCCATCAACCTCTTTGCAAGCTAGTGAAGGACATTTTCAAGTGTTCACTCCATGAAGAGGAAAGAGATTTTGATCCATTTATTTTTTTGGTGGATAGGAGCCCATATTTAGTTTAAATTATAGGCATTAATTTGAGGATTAAAGGGTTATTCTTTATGAACAATCATTAACAAGATAAGTAGCCTAAAACCCTCCTAAAACTCCAAAGGCAAGATTTTTTCTTGTTCCAACAAGTTTACAAGATAAAGGATGCACATGGTTGATTTTTGGATATCCTTAGGGGTCTGAATATCTCTCTCACATCATTCTCTATCACCAGTTGACATGTGGGAGCAGTAAAGGTAGTAAAAACATTATTTTTGAAGGTGGTAGGCAGGGGTTTTCAAGATGTGGCATTCTTGATCATGGATGAAATTGTGTTTGGAGTGAAAAATTTGTAAATAATACTCTCATACTCTTTCTATCATTTCCTCATATCCACTTCCACATTCTAAAAGTCCTCTTGCACTCATATGGACTCACAGACATTTTTAAGACACTCCAATAGGTCATTAGTAAAAGATTGAATTGAACCCTCTAAGCACCTTGTGATATTGGTTTTATTGTGTAATAGACAATTATTATATTCTTTGATCATCCATAGGATACCATCCAAGGATAAATACCAATCAAGAGAGAAAGTAGATGGTGTCAAGACTAACACAGTCACCTACGGGTCTACATATAAGTTGGGATAAACTAGATAGGGTTTATAAGAAAAATGAGTTTGAGATTACTCTTAGGTTTTAAGATACCTAATTATAAGGATTGATAAGTTTTAAGTTCCATGATAATCATATGGAGCATTAGAATATGCATATACAGTCTAAATGTGCATCTATAACCTTCAAGGGTAAGAAAGAAGGTCTAATGAACAATCATTTTTGAGGTTTTGAGTGATAGCATACGTGAAATTTAAATATAAATAACTCAAGGTGTAAATATTAAACTCTCATATATATCCACCAATGTACCAAAATCCTAAAGCCATACTTGAGGTGAACTAGCAAGTGACAGACCTAAAGAACAAAAGTTTATTATTTGCCAACAAAAATTAGGTCTTTGGAGACAGTTGAGAGACTTCAAGAGGTGTTTGATCTCGTAATATGATATTAAAAGTTCAAGGATATTATAAAATGTATATTAATACAAATAAAATATCATAAATGGCCTAAACGATATGGAATGTAGACTTACAAGTCCATAGATCTGTAGGTCTACATTCTCAACCTAAGAGAGCTAACCTTGCAATAAAGTTGATGTTTGAAGATGAAAATGAAAGGTGAGAGTCAGAAAGGAGATGTTAGTAAGGTATATTTAGGGAGTATAAATATTTAATAAATTAAATAAATACCCTTTCTTAAACTTTGCAAACATCAATCCCAAGGAAAACTTTCAAGCCTATTAAAAGTGTTCTTTTTGTAACCTTATTTTCAAGAATCCAAGAGAATATGCTATAAAGTTGCACTAGTTTTGTAATTTTTATGGATATATTGGCGTGTTATAGGTATTAATTAACATTTAATACATTTAATAGTTTCATATTGTGTTTTAAAATAACAAAGTAAACCTACAACCATGAACATAGTCTTTTTCATGCATAGAAATCATTTTTGCTTAATGAGAACTCATTAAGGTTGATCAAGGAAAAATAATGGTTGGAGGAGTTTAAGGAATATTATTCAGACATAATACAAGTATTTTATTGGTCTTAAGTTTCATATAAATCTCCCTATCTCTTTTTCTTGCTCTTGGCCTACTCAATCCTATGTTTCTCCAACCTAGGGCTTGAAAAATTGCAACTCACATAACCTGAGTTCCAACCCATGTAATTGCCTCAAATTTTTCCATAAAACATTATTTTATTCAATTTAAAAAAAAATTGAGGTTTTTTGGTAGTATTTTATGGATTTGTATGGTTTATAGGGTTGTAGACTTGTTTTAGACCTAATTATACCTAATTGGGAAAGGTGGGTGTTATGAAAGTGGGTTTTAATTAGGATTTGAGCTCTAAAACTTTAGTAAAATTTGAAATGGGATAAAGGGTACTCAAATATACATTTATTTTTCCTATAATCATATTATATCACTCAAACCAAGTAGCTTTATACCAAAATAGGGCTATAAAGAATAGACCTCCAAGAAAGCAAATGTGAGAATGACAAAGGAAATTGTAGAATAGAAGTGTAAATATGATGCAATGTATATTTTCAATAGGTTTCCAAGGCACTTATACCCCCAAACATTGACTTGTCATTTCATAATCACTTCTAATGGGTAATTTCAAGAGTTCAAGGGTGAGTCATCAATCCAAACAAAACTCCTATGCCACCTTAATCAAATCATCATCAAATGAGGAGCACACAAGTTGAAGAGAGACTTCATAATTGTCCTTTATTAGTTTTTCTTATTGGTAACTTGCTTCATGAGTGCTTGGAATCCATCATTGGCTCTTAAAACCTCTGTTTTCTCTCTTCTTCTTTCTCTTATATGTATGCCTAATTTTGGCATTGAAATGATCCTTTTGTTTGAAATGGCATAGCCCTATCCAAATGAACACCTATTTTTCCTTTAAAATGAATAAATCTGAGTTGTAGCCTTTTCTTATGTGTGTATCCAGTGTATACTTCATGCTAGTTGATAAATGTTAGTGATGGTATACTACTTCCTCTCACTTATCCTATCATGTTTACCTCTTTACAAGTGGTTGGTCATATTTTCAAGTCATATTGAGTGATTCTAAGTTGATTTTCATGGATTGAAAGTCAAAGCATTCATTAGTGTCATTTATACCTCTTGATTAGCACCTTATTCTATACATCATGTTATAGCCTTTATGTGAAAAAATCATGTTTGGAGACCTCATTTGAGTTGTGTTATTAGATTCAGTCATAGATCATGTTCTTAGTGCATAATAGGTAGGTGAAGGAAACAAATTTGATGCATCACCTCCCTAGTTTAGTTTGCTTTCAATTTTCTCTCCCTTTTCCATGAAAATTAGTAAGTTTAGTGATAGTTCTTAAGTGATGCATCAAGGGAGCTATCCCTATCTAGAGGTTATCTTCAGCTATAAGGTCACCCAAAACCTTTGAATAGTTCCCATTTCATCATTTAAGTGAGGAGGTTTGAACAACCTCCTCAAAGGTATAACTTTTATTGATAATAGTTCTGGCTCACCCAGAAGGACAAGGACTTCATTAAATTGAAGAGTTATTGATGTTGTTCTTACATACATCAGCCTTTGGAATCTGAACACAAGCATCAATGGTGACTCCAAGTGAATCACATCTAGTAAAAGAAACCCAAGTGTCTAAAAATCATAAATTGGTATGTATTCTCATTATTATTTTGGTCAAGATGCATACTTTATGCCTTCACATTCTTCATATTAGGTTGATGACATTCATGGCTTCACCCCAAGTGGTTCTCAAATGGAAAAATGTCAACCTTATCAAGGTTATCATCATCCTTATATGCCCTCTCCCAATCCAACTTAGCCTCTTTGGCAGCCTACTCATCCCTCTAGTCAACCTTATCAAATTCATATTGCTTCTACTCTAGCCTTCTCAGACTTCAAATAAACCCTTGTAAGTTTGGAAATACAAATGAGAGAGATTGAAAAACATAAGGAACTTGGTCTCATTATCCCCATCCCTTTTATTCATAATGAAAACATTCAAATGATGAGGGATTTAGTGCATCTGCTTAAGTTTGGGAGGGTAGATGTTGAGAGAAGGAATCAACATATGCCAATTGATGAGGTGTTAAAAATAAGAGGATTGATTCAATGTATGGAGAATAAATTATTACTTAAAGAGAGGTAGTAAATGTAATACATTTATTCTTATATGCCTTTTCCTACTCCAAGTCAACGTTCTTTTGCTCTAAATCTAACCCAAATTACAATATGCTATCAAGAAAGGCCCATGCCTATACAACATTCACTCACTCTTCTTCAAGAATCTCAAACCATTCCATCATGGATACCTTCTTGAACTAAGACCCCTAATTATATCATGCCAACTCTTTAAAAAGAGCCTTATACCATACCCATCCAAATTCAAGAAAAAGAGAAGTGTATGGAGGTCAAGTCAAGAGAGCTCTCAAACCCCTCAAGTCCTTCACCTACCTTTCAAGTTGAATATATCCATGAAGTTCAAGATATGTCAAATTTTGATAGAGTTACTAAGGAGTGGAAGGATAATAATGTAGCATCCTCAACATAATTCCCTTATCCATCTCTCCAAGAATACTACAATCATCCTAGCCCTTCCAAAATCCTAAGTTGGAAGCATACTCTATCAAGTTTAAATCAAGCCAATGACTTCTCTTTCCCTCCCACCCTCTCCATTTTTGAAGGAGAACCTATTGCATTAAGGGTAGAATATGGGCATTCAATTGAAAATGAAATCTTGTCAAAACTAGGTGATGAGGTGGTAGTCCTTGAAAAATAAAATCATTCAGTTGCAAGTGAGCCTCAAGAAGGTTATGAGGAGAGTGATTCAAGTGTGTATGATCAAGATATATTTCTTCGCAATCCTCTTTATCAATAAGGAATCAAATCAGTATTCAAGTATAAATGGGAGGATGGTCTTGATGGAGTGATATAAGTATCTACTAAGAGGGGGGGTGAATCATTAGGTAACAATGTGCATTTAATTCCATAAACTCATTCATCATACAGCAACATGAACATGAAAGCTTATAAATCCAAAGCATGAATAAGAGAAAACATCATATGAACACATCATTTGTGTGGGAAACCCTCTAGGGGGAGAAAACCCACTCTTAATCCTACAAACCAATAGACTATAGTCTTATAAGGATAATACAAACATGAGACTTTAGACCAGCTCCAGTTGATCAAGGAGCATCCACCCCTCAATTTAGTCCAGCTCCAACTAGACCTTTAGCTAGCTCCAACTAGCAAGGAGGATACAACCCCCTAGGTGATTAAGCACCCACTCAATCACCTCTACTATGATTCCCACCATTGCTCTGATGTCTTCTAGACCTGATGATGACCTTCTCTTGTTCTAACACCTATAAGATTGCTTTTCTTCTCAAGGCAAGCACACTTATCTCATTCACTCAACCAAGTCACCCTTTAGACTATTAGGTCTAATGAATTGTTAGCTCACGAACATTATCAATCAAACATGATTGATCCTCTTTACCCTTTGATGGTCCTCAATGACCCATCTTTACTCCTTGACTGAGTTCTTCCCGTCACTTGAATCCCCTCTACTCTTAAACCTACACAAATAGGTTAATTTGACCTTGTATATATATATATATATATATATATATATATATATATATATATATCACTCCATAATCTAACCCATCTTGGTCAGCCAATATACTTCACATACTTGTATCTCCCTTATAAAAATATCCTCATACATTTCATCAATCCAAATCAAACACTCCATAGGTCGTCCATACTTCAAAACAAGTTCAATCCTCCTTTAGATCTCAATTAGGCATAATGCATTAGCCCTTATAGGTCATTCACCACAGATGACCATCTCCATGAATAATAGCCCTCAATACTTAAAACACATCAAACCTACCTCCAATAGATCATTTATCACTCCCACATGGGTCTGCAACATCTAGAACTCTAATTCATACCTTGAACCAAGCCTTTTAGACTACTCGTTAATAGGTCTAGAAACCCAAAAAACACAGTCATATAGAACTAAAGCATACAGAAGATTTTATCAAAAAAAACATAAAAAAACACATGTATAGGTCCTCCATGACTTAAAAACCACCGCCAAATCCATTTTTCACCTTCACATAGCTCACATAGATCCAAACCAACTCAAACAAACTGATTACTCAAACTGGTTATGCACACTAGAAACTCAATCAAATATCTTTGACTACTTCAACCAAACTAAAGACAAAAAATAAAGACAAAGGCCATGTAATAAATCTATGGGACTCATTTAATACCACCAATCTCTCACTCACCTCAAAATCTACTCATAATAGCTCAAACTAGCCTCTCCAAATACGCCACTTCAAACTACTTACAAGCTCCAAAAACTAGTCATGATGAACATGACATATAACACTTGTGAAAACACTTCCTTGATATTCCAATGAATTAATGTGATCCTCCAACAGCCTTAGAAAATTTACAATCACAAAATTCATATGCTTCAATTGCCACTTTGCTACTGCAAACCATTCTCACTGTCATGGGTTCCAATATCTTATCTTACACAAACTAATCATTTTGTGAGCTCCTTATAGCTATTTTATAAGCATCATTAACACTTACACATAAGTGAACTAGGAGGTATAGGTATTTAACTAAGACCCTAAACCATTTATTCCATCCCTAAATACTTGAAATCAATCCTTAAATAGGTTCTCACTCTGACTGCCTTTTGTTCACTGTTTGCTCCATTTCCACTCTAACGACTAGTCAACTTATTTGACTTAGATAATTGACACAATGAATATTTATTTCCAAAAAAACTCTATGGAATTCAATAACAAGTCCTGGCCTTCAAGCTCCAACAACTATTATGTGTTGACTCAGTCAACCCTACTTGTAGCGCTAAAAATTTTAGAAACAAGCATATTTTTGTACCTTTTGCTCACTACCCTGACACACCACTACCACCCTAGAGATACCTATAGGAGTTATATATACCTTAAAATATTAAAAATTGGTCAACCAATACATTTTTTGTCCTTTCTAGCAAGATCTCTCTAATCATTCCATTATGAGGGTTTATAAAGGGTTTTTGACCAATTTACATTCTTAACAAATGTTCATAAAGCTCTATCCCTAAATCCACTAAAAAATACTTGAAAATTATTCTTAGGTCCATTTTCCACCTCTCCCAAAAGGCTTATTTCCCCATGCAAACTGTGCACATGCCAACAAACATGAGAAACTTCCTCTCAGGCTCCTTGCACTCATTTTTAGCACCCTTTGAAACTTTTAAACCAAATTTTTGAAATTATAGCTCAATATCTGACCTCAAACATTATAAACATGTTTGAAAAAAAATTCTTGACCATCTCTCATGAAAAAAAAATCTTCAACAACCTAAAAACACCCTTTTACCCTTCACAATGCCTCACAAGCCCACCTAGGCCAACTAGGCCAATGGCCAAACTATCTTGCAAACCACTAACCACCTCTTTAAAACCATACACCTAACCTATTATCACCTTATACATGTCTAACATAAATATTCCAAGCATAATGATCTCCTCATCATGATATAGCTCTCAAAGTACTCAAAACCCCATAGGCAACCATACATGGTCAAGCCCACAAGGCATAGGATGACTTTCACTCCATATGAAGACCACCTGAAAGGACTCCAATTTCTCTTTAAACCACATAGACATACCATGTACTCTCTCTCCATGCTCCATGCCATCCACTCATGCTTCCATAGAACCAATTACTCCCACAAGCTTTCACTAACAACCAAGACTGAGCTGAGCACTAAGATCATGCACATTAGACCAAGAGCGGTCTCATGCCACTTTATCATCACTAATGTCACTTGGAATCAATGACAACATATCACTTTCACCAATATATTTAACATGGATGAGTACAAATCAACATGATAGCATCCTCTAATCAAAGTGATTCCATTGAAAAGGTGAAGAAGAAGATCCTGATCAGGTATGGAAGAAGTTGTACCATAGTTTCATGGAATAAGTTGACTTGTTTGGCAAACATGTGATCCCTCTATAACATGAAGTTGAAATCTAAAGTGAAGTTTCAAAATTTATCAGCTGTTTATAAGAATAAAAATTAGGTTTGATAAAATAAAAACATGATGAGCTAGACCTTGAATGGGCAAATGAACTTTCATTCTCCATGAAATAAGAAGTAGACCAATCTAGTTGTCACGATTCTATTGAAGAGTTTGAAGTGCTTGACCATCCTGATGTACCTAAAGATAATGAAAATAATGGAATTGAATTTTTCATGCTCTCAAGTGACCAAGAAGAAGCTTTCTTTTGGGAAGAACTATAGAAATTTTACCCAAGTTTGGATAATAAACCTACAACCCATGAGAAAAATGCTAAGGTGGTTGTCTTGGCCAATGAACATGGTGAAGACATGAATGAGAAAGACCTTGAATAAAATAGCATGGTTTTTGGCCTAGTTTAATCTCATAAATTTTGAGGGCTTGACAACATGTGGTAGTCCTACTTGGACATGTTCAAGGAATTTAAAGACTTTGATAAGTTGATACCTCTATAAGGATAAAATGAAATTGTTGTCAATAAATGCAAAGATTTTAGCAAGCTAATAAGTCAATACTAATAGGTTAAATTTCATGTTATAGAAAGCTATGATGAAGATGATTCTCTTCAAGGTGAGTAAGAGATGGAATTTGAGGAGCCAATAGAAGTTGAGGTTATTGTTATTGCCCTTAAAAATCAAACTGTGATCAACTTGGAGCTCTCTCACTTTTCCAATGATGGACAATAGTATGAGGTGTTTCTAAGCTTTAAGATGAATTTGTATTTATCAAATACATGTTTGTTGTTGTTTATCCATTTGAGGACAATTCAAAGACAGTGGTGATAAAGAAAGGAGTTGCCAAAGCAAAAACCAAATATGAGTAACAACTTGTACATCATTCTTGTTCATCACATAAAGAAGACTCAAGGAGTTTTCCTTTTGATCCCATAGAATTAGTTATTAGAGGTTAGTTTTACATAGTAGTTTCTTATTTTTTTTTCCCCAAGTGATTCTTAGCACAGTGTGTCTTTTTTGTTTGGTGTCTTGTTTTAGTGTGTTTGCTTCTTGTATTGTTGTGTGTGTTGAAGTAATCAGCAATTTCATTCTTCTCATGAGGTTTGCAGTCAAGTTTCAAGGTCAATTCATGTTTTTTTTGAGTTGAGATGACTCCAAATCCCAATGAAGGCAAGAAGGCAACTGGTCTAGATGCATAGCAAGCATGCAATCCCAGGAAGTCACCAAAGATGTTAGCCAAATTGACCACCATGAGTGAGGACAATTTTAAAATTTATTTCTAGACTTGTTTAACTTTTTTGTTAGCCTTTGGAAGTTTGGGTCCTAGTCTATTGGTCATCCTATAGGTCATACTTTGTCACAAAATGTGTCATGTCAAGTGCTTGGTCACTTTAAGGTCTCTTGTAAGGTCTAGGAGAGTGAATCAAGGGCCTAGTCTTACCATTATTCTCTTTCATGAAGGTATTGTTTAGGTTTTTTGATAGATTAAGGTATATTATCAAAATTTAAGGTTACTTTACAAAGATCAATATATTTTGACCCATGGTGTAGCATTGCTACGTTGACCTTCTAATGAGTTATGATGTCTTATGGTGAAAGTGACTTTCTAAAGACAAGGATCAAATACATTTTAAAGCCACTAATGTGTTTCCAAGCTATGTCAAGGTTATTTATCCCTCACACATGTCCACTTAGGTCTATTCAACATGAAAGGAGTGGTGGTACCCTCTAAAGATCAAGAAGATGAGATATAACATAGAAATACACTTGCCAAGGGTTTGCAAAGTAATTTCTCAACATGGAGGTGGTCAGTTAATGTCAAAAAAATATTTTTTTCAAGTCTCTATAATGTTTTTAAGGTCAAATCAGGATTATGGAAGCATTTTTAGGTATAAATAAGTCCAAAAACATTCCATCTCCTCCATCGACCTCTTTGCAAGCTAGTGAAGGCCAATTTCAAGTGTTCATTCCATGAAGAGGAAAGAGAGTTGGATATAGTTCTCTTTGGGGTGGATAGGGGCACTTATGACCTTGAAATTTTATGCATTATTTTTAAGATTTAATTCATATGATTTATGAACAATTGTTAATAAGATAAGCAACCCAAAACTCTCTTAAAACCCCACAAGCAAGGTTTTTTATTGTTCTAATGAGTTTTTAGGATAATGTATGGACATGGTTGATTATTGGATATCTTCAAGGGTTTGAATATCTCTCTCACATCATCCTCTATCACCATTTAGCATGTGGGAGCAACAAAGGTATCAAAAACATTATCTTTTGTTATTTTTGAAGGTGGCAAGTAGGGCTTTTCAAGTTGTGGCATTCTTGAGCATGGATTAAATTGTGTTTGGAGTGAAAAATTTGTAAATAATACTGCCTCAATTTTTATATATTTTCCTTATATCTACTTCCACATTATAAAAGTCCTCTTGCACTCATATGAACTCACAGCCATCTCTAAGACACTCTAATGGGTCATTAGAAAAAGATTGAAATGAACCCTCTAATCACATTTTAATATTGGTTTTATTTTTTAATATCCAATTTTTATATTCTTTTATCATCCATGAGATACCATCCAAGGAGAAATACCAATCATGAGAGAAAAGAGATGGTGTTAAGACTAGCACAAACACCTATAGATCTACCTGTAGGTTGGGACAAACCAAATAGGATTTGAAATAAAAATGAGTTTGAGAATCCTCTTAGGTTATAATAGACCTTTTTAGAAGGGTTTATAAGGTTTAATTTCCATGATAATCATATAGATCACTAGAATATGCATATACAATCTAAATTTGCATCTATAGCCTTCAAGGGCAAGAAAGAAGGTCTAATGAGCAGTCATTTTTGAGGTTCTGAGTGATAGCACAAGTGAAATTTGAATTTAAATACATCAAGGTGGAAATATGAAAATATTAGATATATACCAATTGACCAAAATCCAAAATCCATCCTTGAATTGAATTAGTAGGCCACAGACCTAAAGAACAACAATTTATTGTTTACTAAAAAACAATAAGCCTTTGGAGACAATTGAGATACTTCAAGAGGTGTTTGAGCTTTCAAGCTGATCTAAAAAGTTAAATTAAATTATAAAGTGGGTATGAAGACTAAAAACATATCATCTATGTCCTAAAGGATAGAGAATGCATACCTACACGTCTACAGACCTGTAGGTCTATATTCTCAACCTAAGAGAGTTAACCTTGCAAGAAAGTTGATGTTTGAAGATGCAAATGAAAGGTGAGGGTCAGAAAGGAGATATTAGGAAGTTATATGGAATGTAGATAAAAATTTAATAAATAAAATAACACCCATTATTTAACTTTACAAACATCAAGCCCAAGGAAGACTTTCAACCCTGTTAAAAGAGTTCTTTTTGTAACCTTGATTTCAAGAATCCAAGAGAATATGAAATAATTTTGCATTTGTTTTGGAGTTTGGATGGATACAAGGGTGTTTAATAAGCATTAATTAACATGTAATAAATTTAATATGTTCATAGATTGATTGACAATAAAAAAGGAAACCTATAGCCATGAACACAATCCTTTTCATGCACAGGATTCATCGTTTTTGTTTGATGAGATATCATTAAGGTTGATCAAGGACAAATGTTGATTGAAGGAGTTGAAATAATATGGGTCCAGACCTATTCCAAGTCTTGGATTGGTTTAAATTTCCCTGTAACTCTCCCTATCTCTTTTTCTTATTCTTGACCTACTCGGGCTTATGTTTTTCCAACCTAGGGCTTGAAAACTTGAAACTCACATAACTTGAGTTATAACCCATGGAATTGCCTCAATTTTTTCCATTAAAATTTATTTAATGTTCAACAATATTTTGGAAGTTTTGGGTTAGTACTATATTGATTTGTATGTTCTATAGGACTATAGGCTTGTTTTAGGCCTAATCAGGCCCAATTAAGAAAGGTGGGTGTTGAAAAATTGGCTCTACATTGGGATTTGGGATTTAAAATTTTGGTTGAAGCTAAAAGGGGATAAAGGGTACTCAAATATACCTTTATTTTTATATAATCCCTATATATCACTCAAACTAAGGAACTTTGTACCAAAATAGTGTTATAAGGAATAGACCTCCAAGAGAGCAAATGTGAGAATAATGAAGGAAATTGCAAAACAAAAGTGGAAATATGATGGAATGTGGATTTTCAATAGGTTTCTAAGGTATTTATACTCCAAAAAGGTGACTTGTCATTTCATAATCACTCATAATGGGCAGTTTCAAGAGCTCAAGGGTGAGTCATCAAATCAAACGTAACTCCTACGCCACCTTGATCAAATCATCATTAAATAAGGAACACATATGTTGAATAGAGAATTAATAACTATCATTTAGTGTTTATTCTTGTTGAAAACTTGCTTCATGAGTGCTTAGCATCCATATTTGGCTCTTGACACCTCTATTCTCTCTCTCTCTCTTCTTCCTTTTATATATATGCCTGATTTTAGCATTGAAAGGATCCTTTTGCTAGATATGGCATAGCCCTATCCAAATGAACACTTTATTTCCTTTGAAATGAATAAATTTGAGTTCTAGCCTTATTTTATGCTTGTATCTAGTGTATAGTTCATTCTAGTTGATTAATGTTAGTGATGGTATACTACTTCCTCTCATTTGTCCTATCATGTTTACCTCTTTACAAGTGATTGGTCATATTTTCAAGTTGCATAGAGTGATTCTAAGTAGCTTTGCATGGATTAAAATTGGAAGCATTCATTAGTGAATTTATACCTCTTGATTATCCCCTAAGTCTATGCATCATGTTATAACCTCTATGTGAAACATTCTTGTTTGGAGACCTCATTTGAGTTATGTTATTAGATTCAGTCATAGTTCATGTTCTTAGTGCATAGTAGGTAGGTAAAGGAGACAAATTTGGTGCATCGTCTCCCTAGTTTAGTTTTCTTTTAATTTTCTCTCCCTTTTCCATGCAATTTAGTAAGTTTAATGCTAGTTCTTAAGTGATGCATCAAGGGAGCTAGCCCTATCTAGAGTTTCTCTTTAGCTATAAGTTCACCCATAACCTTTGAAAATTTGCCATGCTATCACTTAAGTGAGGAGGCTTGAACAACCTCCTCAAGGGTGCAAGTTTTATTGATAACACTACTTAAAGGACTTTGGGCACAAACACCCTAAGTCTTTAAATATTTATCTACATTGACAGCCTCTTGGTAGATTGATGCTAATGAGGTGAGAACAGAAGGGTTTGTCTTAATGAACATAGCAATTAGAAGATCCAATATTTGGAGATATAGCCTGATTATTGCATCCTCTATTTGTAGGAAAGGATCCCTTTGCCTAGTATATAGTTTATGGAATCTATGGTTGAATACACTAGTTGGCTCATCAAGCCCTTTATGGACTATGAAATTTTGATAGAACAAGATAGAAGGGTCAATGGGCACACTAAAATGGTTACGAAATAGGTTCTCAAATATGTTCCATGTTGTGATGCACCCTTATGGTAGACCAAGGTACAAAGAATAACCAGTTTGATCCAACTAAAATGGGAATAGGCAACATGCCACATCCTTATGTTGAATATTCTTTTTTTATAAGGGTTTCTCTAAAATCTTGGATGTGTTCTTCAATAGTTGAACTCACACCATGGATATACTTTGCATAAAATTTATGGGGGTTCTTAGACAAGTCATGGGAAGTTCCTGGAATGTTCACATGACAACTACGTCTTCCTAACCAAGCTAAAGCCATTAGAAGACTCAAATATAAAGTTTTCCAGTCTAAAAACTTGGAAAATAGCTAAGCTAAGCTATTATAGACAAAATAAAAGTTTAAAATACACCATTTAAACCCTACTTAAAGCACCAGAACAATATTGATCAATTTATTGACATAGCCAATAATTAGGTAGGGGTTGTTAATCCCTCCCTCTCCTAAAAAGATACTTATGAAAATAAATCTCCCTAAGGTCTTGGTTACCATGTCTTGGTATGCAAGGTAACCCAGTCAGCTCATTATGACCATACCATGTCAAGGGTCTTCGATGTGTATTTTAGATAGATTGAGATTCATCAAAATAAAGGGTTTATGCTTAAGGAACTAGTAGAATGATTAACTATGAATAAATAGTTGATTAGAAATGAAAATTTCTATTGCTTATAAGTTCAATAATGCATAAATGAGTAATAGATAATAGTATGCAATCAAGGTAAACATTAAACTCATATTTTAATTCATAAACTAAACTAATCTAAACTGACAGACTAATAAAAAAATAAAAAAGAGAGAAGGGCAAGGAGAAAGAGAGAAATAGCTCACTTTATAATGTCGATCAGTCTGGTTCTATTGAGCATATAAATCTTTAAGTATCCAATCCTTAGTTGAACTAGACGTAGCACAACTCCAACTAAGGGTAGTGCAAGAGTCTGTGGAATGAAGTAGCAAAGCCAAAGAGGAAATTAAAGTCGCCATAGACATGCATAGACTAAGTCTATCATATAACAAAACTTTCAAATAATGATGTTTCTATTAAGAATTATTTGGGATTCATAAAATGCTCAATAAGTTATAGACTCGACTTCCAAATAGCCTCGAGTCAGAAAACTAATCTAGAAAGTAATAAAATACATGAAAGGAAATGATTAGTCTACTACTCTAAGTTGTAATCTAAAAGGATCCAGCCGGGCATAGTCTCTCCAATCTAAAAAAGATCAACCTAGGCATAATCCTCTTAGTCCTAAAAAGACCAACCTAACCATAACTTCATCAATCCTAAAGGGACCAGCCTCTATTACATCAAAGAGTTGATATTATATAGGCATGCAGGCCTAAGGAATTTGAATGAAAATTAGAATTCAAATTCAAAATCAAATTCACCCACTAACGGAGTGATTGCAACAATCATCAATGCAATTGGAAGAATGTGGTTGAGTGAGTAGCTCAAAATCCCTGATAGATTGAAGGCATGCTTGGAATTGGCATAATCAAACTATGTCTTTATTGAATTCTAGAAGTTAAAAGTAGATGGGATTGTATCAGGACTATCAACTGCCCATGCTTTTATGCAATTAATTGCCCTACCTCTTTAAGGTTGAGTTTGTCTTTTATGCTTTGTGCTCAATTTCATTATACACACCATGCTAACAATTCCCATATTATTCATGAATTAGTTAGAATGTGATTTGATTCTATAAATCAAATTGGATTCATGATCTATTATCGACCTCTTGACAATTTTAATGCCCATATGGGCTATCAAATTTAGGCTCATGCCTTGTTGGTTGCATGGCCAATGTGTCCTTTATCCTGATGGGTTACTACCACATGGCTTATCCTATACTTTGCCCTTGTTACATTATTGGCTATGATTCTATAGGTTCTATTTTGCCACTTGGCAGTTTGTCATCATTTGTGGGTTTTGGCTTTGCATCTTACTTTTATCAACTTCATAGCCACGTGGCCTCTATATGTCCTCTTGAGCACTTGATATTTTAGATTTTATACTACCACATGTCGTTCCTTGACTCTTCATGCTTTTCATTATCTTTGTGATCTTTTTCAAAGACTTATCATGCAAAATATGTGACAACAATTCTTCCAAAATGGAGAGTCTTTCCTTCACTCTTCACGATTTCTACATGACCCTTGACTCATTCATTCTGAAGACCCAAGTCTTCAAATCTTGTGTTATCCCAATTTTTGTTCAGGATTTAACTTTCAAAACTTTTATTCTGAATATGATCTTCACAAGTTTTATCATTATAAATTTTATTTTGAACTTGGTCTTCATAAGTTTTATCGTCAGAACTTTTTCCTGGGCATTGGTCTTTGGAACTTTTGTTCTTACTAAGTCATAATATTTTTTCTGAAGACCTAGAAATTTGAACAATTTTTGTGAAGTCTTCAAAACTTTTGTAAACTCCTACTCATGCAAAACCTCTAACTACTCTTTTGTAGAATATTCTGAATTTGCATAGTGTTGAGATTTCGACACATGGAAGAACCTGTGGGAAAACACAAAAATGACTAAGTAAAGAATTTTAAAATAAACATCTACGAAAAATTTAAATTAAAATAACTAAGTCCAAAGCCAAATATGACTAAATATAGAATGAAAATCATGAAATGACTTAGTCATTTGCTCAACCCAAATCCAATTTAGTCCATTTTAAATGGAAAGTGACCAAATACAAGAACGAAACTATATGAATGCTTAGTCATTTAGATCAAAAATGATAATTGAAATGGATCAACTTGCTTAGGAAAATGAGCAATAAAACTCTAAAAGAGTCAGATAATTTTCACAAACCTAAGGCAAAATGGTTTGAAAGAAAGTTGTAAAATATGTTTCAAAACACAAGAAAACAAGCAGACTAAGACGTAGTAGACTTATGCGAATTTAGGTATTAAAATTAAAGCAGCCCAAGATGTAAATTTCTATGCCAAGAATTTTTATAATTCATAATTAATTTTGCAAGCTTAGATAAAACAATGAAGCATATTCAAATTTAAATATTCACGTCTAGTAGAATAGACTCCCAAGAAGGTTGATTTAAATAAGAAACCACAATGAACTCCTAAAGGTATAAGATCAGACTTCAAATCAAAAAGAGGGTCCCCATTTTTAGACTAATAAAGGGGACGTGTTATGCAAGCAACAATAACATGAAAGAACATGAGCTATAAAACAATCAGATCTATCACCAAGGAAGCAAGATCTAACCCTTGAAGACCGAAAAACATGCAAGACAATGCAGGTTCAACAAAACTTTTTATGGGGAATGGATCTAATTTAAATATCATCACATTTATTCATAAAAATTGCAATTTAATATAATGAGGCCCAAATAGTAAAAATATATTTAACTAAATAATTAAATTTTCCATGTCGCAATAAATGACGAGAAGGATTTAGTAGAAATTTTGATTGCACATAAATTTGGAAAATAATTTCATGAATAGATATTATAGTCAAGTTTTTTTGGGTAAGACAATGAGAACCCATAAAACACATGGTGACATGAACACCTTGCCAAAACCATACAGTTGACATTTTTGGTAACCCAGATCTATACACTCAACGTGTCTACTAAAATGTTGACACGTAAAAAATGATTTTATCACTCTATTCATCAGGTATGAGGATATAAAAACTTCACTCATTTTCTTGAAACTCTACATAGATCCAAGGAAAATTGGTCACCTTCTTCAAAAGCATAATAGGGCAACTACATCTAAAAACTTGAAAAAAGGTGGAGGGACGGGGGGAGGGGATCTATTCTAAGGCTTGTGTTGTTATTGCCATGATTATTCTCATGCCCCTAGAATGTTTGTATAATTTCACAATCAACACACCAAGTATACTATATGTTTAAGCAAGCAATCTAATGATGATGTAGTGTATATTGTATATGACATTTTATGTTAAAATGAATGCTTGATAGAATAATAAATACATCAAATTTACTCAAATTCTTGAATCTCTTCTCTAAATTCTTGAATTAATTACTTTGGCATATTCATAGCATATCTCTAGCATATGTGGTATTCCAAATGCAATAATGCACCTATGTATTTATAGACTTCTTAAATTCAAATCAGGGCCTTATTGGCATGCAAGTCGGCACAGAATAGGTAAAAACATTTTCAAATTGGGAACACATGACATGATAGACCCAAAATAAAGGTCAAAAGGCCAAAGCCAAGAACCATACATTGTATGTTTGAGGGGAAAGTTCAAAACTCTAAGGAAAAAAGGAGAGGAGAGAGAGGAAAGGAGGGGGAAATGATAGGAAACATCTAGAACACAGGAAAAATATGCATCCATACAAGCCTAATTTGTACTAATGATTGAAAAATATACAAATACCTTAGAATAATGTAATTATGTGATTAACAAATACCTTGTACCAAAATTAGATATCTACACTATTATATTTTCAAGGAGCTTCAAACACCAAACTATTTATCAAGTGGTAGATTTGTTGAACTACTCGTTGATAATATAATTTATGCTATATTTATTTATTTTAAATAAGTATTTATGTCTCTCAATAAATATGATGGAATAATAAAAAATTTAGGTTGGTCCACTATCCAAAAAAACCCACCAACATTGAAAAGAAAAAATACAATTGTGAGAATAAGCCTTGTTTTTCTAGAATAATTTATTTATCATGTGTCATAGTTAAGTAGTGTAATTTTATCATTGAAATATACAGGTATCTCACCAGTGCACTATCAAATTTGAGAAAAGAGTAGCTCTTCAATCTTTCCACTCTTTCTAGTGTGCCTTAGGAAATAAAGTAGTAGTACAATAGAATTTTTTGGTTAGTCCAATGTCAAAAAAAAACCATCAACATTGGAAAGGAAAACAATATAATTATGAGAATAAACCTTGTTTTTCTAGATTATTTTATTTATCATGTATCATATTTGAGTAGTGTAATTATATCATTGAAATATAATAGTGTTATTAGTGCACTATCAAATTCGAGAAAATAGTAGCTCTTCACTCTTTCTATTCTTTCTAGTGGGAGGAACACGTAATTATGGATTTTATATCATGGAACTATATATATAGAAAAGAGGGGGACGCTAGGGGGTTATATAGGTAATAACATTTTGTATTGATTAGCACGAGGATAAAAATTATCATAAGATAAGCATAAATGAACATCACTTGAGAAAAAATATTGCAAGGATTCAACAGGGCTAAAAACAATTGGTCTGTAGAAATAAAAATTTGTAAGAATAGAAATCAAATTCATTCTATGTTAGAAAGGGGATGGGCCACCACTCTTTACTTGAGATGAAGGAAGGGGAAACTTCCCATCATATTGGTACAACAAGTTGTAAGATTGATTAATATTTATTTATGAGGTTGTATAAAATTTGTATACGCACTCCAAATTAGATGATGAAGAAACAGAGCATTACTAGTCACAATTAAATACTTTTTTCTAGGAACAAGAAAGTGAGGAGGATATTATACTCCAAAAGGGATTCAAAGAAACCATAATAAATCCATATTGAATTTGATAGGTTGTGGTTAAGACCAAACATCAACACATACAAAGGCTTACCAAGGATAAAGACAGATAATTCATGAAGAAATCCTTTCACAAAATTATGAGGAACTAAGCTTTTGTGAGACCAAAAGCCTCTAAGAAAGGGAGGTATGATCCATATAGGATTACAAAATAATTATACGGGCATAAAAAAATTAATAAGACATCAATTTTCTAAATCAAACAAATAAATTATTAATATAATAACAGGACTTCCAAGAACAATCTTATTGTATAAAATGAGGTTCCATAATTATCATTAATAATCGTATAATTTCTATTAATAATTGAATTTTTTTTTTTGACAAACCTATATAAATTATTGGTTGCATAATTATCACTGAAGATCTTATCCAACTCCAATAACACATCAATAATGGAGGAGAAACATTCTTTTTGACTTCTTAAAAATTTGGGTGTCTTTTAATACAGAAAGGGACGCCTCTAACACAAGTAAAAGGTAAGCGATAAGGAATAATAATCAATGTAAAAATGAGGGGGAGAAAGTTGAGAAAAATATTTGGCTCTATAATGTTAGTTTTATGGTCCGTTGAGATCTTTATAATTTACCAATATGTAGCACATGGATGAAAAAGGTAGCAAAGACTTGGGAATAATTCATAGTATAATGTTGATTCCATGTTTCATTGAATTTTGTTTTTAAAAGCCCTTCTTTGCTAAAAGAAAAAGTTGTAATTAGTTAACACTACTATGTAGTTTTTCCCTATAGTAGTTGTTTTTAAAAGCCCTTCTTTGCTAAAAGAAAAAGTTGTAATTAGTTAACACTACTATGTAGTTTTTCCCTATAGTAGGGCTTCAAAAAAAAACTGTGTTAAATATTTGGTTTTCTTATTTTACTTTTATTTTTTAAAGTTGTGTTAGTGCTCAAACAACACTGCACATTTTAGTATTCTAATTTACACCCTATTCAACTATCATTTGGAATTAATTTAATTAAAATAATAGATGCATGTATGTTTTGCTGAATTTCTAATAATAAAAAATTTAAAGAAAATTTCAATTCAATATCATCATTTGGAAGAAAATCAATTTTATAGTGACTTGGCATAAGTACCTTATTCTTTTTCCTTTTTCTTTTTATAAAGTTTATGGCCCTATGATTATGTGTGGTAATAATTATAATAATAAATATATAAATATTTAAGTTAGTATGTGTGTAATTTATAATTTTAATAGCAAAGTTAAGAATGTTCATATTAGTAGTATGATGTTTTAAATAAAAAATTAAGTGGTTATCAAATGGAAAAAAAAGATTGATAATTTTTAATTATAATGATATATTAATATGTAAATATAATTTTTTTTTAAAATGAAAATGAGAGAAATTATTTTTAAAATAAAATTATTTTTTTATATTGGTTGGTTTTAAAATATTTAATATTTAAGAGAGTAAATATTAGTATACTAAATTTAATAGTTTTAATTTATAACGAGGAAGACGAGAACTAATCATTTTATTTAAATATTTACCTAAATTTAATTTACATTTTTATATTTTTTTTTTAAATGTATTTATTTATTTATTTGGTTTAAAATTACTTTTTCTGATATAATTATTCTCAAAATTAAATCCATTCTCACAAATTGTATCAACTTGGTCACTCAAAAATCCTATCCATGATAATAATTTAAACCTTTTTCTAATTTAAACCGTTTTCTAGTCATGCTTCTAAAAATCAACCTTGGAAAGATAGTTGATGAAAGGTCTTCAATGATACTTCAACTTCATCACTCAAAAGTCCTTTACGAGCCATCTAATCAAAATTTAGAAAGCATAAAAAGGGTTTTTGGTATAATTAAGTGAACAATCATTATAACAATTTTTATGTAAAATGAAGAAGTACTACACAATTCTAAAAGCCGGCACTTACATATAGGTATAAAATATTCTTCTCTTTCCATGTTGGATTGCATGGTTCACTCACGACTGCAAGGGGAGCACTTTTCCCCACATGCTTAACACAAAAACAGTGATTTTTTTTTTTTAAGTGTTTTTTTTCTTTTTAAAATTGTCCATAAAAAATTAATTATTTTTAATAATTTCTTCTACTAAATTTTGATTATAATTGTACACTTAAAAAATGAACTTTCGTTTCATTTTTTCTTTTATCAAAATTTATTTTAACATACAATATTTTGTAATTTGTACTTCTATAGAATCCCAAAATTGTTTCCACCCCCTCTTCAAAGTTGTTGTAACTTGTCTTTTAAAATATTTTCTCCTATACCTAATCTTTGAAAGAATATTTTCTCCTATACTTAATCTTTGAAAAAAAATTCTCTTCCACGTACAAGTTATTGTAACTAATCTTTTAATGTCTTCACTCCCACCTAAAAGTTATTGTAACTAATATCTTAAAATATTTTCTTCCTCACTTAAAATTTAATGTAACTAAAGGCTTTCCTTCCATACATAAAAGTTATTACAACTAATTTTGTAAAGTCTTTTCTCCCACACTTAAAAATTATTGTAACTAATGTTGTCAAGTCTTTCCTCCCCCACCTAAAAATAATTGTCACTAATCTCATAATATCAACATACCAAAAAACAAATTGAGTTAATTTAAATTTAATATCAACATACAAAAGAAAATGATTTAATTCAAATCACACTGTCAAAAAAAAATTGATTTAAATCAGATTGTCAAAAGAAATTGATTTAAATCAGATTGTCTCTGCTAACTCTTGCTTGTTTGTTCTATATAGGGAGGTATATACTTCAGTAGCATGGTTCAACAAGTTCACATAAAACGATCTGCTAACTCTTGCTTGTTTGTTCTATATAGGGAGGTATATGCTTCTGTAGCATGGTTCAACAAGTTCACATAAAACGAGAAAAATGAAGACTAAATTATTATTCATAGAAATAAAAAGTTAAATATATTAAATTTGAGAAAACTAAATGTATTAGATATTTTATCAGTTTATGATAAATATTAAATATAAATATAAGATTAATTTTTTATTAAATTTATAATTGATGGCACTTTGTTTTTTTATTAGATAAGATTAAATTTGAGATTTGAAAGGTCCCGAAACCTTTTACAAAGGAGAAAGAGACTTTAATGTTCAAAAGATTTAACTTTATAATTGATAGCACTTTGTTAGGTTTTCAAAAGTTTTTTAATTTCCTATGAGAATTTCTATCTTATATCAGACAAATACTTCTTTCCCATGAACTATGAAATTACATTTACATTCTGCCTCTGGGTCACAACATATCTAGTGCCTCCTATATTTCATATCTAACCTGAGCACAAAGAAGTACTTAGTATAGATATCAAACCAAAGACCTCACCATTATTGAGGCAACATTGCTGCATCTAGGGCCCTGATGCTATTGGAGTTAAAAGCTAGGAGAGTTAACCCACAGTGAATAGATAATGGAAAAAGTGATCAAAGCAATGGGTCTCAAAAGTCCATGAAACAAGTCATTTCCCACGCGTCTCAAGTCTACAAATGACCTATATATGAGAACAAACATTACTAATCACATTTAATGATTTTTTTTCACTTTTAATATAAAAGAGTTGAGCTGATCCGGCTCCAAAGGCTAATAAAGTGAATTTCAATTATTGACCCAGGTAGAATACATAATGAGGATAGGGCAGAAAATTAGGTTCAAAATAGTAGAGAAGTATAACTTGGGTGTAAAAGGCAAATGGGCAAAAAAAAAAAAAAGGTAGGCAATGTATCTCATACACAATCTTGAACTACCGAGATATACCTGGAAAAGGTCCTTCACCATAAAAAGGGTAACCATTTAGTTGTCCAGTAAACCATGGCCTAGTAGTATTGCCAAACAAATGTCATGATAATAACTCGAGTTCAAGCCAATACAGTAGACGCAAGGAACAGTAACTATATATCCAATACAGTATACTACACAGCAACTCAATAACACAGAGCCAGCTTGTACTAGAGCTTGGCTGCTAGGCATCAAAAATAAAAGCTCGGACAGTTTATATAAACAAAATTTGACTTGCACGCCACCTTATCAGTCCTCTTTTTAACATTTCATGGTATTGTTGAGAAAAAATATGAGGCAGTAAAATGAGACGAACATTTACAAGTTAGTTATGAAATGTAACCAAATAACAATTTGCAGAATGTGACCAATGGAGGTAAGTCCTAACGACATGATTTGTCAAGATAGCAAGGCGGATAAAAATTTAGAAACTGAAGAGAAGCAAACGGTAATTCCATATAAAAATTGTACAGGGGCTGAGATGCTAATAGGGCTAAGATGCTAATAGCAAAAATATCTGTGAACCAAAGAAGGTAAGTTTGACTTTCAGATCACTATAGAATCATAGTGAAGCTAAGACAATAAATGAGTTGAGCAATCACAGCTTATTGAAGGCAATCGATGGATAAGGTATGCATGTAATTTACTGCATGTTTGCACAAACAGAAAAATGCGCAAAAACGAAAGATGATCAGACCACCAAGAATAAAAATCAGAAACTATATATAGTAAATGTTACTTCAGACCATTGTAGGGTCATTATGTTTCAATACATGTCATGATATTTGCTTTGGGTATTATTAAGCTAAAACCAAAAAAATGGGTGGTACATTCACAAGGTATTGAAGGCAATCAATAGAGCATTTAAGCAGGTTAGCGCATATTTGTCCAAATAGCAAAATCGGAAAAATCAAAAGAAAGCCGTTAACAAAGTAATTCTGGACCTAACCTGAATTCATCTAATTTTATTACACAGGTTTAAGTCTTCACCCTGAAAAAGAGAACAATGCAAGGTACCTCCTATCCAACCCCGAGTTTGGCAGCACTCATAACATCCAAGAAAACATTGATCACATCTAATAGATACTGGAGTGCAGAACAACTCATGGCATTAAACAGATGGTTCTGATGACCAGTTAAAGTCTCAAGAATAAAAGCTCCGAGTTTGCTTTGAAATCCTCTGATTGTTTAATAATATTCAAATAGGAAACCAGGATCTAAGAGCAAAAAAGGAACCCTCATTCACAGGTGATTGAAGGGAATCACAATGATAGCAAGATAAGTGCAAATTTTGTCCAAATAACAAAGTCCAGAACAATGTTGAGTATATAATCAGATATGTAAAATTACTAAGCTTCGTGGAACTTAAAAATCCTGCTGGCCCAACTATTATGCTGCTATGAAATGTAGAACCTGCCACATCATAGTTAATAACCCCACATCATATGCTCCATATAGCCTAAACGCTACCAAAATAGTCAATTTTGACTCAAAATACTGTAGCTTTAAAGCAACTAATAGTCAATCTTACCATGTACCGCAAGGATGCTGATAAATAGTAATTAATTAATTTTACATCCACCAAAATACTCAGCATTTACACAAGGGATCTGCATCACCTTCCACTCTCAGAATTAAGTAATTTGTCCGAGTGCCAGATTGAAATTGACATTTTACATATATTTAAGGTCATAGAAACAAAAAAATCGAATTAAATAAATAAAAAAAGAGGTCCCAAAAAATAAAGAGAACTGAACACAGATACACTGGTACATCCAGAGTGATAAATGTAATTTGTTCTGAAATACATACAATATGCATGACCATGGAATGCATTAATTATTATTACACCCACAAACATATGCATTGGTCTAATTAATACAAGCATGACCATGAAATGCATTTATTAATTCTACACCCACAAAATATTAGAAATGCATTAATTAATTCTGCATCACCTTCCCCTCTGAGAGTAGAATAATTTGTCAGTGTGTGAAATTGAAACTGGCATTATAGTAATTAAACAGAAAGTACAAACCCCAAAATAAACTAAAAAACAGCTCAAAATAAATGCGTTGGTCCCACACATGGAATCTCAAAAGAAAAATCAGCAGCAGCTTGTACACTCACAAAAATATTAGGCATTTACACAAGGGATCTGCATCACGTTCCCCTGTGAGAATTAAATAATCTGTCAGTGTGTGAAATTGAAATTGTCATTAAATTCAAATAAATGCATTGGTCCCATACATAGAATCTCAAAAGAAAAATCAGCAGCATCTTGTACACCCACAAAAATATTCGGCATTTACACAAGGGATCTGCATCACCTTCGACTGTGAGAATCAAATAATCTGTCGGAGTGTGAAATTGAGTATGACATTATAATCATATAAAAACAGAAAGTAGAAACCTCAAAAAAATTAGAAAACAACTCAAAACAAAATGCATTGGTCTCTTGCATGGAATCTCAAAAGATAAATCATCAGGCAGCTTGTACATGACCAATAGCTTGTATTCCAAGTGGCTCTAATTTAAATTCTAAAAGCACACTATCTATATAGTAGACAAGGAAATTCTTGCAAAAGCAGATTAAAAGCTTTAAGATGCAAAACTTGCACCACGATACTGCAGTAAGTTTTATTTAAAAAGAAAAAATCCAAACCCAAATCCATATACTCTTCGCAGCTTGTTAACCAACATTTACAAATAAATACCTGGTTTGTTGAAACACGATTTGAACATACCGCAAATGTCATAAGAAATACTGTAATCCACATATCACGATACAAGATATTAGCTATTCATAGAAATATCAAAAAGACTACAAAGGCTCCCAACATAGCGCGAAAAGAGATATTAGCTACTTTATAGAATTATCAAATACCTCATTTATTAAAGAGATGGTGTTTCCACAGTTCATGAAGTAAACGAAAAAGATTTCTGGTTAAACTGTGTAGAAAAATTTAATCAGTTTAACCAGAAATCTTCTTTGAATACCTCATTTGTTGAAATACAATTTGAACAAGCAACAATCTCAAGTGAAGGCCCCCCACTCCTTCCATGCAAACACTCCAAAGATTGTAATCCAACTATCCGGAAGCACTTAATATAAAAAATATAGAATTGAATAAATATAGGTATTACAAAATTCCTGACATTATTTACACTACGAGGAAGAAGATTCTAGCAGTTACAACACATCCACATCATGCTAATGAATGTGTACCTAGCCAGGGACAAACACTCCAAAGACTGCAATCCAACTCATCCGGAAGCACTTGATATAAAATATATACGATTGAATGAATATTGGTATTACAAAGTTCCTGAAATTATTTTCACTACTAGGAAGAAGACTCTGACATTTACAGCACATCCTCAAGGGACAATGCTATCAATGAACAGCACTGCACCAGTCACAAAAAAAGCTGCTGATAAATTCTCTTGCAACAAAAAAGAATAAATCAAAGCAACCATGCAAGGTTATGGAGATAAGACACAGCCTCATTTTAGATCAGTTATTTCTGCACAACTGACTAATCCTCTTAAGTTAGATGCCTTGAGCCAAAACTCAAAAGTTTCTCGTTTTTTTTAATATAAAAGAAAGAAATTTTTAAGATATACGCAGCCAGAATGACACCAAACGCTAGGCTCTAGCATTTGAAATTCTAGAATTTGCAATTTTGTTATATGTGAAAGGCTTTAAGTTTTGCACAGAATACTAGAATGAATTCATTTTCAACCGATATGTCCAACCTTTCACTAAAGCCCAATCTTGGGGAATAAAATTTTGTGCATCCATTACTCCAATATAAAATAAAATAGTATTTTGTACATATGCTATGACTCAAGGGATTTGCATCACCCTCCCCTCTGAGAATAAGTCATCCGTCTGAGCGTAAACATTGAAATTAACATTTTACATATAATTAATCTTAAACAATACGAGAAGGTAGAAATCAAAAATACATAAAAAGAACAACCGAACACAGATCCATTGGTCTTATACTTGGAATCTCATAAGAAAAATTATCATCAGCTTGTACATCACCAATAATTTGAATTCCATGTGCTCTAATTAAATTCTAATAATAAATAATATATATGCAAATTCTTGCAAAATCTGATTAACAAATTTAAGATGCCGAATACCATTTGCACTTTGTTAACCAAAAGTTACAAATAAATACATCATTTTTTGAACCACAGTTTGAACTAGCTGCAAATGTCATAAGCGAAACCTGATAAGTTCCGGCACCCTCCTTCCATACTGATATAAAGACTGTTAATATTGTAATCCAGATAGTGTGAGTTATCAAATACTTTGCTCTGGTGGTAAAACTTATCCACCTTAAGCAGTTCCTGACATAATTTTCATAACTAAGAGGAAGACTCCATTTACAAATAAATATTTCATTTGTGGAGACATAATTTGAACAAACAACAAAAGTTATATGAGAAACCTATAAAGTTCACGTACCCTCCCATACAAAGGCTCCAAACTTTGTAACCCAGAGAGCGTGAAACAAAGGGCTAGAAAAACTTTAATAGAAAAGCTTATCCAAAACACTCCGTATGACCAAAAATATAAGATTGAATGTACATCGTATTACAAAGTTCCTGATATAATTTACACACAACTAGGAAGAAGTATCGGCATTTACAGCATAACCTCATCACGTTGATGAATGTGAACCTAGCCAGCAGAAATGCTATCAAAGAACAGCATTGCACCAGTAACAAACAAAGCAGCTGAAATAAATTCTCTTACAAAGAAAAGAAGAAATCAAAGAAACCTGCAGGGTTGCCCAGATCAGAAACAGCCTCAATGTTAAAACCAGTCAGTATTGCAGAATTGCCTAAACCTCTTGGATTAGATGCCATAAGGATTGCTTAAACAGAGTATGGAAACTCAAAAGCCTCATTTTTGTTGATATAAAAACAAGAACAATATACATAGCCGGTAAAATACTATACACTAGAATTCTCAGTTATGTTATAAAAAGCTTACAACACAATACTAGAATGAATTCATTTCCAAGAGATATGTCCGTCCTTTTGCTAAAGCTTTTGCTGCTGATCTGAATGGCTCTTCGAAAGCCCCTGAGATGAAAGCATCAGTATCCTTCTTTGCAGTCGGCCGATCACTTGGTCTGATGGCAACAAGTGTAGCCCCCTCCATCCTCATGCCTCCTGGAAGCTCAAGATGTGGAGCATACCACAGCTTCATATTCAAAGCCGGCACCTGTGTACGATTTGAAGATGCCGAAGCCACCAGTGGCTTCTCTCTAAACTCACCCAATTGCTGTTTTCCCATGCAGAGCGTACCCTGGCCATCAGCATCCGTGAGAACAAGGCTTTCAAGAAATGGGTGATCACAAATAATCTGCTGAAGCAAAAAATGCCTTGCAGAAGCTGCAATCAACGAGCTGATTGTCCATACTACTCTCAACTTCAATCCCCCATTCGTGTAGAACGGTTCAGGAATACTACCATTAGTATTCCCGTTATTATTGTTACTGCTTCCATTGGCATCATCCTCAGAGCCCCCATCACTAATCTCAGAAATATCACCATTCTCCACGCAATTTCTCTTCTGCTCACTTCTCGCCCACTTTTTCACAACCGAAGAGGCCCCCAGTATCACACAGCTCTCAAGCGTAGTCCCAAACTCAGCCTTCCACTTCAACAAAACCCCATCTTCGATACCCAATTCCCCACCAGGTAGCTCAATTCTCAAATTCTTAATCTCCTTAAAATTTCTCAACACCTCCCCTGGAGAATGATGAGAAACCTCGTCTAAAATAGCTTTCTTGGGCCCCAAAATCTGTTGCAAAGCCTGCAAAGGCTTAACAATACTCCCCAGCACAAATCTCACCAGATGGCTAAAAATCCCCCTCCCTTTAACATTCAAACCACCCTCCTCCCCAGAAATAACACAATCCACCTTCACAACCACATTCTCTACCTGCGAAACCAAACCATTAAACCTCTTGGAAACAGCACAGCACCTACCCAGTGCCTTAATATCATCCAATTTGTTAAAGATCAGCAATAACAGAGAATCAGGGATCCGATCCAACTGATCCTCTTCAGAAACCAACGTTTTTCCACCCATTTGACGGGGAACGAAATCCAGATACATAATAATGTCTCCTAGGGCCAAATTTGTCCAATTTATAAACCCCCAGCCCCAAACAAAAAAAGATGAACAAATAAAAGCCTCAAATCTTACTATCTAAATTTTTGGGTATCCGTTTTTCCATTCGGTTTTCTAACCACCAGGTATCTGAGAAGAAGAAAAGGCCGTTAGATTTACTTACCTGGAATTCAACGTAATTCGCAAGCAAATTATAGGATTTCTTCGCCACACGAGCACACCAAAACCCTAACAACTTTTAAAATTATCGGACTCGAAACTCGGTCAATTTCACGAGAGAAGGGGGAAAAAGCCGTACGCAGCAGATTTACAGAGAGTTTCTACAAACCCTCGTTTTATCTTTCTAGCCTTTGTTTTGACTCTTGCTTAACTCGGGTGAGTTTTTTTTAACCGCCGTGGTTAGGAACGTCGGTTATTTAACCGCGGTGAAACGTGCCGTGCCTCTGTCCTGTGCCTCCACGTGTCGAGAGCTGATGGGAGCGTCCATCGATCGTTGTTTTTGCTTCAGGCGGACGGATTTAGACGATACGGCCAACGGCTCTCTTGGCCGTCGACGATATCTTCCCGGCCGGGAAGATATCACCGGTATTTCCGCCGGCGGCCATGGGAATCTTCACCCGGCGAGCCGGAGGGTTTTTGTCTTAAGATTGACAGTTGATTTCTTATGCCCGTTGTATTACAATAGTTTTTATCCTTGCAAACTATATATACCGTCTTTTCTTGAAAAATATCCGTTAGGATTTTCATTTTGTCTTAAACACCTTTTTTATTAGGCTAGATTTTGGGGTGTGATTTTATGTAACCTTTCTTCTTCCTTTTTTGGATTGAAAACCCTTTCTTCTTTTTTTGAGTACTATTTGATATTATTTTTTAATAATTTAACTCTATTTTATCAAAAGTGAGGGGTTGGTAGAAATAACTCAACAAATTATTATTATAATGAAAGCATAAAAATTATCGTAGAGTCAAGTTTTTTAGATATTTAATTTATTAAAAATAAAATTATATATTTAACTATAAATAAAGTGATAGAACTTTTAATTTTAATTTACAATTGTTATTATTGAAATTTGCTTAGAGTCAATCTTTTTTTTCACATATAAAATATTAAAAATAAAGTCACATACCTAACATAAATAAAATGATGAAATTTTTAATATAACATATATTCTAAATATATATTACATTCCTCCTTTTTCAAATAAATTTTAAACATCCTAACCTAAGATGCCTCTTCCACCTCTCAACACGTTACCTTAAGCACTATATCTCCCACCTTCTTCCCTTTCCATGCCCTCTCCCTTAATCACCCCACCCTTTTCTTTTTCATAATTTCAATCCCAAATCCTTCAAATGTTATTTATTTTATTTCACATCAACCCCCACACGTTAATGAGTTCTTACACTTATGTGAGGTGGTTATGTTCTAGTCATTTCTTAATCAACATGGGGAATGGGTCCTTGTACAATTTCCCCTGCCTTCCTCAGTGAGGTATTTTGAGAATTCAGTGTTTTTTTTTATGTGTTTGGGTTCGATTGAAGGTAACGATCACAATATGTTGTGGTTAATGCAATGGATGTCTCTATTATTTTTTTTGGTGAGGTTGATTTTCCTTTCTTTGAATCTTTCTCATTTGCTCTTCTTTTCAATATGGTAGAACTACTTGTTATTAAAGAGACTCCGATGTCTCTCAAAAATACTTTCTATTCAACTTAATTTGATAATTTTGGATTAAAGGTGGTGTTCAGTTAAATCTAAAAAGGTGTATTATTTTATTTTTTGTTCCATTAGATTTCCTTTGGCTTTTCTCCTTGTGATCTATAAAGATCTCTCAAAAACAATCTCAATGATATCACTAAGCTCATTCTCACAACTTGCAGTTGTTATGGATTATGCTTAATGGTTTGCAATGCTCCAGAACAACCTTCAAAAGTTTACGATGCCTTTAAGATCATCAATCCATCTATAACATATGTCATACACACGTCTACAGTAATGTAATTTAATATGTGCAAATCAGGGATGGTGCCACCCACACATGCACCAAATATTATGTGGTATCTATCAATAGCTTATGTAGAGTTTGACACACCTCCAAGCCATATCATAAAGGCCAATTCACACTACATATTTTTTTGAGTGTTACGCTTTTAATGTCAATCAACATAGTCTTTATGCCATCCCAAATGACACTCTCAAAGGTCATATTAAGCCAAAAAATCTATAAACATAATACACATTTGTCAATCAAATCATATAACTATGAGAAGATTAAGAATCATACATGTATCTGCTATAATAATTCTTTGTACCTTTACAACTTTATAATATATGTATACATATATATAACTTTAATTAAAAATTAAAATAAAAAGTAAATAGCCTTACATCTTTCTTAAGAAAATATCATATATATAATATAAAAAGTAATAAAAATGAAAAATATAATTTGATTTATCTCTATTTCTTAATTATCTACATTATACTTTATATAACTTTTATATTTATATGTACATCTAAATTTTCTTATAAGTTATTGTCCATCATATTCTTCTTAAACTCCAAATCACCATAACTATTAACTTCTTTTGAAGTTTTCTTTCTCAAATTTTGTAAATATTTTTTAATCAAGCTTCTCTTATGTGCCTCATGTTGTGAAGGTTCATTGTTCTAATTTCCTCCTTGGCTAATCTATGGGTGCCCCTCTTAATATACAATTTCTTTTATTTTTCCTCTGCTTGATGATGATGATGATGATGATGATGATGATGATGATGATGATGATGATGATGATGATGATGATGATGATGATGATGATGATGATGATTGTTGCACGGTAATTTTTTAGGCTTGCCTCATCAGTGTGTTGCATGGATTCTTCCTAGTGTACAAGTGGTGAAGGAACGGAGAGAAAGATGTTTGTTTCTTGGGAGCCAAGACCAAGGTTCAATGGAAATATAGTTTAAAAAGTGAATATTACAGCATCCCTTTTGTAGGATGTACGTTAATAATAATGAAATTAATAACTTTAATATGAGAATTGAGATTTAGAGGATATCCAAATAAATGCCAACAAGATGGACGAGCAAGAAATGAAGATTGAAAAGGTGGTGAAACCCACGAAATTTGTGGGCCAAAGAAATATTTTTGATATGGCTTAAAATCTTAATTGTACATATCTTTAATGTAGCGATAAGTTAAAATATTAATTTCATGTGTGAGGATTACATAATTTAAAGATTATTCTTCAATATGTTGGGGGTAAAAGTAATGTGCACTTCCATTCATATATTTTTAGATGATATTCATAAATTGTGTGAAGGAAATTTAGAAATTGTTGTAACAATGGGATTAAATCTTTTTTACGATATATTTATGTTATGTGTTTATGAAGATTAATGAGGAATTTAATGAGGCTTTATATAAATAAATAGATGAATGATAATGAGAATGATTTTGAAATAAATTATTATAATATTTATTATCTTATGTGTTCTTTTTTATTTAACAATAATTTATAAGTAATGTATGATCGATGAGTTGTAGGTTGATTGGTTAAATGATTAGGTTATTTACAACTCTATCTAAGTTAACTTTTCATTGAAATCATCATAAATGGATAAGGAGATACATAGTGGATTGAAATTAATTATAATACTAGTTCATAACTCTGTTTAAAATTATTTACACTTATAAAAAAATATAATTAAATCAAAAGACGGTTTTGGAAATGTATTATATGCTTATTTTGTAGATAATTTTCAAGTGTTTGTATTGTTGTCTCCAACACTCCTAGGTTTGATGATTTATAATGTAAATTATTTTTTTTAGAGAGAATTAGATTAAATAATGAGAGAAAAAGAACATAATGGATAAGGTTGGGAGTGAAAAGATAAAGAGGGTGATTGATTATATTATGCTTATTGTGTTTCTATAATGTTTATTTTTAACCATCTGAACATGATGGTTTGAAGATTTAGTTTCCTTTCAAATGATTGTAAATAGTTAATGGTACATATGAAAATGCTTGAGAGAGGATTTCAAAATCAAAGTGAGATCAAATCCTTATAATAGAAAGAGTTAACCTCAAATAGTTGTTATACGATTTTTATTTTTAATTTTATATAACTTATGTTAACCTTAAATAATTGCTCAATTTAGGATTTATTTATAGTTGAGCTTGAATCTATAATTAAATGATAACTCCTTGATGACTCTTAACTTATGCTTGGATGCATTTTTTACTATATTTAGATTAAGCTAAATGATGATAAAATTTAATTAATTTATAAATTATGGATTAGATTAAGTGTGAGAAATATGAAGGAAAAATCAAGTGAACAATAAACATTTTATTGTATAGATTTAGTTTTTTAAATTGAGACATTCTTTATTAGGAAATAATATTAATCTTATCTACTTCCTCTTCAATTTGAATTCCTTCCACTATTTTAAATATACAATATTATAAGCTGACATTACTAGTTCATAATTGCGGTTGTATAGTTCATATCCTACTTTAGTTCATATTGTTAATGTCATTCATGTTGTATTGATAATATATGTGTTGAGCTATATGGATTGAATGTAATTTATATTTTAATGACTACATTGTTTTTTAATTTTCAAGGAATTATTAGGTGAATTATTTGAATAAGATGACGCTTTCTTCTAATTATAGAGGTACTCAATTTTCTTATGATACAACTTTTCCAAGCTTGATGCAAGGATGAATATGGATGATTGTCTAGACAATCGTTAGCTTTAAGGGAATTTTTGAGGATATAAAAGAAAACCAAAGATTATAATACTCTTAAGTTGTTTGCTTATTTTGGTAGATCTTTTTTGTTTTTATTTGTGTGATTAGATTTTTTGATCTATTTATTCTCATCTTAATATTTTTCTCAACATAGACATTGTAATCTTACTTTAGTGTTAGTTTTATGCCATTTTTTTAAGTCTCGAGTCTTGTTAAGTCATCTTCAAAAATATATAATTTCTTATTTTTTTAATATGAATTTACAAATGAGTTTCATCAATACACGTAGAATTTAATTTTAAGGATTTTTTTTTTAAAAATAATGTTACATTAAAATTGATGTTTCAATTTTTCATTCAATGACAACAATTATTACAATAGTTACTTTTAACATCATTTAAAATAAATTGGTTTTTAAAACTTAGTAAAATATATCAAAATTTAATTTGTTTATATCTTTAATTATTATAAAATACAATCAATTATTTTTTGTTAATGCTAACATTTTCTATGCTCTTTATTTAGACTCTTCTTAACTAAAATATATTTTAAAAAATATATATGTAATGAATTATAAACATATTACCATAATAAATTATTACACACAAAAAAATAAAAATAAAACAAAATGTAAGAGGGATGAGTTTTAACACCTCTTAATCCAGAAACACATCCAATAGGAGGGGGAACTACTGAATGAAAATATAGTCCCAATTCAATCACTTAGGACCATTAAAATCATGTATTATTTGTCTAAAATATTATTTAAATAGACATTTAGATTTAGGATTAAAATATCAAAAAAAATTAGTTGTCATGATTAAATATTACATAAACTAAATTAAAGTAACAAAAATTTATGTAACCAAACCTGATATAATTATATATATATATATATATATATATATATATATATATATATATATATATATATATATATATATAACCAAACCTAATACTATTATATAATATAGATAATAGAAATAAATATATTTCATCTTTTATTTTATTTAAATTACATATGTTATTAATTCATGAAACATACCAATTTAAAATAAGAATTACATGATTTGTGACTCTAACATGGAAAAATAGATTTACATTAATATTATAATATAAAAACTCATAAATATTTTACAGTATAAATATCATGCATAAAAAATGATTTAAAGTGATTATTTACCTTCAAAATTATATAAAAAGTGTCGTGTAAGGTTTAGAGGTGTATCTTAAATATATTGAAATTTAATGATAGTTATTGAGATCTAACATTGAAAATGTGGGTTTAAAAGTAAGATATAGCTGACCCAAAAGAAAATTGTTGAATAGAGAATGTTGTTCTAAACATACAGATGTTCTAGATAGTTTTTAGATCATACCAACAC
The DNA here is from genome assembly GCA_037957365.1 of Torreya grandis. Classification (NCBI taxonomy): domain Eukaryota; kingdom Viridiplantae; phylum Streptophyta; class Pinopsida; order Cupressales; family Taxaceae; genus Torreya; species Torreya grandis. Next base: position 1,380,576 of record JARHVA010000880.1, read on the forward strand.
TTTGAAAAAAAATCAGGCAAGTCTAAACTATTTTTATGATTTCATTCGCATAGATTTAGTCTTCAATGACCTCACTCATAATCTTGTGCCTTCTTTTCGATCACCTACAAAACATATATTCTCTTTATTTTTCTAATTAGACAACAATACCTACAAAAGTATAAAGAAAATAAAATATGTTTAGGGACTTGCATTTCTCCAGATAATAGCTAGATTATCTTGATATTTGCTAAGTTCTTCAATGATAACAATGTCTAAATAACTACACCTCAAATATTACAATAATTCAAGCATGCAAACCATTGTCATGCAATATTTCTAACATAAAATTGATCATTTTAATTAATGCTATGATAAATGCTTGATCTTTTACATAATACTCTAATGAATGTTTTCTCTTCTCTAGAATTCTTGTAATTTCTCAATGAAATCTTATGAATAGTGAATTATCTTGATCTCATTTAGATGCCCATATGAACTAGAATGGTTGTGTATTTATAGAAAATTTTAGTCCAAATTAGGACTCTATCGGTGCCCAAGATTTGACCTCCAACAATCAAAAATTAAAAAGGGAGGAAACAAGGGATGAAGGTACTTTAGTCAAAAGGAGCCAAGCAAAAGAGTGTCCAGAGTGTATAGATGTTCCAGACAAACCTTAGGAGCATACAAACACTTTAGACAAAATAACCCAACCAAAAGAACATAGAGGAGAGAAAAAATGGGAGTTGAAGCGGTGAGAGAGTGTTCTAAGACTATCATAAGTCAATAAACCTGCTAATAATACTTAATTTAGACTAATTATCAATAAGTACACAAATATGCTATATAATTTCACAACTAATAAATGTATACATATTATTTTTAGGTGTCTATATTTTGGCCCACTTTGATGTGTATATACATATATATCAAAGCAAATCAAGACATGTGGATACAAAATTTTATAAACATAGAACTCTGAAGAAAAATATAATGTATGTGTAAATCTACAATATAATTTTTTTATTTATTCAACACAAGAATGGGTAAGTGCTAAATATTAATGTGATGAAATATATAAAATTGAGAGCAATAAAACTAATTTAACTAGGTGTTAAGCATAATACCCATGCGGATCCATGTGTTGTTAAATATATGTAAATCTTGATCACATATTTGTGTATAATTTTTAGTGACAAAAATAAAGTTAAACAAAATTTTGAGTGTTACAAGAAAAAATACCAAGTAATATCTTAAATACACTTCCTTTTATAGAAATGAATATTATCTTAAGTTATCTTCCCTCATATGAGTAGTTGTAGTCTAGATAATATGATGAGTGAGATATATTTTGCTTTTTTAGATTTGGGATGAGCTTGTTGAAATAAATGTCTCAAAAGAAATGAGGTAAAAAATGATGCACAAGATGAAGTCTTTGACATATATAGCATATAAATACATTGCCTTGAAAATAAGCATGTTATGAATAATTCAACGCATATTATCGTATGATATAAAAGCTGTATTGTTAAGATTAATATGCTCAATATGGACTCAATATATAGAAAATATGGATTCATTACTATAAGATATAATAATTACGTAAAACATATGAATATAGTAGTTTTATCCCAATAAATGCATGATATGGATCATGAAAACTTAGTAAAATGATAAAAACCTTTGATATGATATGGATCATGACACTATAAAATACACCAAATACCTAAATAAAATAATATTAACAGAATAAATTTTAAATATATGAAAATACATGGAATAAACACTTTAGACACTAAAATCACACCAAATATGTAAAAAAAATATAAGAAGATGCCACATCAAACACATGTTGTATAATTAAAGACACACTAAACATATGAAAACACACCATGCATAAAAAAACACATAAATCACAATATAACATGACAAAAAACATAGTTATGACAATTTAATCATAATTACAAATATGATAATAGACATAGCAAACACACCTAAAAGTGTAAAGTCATATAAAACTTGTATAGGAGACATAGACAACCAACATATCCAATGAAAGCATAATAACATAAGTATTAATCTCGATATAAGAAGTTCACATAAATGAAAGCAAGGGGATGCCACGTATTCCTCCAAAGATTTTTACCTAAGTGAACATAGTAAGTACCCCCCTTATATTTATGAAAATGAAACCTAAAAGTATCCCAACAAACTCATCAATAACATGCATACAGGAAATGAAATAAAACATTTATATATAGGCATATTATATGAATATAAAATGTTTACCTTAGCCCCATCTCAATGTATCCATTGAGTAAACATTCTTATGGCTTATGTCTCACATACATTGATTTTCTTTAAAATTTTGTAGTCGTCTAGAAGTCATAGGATATGACAAACACATCCTTTTTGAGGCAAGTTTATGTACTTTTATCTCATTCACTCTTGCATTAGATATAAATCTGGGTACTTTTTTTAATTTCTTTACATATAATTTATTTTAAAAAATTAATCTTTTTTAATTTAATTGTTTAAATTTGAATATCAAAACATTGATGCATATTTCAAGGAATTTATTTTATTTGATGTATTTGAGTTTTATTTAATAAAAAATTATGCGATTATTATTATGTACTACATGAAATAACATTAAATTATATTTGAACTTATTTTAATAGGAAAAAAAATACAATCAAAAGGATTTATACTAATATTATAATATCCTACAATAATTGTTGGAGTGTGTGTTAAATCATCGATATTAAATCTAAGATTAGAGAGAATTTGTTCAATGCATGTGTTCAAGCTTGAGCCATTATTGACCATTGTGCCATATTTTTCCTTAATATCTATGAATGTTGTTATGAATTAAGGTACGTCATATGAATTGTTAAGTGAGATATAAAATGTTGTCATGAATCAACTACTCCAATAAAACCATCATATTTCATTGGGACATTATAATACTTTATAGTTTGTCTGCTATATTGACAATTTATTTATCATTTGATTGATTTTTGTGACTTGACTAATCTATTGATGCACTCGCATTGTTGTTTGCTCTACCCAATTGAGTTTTATTGTTGTCAATGAGATATTGTATCTTATGTTTCAAAGTAATGTTTATAGAACACCCCAGAATTCTACAATAATCACAAAATAAAATCTTATGAAAATACTTAGATAATAATATGGAATGGTTAAATTATCTTATTGGAGCTAAATTAATCATGTTATATTCAATAAATCTCTTCAAGACATTAGGTGGTCCTATCTTGTTCACTTTTTCAACCAATTGTTTTTTGTTTATGTGTGAATAGGGTCTTAATTTAAATTCAAGTCGTCTATTAATAAACATACATCTTAGTGCATTTGGGCATCTGAAAATCATCTTAAAAAGCATATAAAATTTATTGTTCGCATGAATCTATCAAGCATTTACAAACATTCTAGAGAAATCATGTACATATTTAAATATCATTCATTGTAGTATCGAAGTTCATGTTAGCGATATATTGTATTGCACTTATTTGTTTCATTGATGAATTAGTGCAATTATTATAGTGTTGTTTTTTATATTGTACATCATTGAGGGGCTTGACAAATATCAAGGAAGCTCAACGATTCCTTGATGTAACATAGGCCCCAAGCACATTATTTTCCTTATCATTTTCATATTTAACTTCCCAATTAGGGTAAGGACAAGAAGTGCATTTTCCTCATGATCGGACTCAGGTTTCATAAAACTGAGCGAAGTTATTAGAGCATTAGATTTGACAAACAGATCAGTAAAAAATATATGTTCCCACCTAACACCTCTGAGTGCCAACCTCACTATGGTTTTGATGCCCAAAAATAGAACTCGACGATTTCAACAAAGTTCTCTAGCTACCATGAGGTTTTGAAATTCTCGTCATCTTACCAAATAACTTTAATTTTTAGTATCAATTTTAATAACTATCTCTAAATTTTTAAATATTTAAAATACATTTTTAAACTTTTTTTTCTTTTTTATTTCCATTTAAAAATTTAAAAAAACTAATTTATTAATAATAACTATTTAAATATGAAATTAAATGTTTATAGATATTTGTGCTAAAAGTTATTCACAATACGATAAAATTAAAATGTCGTATGTCCTTGGAGGTTTCAGTCCACTAAAATATCAGAAAATATTAAAAATGCTTAGAGACTTCCCCCTCTTCTCTTTAATGTACTTCAGAATCACATCGCCTATTATTGGCCGTTTGTGGACATTAATATATTCCATGAAAAAATTAAATAAAATGACGTGGATCCCGCAAAGTTAGGCCTTGGTCTACTCGATCCGTAGCATGATTGGTCACTCGTTGCTTCTAAGGAATTGATAACCTACTTTTATAATTAGGTGGGGGTTATGATGGGCCCCTTCTAAGATTAGATTAGAAAATGCGTGGATTGCAAATGTGCATCCTCATCCTTTTGTCAACATATTGCAAGTTTAATTAAAAAAATTCTCCGGGGTTGGTGTACATGTGGAATACAGGGTGTAACAATTTCTTCTTTCTTCACCTAAACTATTTTAAGCCCAGGTGTAATTTTGGTAAACGTGTCGAGATTTATCATTATTTTTCCTAATGATAACATAAGTTCTCTCTTTTCTTATCTAAACTATTGTAATCCAGGGTGTAATTTTGACAAACATGTTAAGATTTATCATTATCTTTTCAAATAATGAATCACAAGTGGGAATCAGACGCTGCCCACAACACTTATTTCTCCTAATTATTTTAGAAAGTCAACAACATATAAATTTAAGGCCAAAAATAAAATAAAATTGAGTTTTTATGAGTTTATATTAAATCAAGAAAATAACATAATTATTTTAATATCTATTCCATAAAAATTAGTTGAAAATAATAAATTATAATAATTCTCATTATATATTAAATTTGAAGTTATGTATCAAAAGTGTTACACAAGAAATATTAACTTCAACAATGATAAATTCTCTAATAACTTATTAATCTCTCTAAAATATTTGTGATGTTTCAATGAATGATGATAACCTCCAACATATCTCTTGTTATTAATGAGTTATAATGGTTAAATGATATTTATAGACAATTGAATTCAAGTTAGGACCCCGTTTGTGTGCACTTTGACATCCAAAAACTACTAGAAAAAAGTGGGATCTAAAAGGCAAGTGCACTATGATTTAACTGAGACAAAAAAAAGTGTCCATGAGTGTCATGGGCGCTCCAAATAGAGCCATAAATGTTGGCAATGCTCTAGACAATGTGTCCAAAATAAAAAATAAAAAATGTAGAGAGAGAAGGGAAGAGCCGAGGGACATGATCTAGTTGAAGTTAACAAATACACTAATTATATCTATTTTAAACTAATAATCTACAAATAGACAAATATCCTAAAATCATACTTATTATGCTTATTAGCAACTAATAAATGCTTAGGGGACATATTTAGATGTTTACATTTTTTCCCACTTAAAATATGTACATGCATATGTTTCATAGTACAAAACTAATACAGAAGTGGTTATAAAATATTGTATGCATGGATCTTAAGAGCATAAGCCAATACCCCTCGGAACATACAAAAACATTTGTGTTATTTTCTTCATACAGATAGGTTAGTGCCAAATAATAATGACTATTATAATATGAAATATTGAAATTGAATTATGAAAAATGTGATTGCTAGTTAAGTAGAGTTGAGGGCCTAAAAATCTTAACATAATCCAAATATCATCTTGAGTAAAATATTGAGTAACATTATGAATGAAAGCTAAATAAAATTCTTAGTTTAATTCTAAATAAAGCTATAATATCGCAAGTGCAAGTCTAAGTAAAGTTGAATAATGTCTTGAGTACAGTTTCAATAAAATTAGTTAAAATATCATGAATACATACTTAATAGGAGTAATCAAAATATATTAATCACATCCTCGAAGGAGTAATTAAAATAACCTAAGTATATCCTCAATATTGAGTACATGAAGTATTGAAAATTGAATAAAATTTAAACTTACCATAAATTTGGCACGATGGTGTACATACCTCAGAAACTTGTTGTTAAATATGATGAATGGGATTTATGCCCTCAATTTTAAGATTTGAAATAAATCTATGAAGCTTAAGTCTCAAAAGAAAAAGATTAGAAGTAACATGTACAATATAACATATAAAACCACTTATTTATTATATTAAGATATTATCTTTAAAGCTTATGTGCAATGAATAAAGTTGTTCCATTATAGGTCTATGATATAAGCAATATAACATCTACAAATAATTTTTTCATGTGATCTGAAGATATAAACACTATAGCATGATCACGACAATATATATCAATGTAAAACATACATAAAAAACCTTCCCTTAATAAATGCATAATAGGAATCATGAAAATGTAGGCAATGGATAATGATATTTACATTATATAAATCATGGACATATAGATATCTTATGACACAAGACAACAAAGGAGACAAAAATAAGAAGTAACCTAGTGTAAATCTGAAAAAGACATTTGCAAAGCCAAAATAAAAGGAAAGTTGTGAAAGAAGCACAAAGGAGAAGAAACAAGTGACAAAAATCCCAAGAATAACACAATTGTGAGTCAAGTAGAAAAGAATGAAAATCAAGAAGCAAAAAGAAAATATGAATTATTAAAAAGAGTTGATTGTTGTTTAATAAGTAAAAAACAGTGACAATCAAGAAACAAAAAGAAAAGATGAATAATTAAAACTAAACGTAAAATTAAGAATGTAAATATTCATCATAAATCTTGATAAAAATTGATCAATTAACAACTCGAGACAAAATAAACTGCTTAGTTTTCCATGCGTTCACTTAGATCATTGAGAAAATGGATATCTTCGTGTCTTAATTAGATGACTAGATTTGGAAACTATAAATAAAATAACCTATGTTTCGGGGCTTGCATTATACTAAAGAATAATTGAGTTATCTTGATATTTTTTAGGGCCCTTAATGGTGTACAATATAAAAAATAACACACCAATAATTGTAATAATTCATCTACCATGTAATCTATTGTAAAGTAATGTGTCACTAAAATAAATTTTTGTGTTACAATGAATTATCTAATGATCGTTTGGGCTATCTAAATGTTGTGAATGTTTAATAGATTCTTGCAAATGACAATGAACTCTTTTCAAATATTAGATGTTTTTTCAAATGATCTTTAGATGCCTAAATGCACAAAGGTTCTTTTGTATCTATAAATGAATTGAACTCAGATTAGGGCCTTATTAACATCCAAACTGACATCTAAATATTGAAAAAGTGAAAAATATGTAATAAGGGTTACAAGGGGTGAGGGGTAGAAGGGTTAGTGAATTAAAGTTATTATTGGAATGTTACTTTCAATATTTTACATTGTTAAGTTATCTCACAGATATCAGGGAAACACATTTATTTTATGGTGCAATGTAATCCCCAAAACAAATTGTTTTCCTTATCATATTTAGATTTAGTTGTCTAATCAAAAAAGGAGAAGAAGTGCATTTCCTTACTGATTGAAGTGAAGTTCCAAAAAAGTAAATGAGGTTTTTAGATTATTGGTTTTGATGAACACAATCATCAAAAAAGTTTGTGCTTACCAGAAATTTCATCAAACCATACCCACTAAGATACTAATGTCTAGAAATAAAACTTGTTAATTTTGACAAGATCCTTTATATCCTTCATTCACCATAATTTTTTAATATTTTCATTATCTTATTGTAAAATCTTAATTTTTTATATTCAAAATACAATTCTAAACCTTCCTTTCATCTTTATTATTTTTATATTTTAAAAAATTAACTATATCTTAAGTCTAAATAAATGTTTATGGTTCATGGATAAATATGGCCTGATTTAAATCTATTTATTTATAATAATTTAATTTAAATAATTTTCTTTTAAAATTATAATCTTGTAAATAAGAAAGACCTGTTCTGTCATGGAGGTTTTTGGCACATTGTCGATCCACTAAAATATCTACAAATATTAAAAAATCATTAAAGAGTGCGCTTTTTACTTTTTGAGGTAAGATGGGCATCTTTTATAATATTCAAAATTTTATAAATCCATCTTCTTTATTTGGCATTTCTAAATTCTTCCATGCATAATATATAGTCTAGTTTATAAATATATACTAGCAATTGTGCAAAGAAAGATGGAGGAATTGTATATTTTTATTTTGTGATTGTATTGAGTATATATTGATATATAATATATCATATATACATAAATATTATCTTATATAATATATAAATCATATGAATAGTAATGACCCCACAAGTGTTGAGTTGTTCACATAATATCTGTTGATTTTTTTTGGTTGACCCAATACCAACTTCGCGATTGTTAGTCGGCTAATCAAAAACACTATAAAGAGAAATTTATTAAGTATTTACATTCTAGAAGAAATAAATATTCAAACTATGTAACAAAAATTATCAATCATAACAAATAACCAAATTTTAATTCCAAAATAAGAATAAATATTTTCAGCCAAAACAAAATCCTCCTAAAATTTCAATGTATCCTAACTAAAGGCTAATGGGAGATTGATGGGATTTCTGAGTCCGTTGAAATCCTTGACTAAAATGGAATGCAGTTCCGCTTGAGTTGAAACCACTGAGAGCAATTTGAATTAGATCCACTTATCTATTCTAACGAGAGTTGAGGTGACATTTTTGAGAGAAAATATAAATAGTGCCCAAAAATACAAATCCACAATGAAGTGTGTTTATCATCACAAGCAGTTTCAGTGTAACATAACCTCCATTCTCCAGTGCATGTAGTCCACAAAATCATCTTCAAGTCAACAAATCTCTTAATTTTTGCAATATTTCAGCCAAACCCTAACCTTAACATCGACCTCAATCCTTTTAAAAAGGAGCTTCTCACTCATTTTTTACCGCACTTAGTATATCTTCTAATAAAAGGATGGAGGATTTAATCTGCTTCTTATTGGACTAAAATAGTACAAGATTAGCATCTAAGAATCCCATCATTAACATCGAGAACAAAATTGTATATAAGATTTACCTTGACAACAAATTTTAAGCTAAATAACTTTAAGTTCACGAAAAGCACAACACATTAATAAGTATTTGACCAAAATTGTAAATTTGTTACAAAATGAAAAATGTTATTTTGATTTGGTATTGTGTGAGGGTCGTGCAAATATGAGCCCCCTCTACCACAAATTATGACGTGCATTCTCCACAATGGGAGATGATATGCAGAGCCCCCTTGCAATTGAAATGAAGGTGTCCTCCCTAGGCCATCGGCCTTCTTGATCACCGATTGACCCTTCCTAGGTAAGTATGATATTTCATTGTCCCATCCCCTTCTTGTTGACCAATTTTGCCCACAGGCAAAATCTCGGTCAACTTCTCCCCTGCTGTCTTAATGCCAGTCATTTTTGGGTTCAGCAAGTTCAATATGTTTGGTTCATGGCCTGGTTCAAGTGTTTCGGCAGCTTCTGGTTCAAAGAGTTCAACGGCTTGGTTCAAGGAGGCCGCACTTCAAAGGAAAAGTACCCTACTGGATGCTAAGGTGCAGCAACTGCAGAAAAGCCAGCAGGCCCGATGACGTCCTTGAGGACGTCAAGTTTAATGAAGCAAAGTGGTCATTTGTCTTCAAAAGCAAAAGAAGCGCAGACCACGAAAAAGAGTTGGAAATGCAACGACCCGCCAAGATGTTCGTCCCATGGGCCGAATAAGCCAGATAAGATAAATGGAGGAAAACCAAAGCGACAAGCAAAGAATGAGTAAGCAATTAGTCCAAGTGGCGCCAACTTAAGAAGTGACTCTAGCAGGGGAAATAGTTCCTTCGAATTGATCATGAGAAAATGCAATAGCTAAGTAATGTAACCGGTTTCTTCATTTTACATTTAATGGGTGGACAAACCGCGTTTTGACATTAAAAATGTGGATTTCAAGCAGACAAAGGGGACAGCTCATCAATGTTTTGAGCGACTTGTTCTTCCCATGAAGGGACGTGTATGCCACTTGTAACAAAAGAGCGGCAAATGAGCCTCTTAGATTTTCCATATATATTGCGAACTTGGTCATTTTGTAATTATCTTCCACATTTTGTAAAGGGCGCAGCTCTGCAAAAATTTCACCTGGATCAATACAAATGCATTTTTTTACCTCCATTTTGGATAGACATTTTTGTGTATGCATTGAATGTTTGCTTGTGTCCAGTCATTGTCTTTTGATGCTCTCACAGGTTCAACACTAGCAGACCTGCTATCTACAAGGTGCCATTGTTGCAGCTAACAGGAGAAGAGCAGTATTTGGGAGTGAAGGAGCAGAAGAAATTACTTCATAATTGTGTGTTTCACACCACCTTGGGTGATCTTTGTTCTGGATTTTCCATTGAAGCCTCCTTGCTAGTTTCTTACAGCCTGGTCCTTCTGCCAAGTGCGTAGTGTATGTATGCATTTGTCTGATTCTAAGAGTGGATGTATGAAGGTCAACCTTTATTTTTGGTGCATCGCCTCTTTTAGAGTAGGTAGTTTGTTTTCTATGCATTTCTTCTCCCTTTTCATCCCCCCTATATTATACCTATACCTATATTTTGCACTGCCTAAAACAAACATGATGCATCAAAGGGAGCTAGCCCTTATTTAGAGACTCTCCTCTCCTACTTTGCCATCCCACAGGCGAGAGAGGAGTTTCCATGTTGCAAGGAGAAGGCAAGGAGTTTGACCTCCTTGACCCGAGTGCAATCTCTTATGTCAACAGTTCTGGCACGCCTGGTGGGACCAACTGGGATAGGTTTTGTCCAAAGAATTGAAGAATTTTGGTGTGTTCTTCAACCAACTAGCCTTTAGAGGCTTCTGCATCAAACACCAATGGTGACTCTGAGTTAAATCAACTGGTTAAGCAGTTTTGGTACCGTACCATCAAGAAATAGTTTTCTGGTATGTGTAAATTCCATCATTTTAAGCTATGGACTCTGTTTTTTCCGGCCAGCATGGCTATGATCCTTACCAGCCTTATGGTGATCCTTATCATGCCCAATATGGCCAGTCTCAACCCTGCTATGAACTATATCACCCTTGTGCTCAGTCTTCTCAGTATGTCACTTCTCCCACTCAACCCAATCTTTTCACCAATCAACTAGTTTCTGCCTTCAAGTGAGCACTACTGGGATACAACAAATATGTAATTGATCTTAACACCAAAAAGGGGTATGGCCAAGATATTCTTGATCATATCGTCCATCAAGTGAGGAATGCGCTGGATCAGGTTAAGAAAGAATGGGCTCCTATTGAAAGAGCGAATTGACACAGGCTTTCAAATGAGATGCTGGATGTGAGCAGTTTAATTGCATCTGTGGAGGAGAAGCTGAGTGTGCATGAGAGGCAGCCTTACCAAGTCTATCAACCTGCATACTCATTGCCCAAAGCGTCATATCAGTCATATACAGCCCCTATTCTTGAGCCAAGTTGAGCCTGTCAAAGTCCGTTCCCCAATCATGTTGAGGAGAATTCCAAAATAGCGAATCTTGTGTTTAAGGCTAGTCTTGATAGATAGATCGAATTGGCAAACCTTCAGATGTAGCAGTCCATTTTGGTAGCAAGGGAGGTAGAATCTAAGTCTTCACTACCCTCTCACATTATGGCCTCATCAACCCCAAAGGAGATGCCCAGTCTAAATTTCTTGAGCTGGAATCAAGTGGTTGAGTCACAGAACAGCAAGGGGGTGAAAGACATTGTCCAAGAGTGCAAGGTACAAGATCAGGTTAGTCCTTTTCAAGTTCCCTCCACCCTTCTTCAGGAGGCTCCTTGCATTTCATGGCAATCTACATGCACTCCCCATCTCTATGGTGTTTCCCACGAGCTCCAAGAAGTGCAAAATGAGGATTATCTGGCTAAGCGGGTTGGGGAATTAGAGGCTAAGATGAGACTGCTGAGAGAAAGAAAGGTGGAGCTTTCAGACCCTATAGAGGACCCTGTCTTGAGGGAAGCAAGTGAAGAGTATGCTCAATTCATGACTGATCAGGGAGACTCCATGAGTGCAGATGAGGAGGAGATCACCTTAGGTGACATGGAGGAGCGTGGACAATCTCTTGTTCATGTTTTGAATGATCCATTTGAAGACATTGAGGCATGTTGTACTGTTCTTCAAGGAGGCTATGAGCTGGATAAGAGCAGAGAAGGCAGCATTGGGGTTCAAACAAGCATGCAAGGAGGCTGCAGTCTTTCAGATTTATCCCTTCGGGAGGTTGGTGAATCTGAAGATATCTTCTTTGAAATCATCAAGGAAGATGGCCATACCATGGAACATAAGCATGAGGTAGAGGAGAGCAAGTCAGTCAAGGGTGCATATCAAGGAGCTTATGGTGATGAGCCAGCGACAATCATTTTCTTGATGGGAAACACCAGCTTGAAGAACCAACAGGAGGCAAGCTTCCAAGAATAAACAGAGTATGTATACGTTAGGATCATGTTTGAATATCCACCCAGATCCCAGCCAACTCAAGCGATAGGTAAAAGGAGCAAGTCACCAATTCTCTTTTCGATTTAGCTACTTGCCTGGCGCCATAAGTCTTCTTACCAGGGAGGGGACTTAGGAAGTTTTCCATTTGATCTAGGAGGGAATAAAAAATGCATGGTTAGCTGTACATAATAGTTTGTTTCAGTTCCTTCTCCTGCTTTCCCTAAGTGCAGTTTGCACAAATAGTTTTTTTAGACTTGTGTGTTTCCCTTTGCGTGTGGGTTAAAGCTTCATATTTGATTCTCAGATCTTTTGGGCTGTTGATAATTCTTTCATAGTTGCATCTGACTCCGCGCCCAATGGACTACAAGGCAACTGGATTCTAAGCATAACAGGCATGCTTCCCCTGTGAGTCACCAATCTGTTGACCAATTTTGCCCACAGGCAAAATCTCGATCAATTTCTCCCCTATTGTCTTAATGCCAGTCATTTTTGGGTTCAGCAAGTTCAATATGTTTGATTCATTCAAGTGTTTCGACAGCTTCTGGTTCAAAGAGTTCAACGGCTTGGTTTAAGGAGGCCACACTTCAAAGGAAAAGTGCCCGACTGGGCGCTAAGGTGCAGCAGTCCCAGAAAAGCTAGCAGGCCCGATGACGTCCTTGAGGACGTCAAGTTTAATGAAGCAAAGTGGCTATTTGACTTCAAAAGCAAAAGAAGCGCAGACCATGGAAAAGAGCTGGAAATGCAGTGGCCCGCCAAGATGTTCGCCCCATGGGCCGAATAAGCTAGATAAAACAAATGGAGGAAAACCAAAGCGACAAGCAAAGAATGAGTAAGCAATTAGTCCAAGTGGCACCAACTTAAGAAGTGACTCTGGCAGGTGAAATAGTTCCTTCGAATTGATCATGAGAAGATGCAACAACTAAGTAATGTAACCAGTTTCTTCATTTTACATTTAATGGGTGGACAAACCACGTTTTGACATTAAAAATGTGGATTTCGAGCAGACAAAGGGGACAGCTCATCAATGTTTTTAGTGACTTGTTCTTCCCATGAAGGGATGCGTATGCCACTTGTAATAAAAGAGCGCCAAATGAGCCTCTTAGATTTTCCATATATATTGCGAACTTGGTCATTTTGTAATTATCTTCCACATTTTGTAAAGGGCGCAGCTCTGCAAAAATTTCACTTGGATCAATACAAATGCAATTTTTTACCTCCATTTTGGATAGACATTTTTGTGTATGTGTTGAATGTTTGCTTGTGTCCAGTCATTGTCTTTTGATGCTCTCACAGGTTCAACACCAGTAGACCTGTTGTCTACAAGGCACCATTGTTTCAGCTGACAGGAGAAGAGCAGTATTTGGGAGTGAAGGAGCAGAAGAAATTACTTCATAAGTGTGTGTTTCACACCACCTTGGGTGATCTCTGTTCTAGATTTTCCATTGAAGCTTCCCTGCTAGTTTCTTACAGCCTGGTCCTTCTACCAAGTGCGTAGTGTATGTATGCATTTGTTTGATTTTGAGAGTGGATGTATGAAGGTCAACCTTTATTTTTGGTGCATCGCCTCTTTTAGAGTAGGTAGTTCATTTTTTATGCATTTCTTCTCCCTTTTCATCCCCCCTATATTATACCTATACATGTATTTTGCACTGCCTAAAACAAACATGATGCATCAAAGGGAGCTAGCCCTTATCTAGAGACTCTCCTCTCCTGCTTCGCCATCCCACAGGTGAGAGAGGAGTTTCCATGTTGCAAGGAAAAGGCAGGGAGTTTGACCTCCTTGCCCCAGGTGCAATCTCTTACGTCAACACTTCCTATTATAATCTCTCTTCTCCCTTTGAAATAATTATGCCATGCATATGGGATCAAAAATATTACCTTCCAACTGTGGTTTCATTGTTGTTCCTCCCATTATCCCAGCCCAACACAACACAGTATAGTGTTGCCCTCTATTGAAATATGGAATCAATTACTCCCATATGTTATTATCCTACAAATACTTTACCTATTTACTTCAAAGAAAATTTGGGTTACAGAGTAGAGCAGAGCAGCACCATATCTCTCTTATATATTGCATTATTCTATCCACTTCGAAGAAGAATGGCTTGCAGATTATAATTCAAAAGATCTAATGAGCTAGATGGATTTTAATTTGAATATGATGGAGAACAAAAATATGCAGGTATAACTATTGTAGCATTGTTTTACCTATCACAACACACAATCAATTAATGTGTCTGTTAAGTAATTGTGTGATGCGACATGTGAAAGAATGTTACAATAGTTATGCCTACAATTACAACCTATCAGTGGATAATTGGACCATGAATGAGCTAGTTTGTTTCTTTTGACAAAGAAGAGGCATGTTAAATATTGCACTAGATTTATTCAATGTAATATCAAAAATGGGATTTTTCATAGGTAATGTGACCAATAATGCACTTATTAGCACCTTTTACAGTGTGATAAAATTAGATGAGGCTCACAGAGTCCTAGATGATGAGATAGCCAATGGCTTTACCCCTTATAAACATATGTTTTTGACCTTGTCAAATCATTTGACAAAACTAAGAAATTAGATGAAATGTAAGAGGTCATTGATGCAAGGATCAAAAGATAGAATTTGCAAAGTGATCCTGCATGTGTCATATCCATTTTTATTCTCTGTAAAGCTGATAAAGATGATATTTTTTGGTCCCAAAAAAAATGAGGAGGAAGAATATACTTTTGAACAAAACACTTATTCTTCTTTAATACAAGCCTTTTGTGTTGCAAAAAATGCAGAAATGGCTTTCAATTTGTTGCTTGAGATGCAGGAATATGGTCACCATCCAAGTCGATACATATTTAGATCTGTGATTAAGGTTCTATGTGAAATAGGCCACTTAGATCAAGTTATTCAATTGTTAGAGAAAGAGTTAATTGAGCCATAGGTTCAGCACTTAAAATGATTCTCCCATGTTTTGAACAAGTGACATGTTATAAACCAAACATATTTCTATTATATGAACATGCAAATAACTATTTATATTGATGATGATGATCCCTGAGAAAAAAATTCCCTAGGTGTCCTTTCGTATCCATACGGTGATACATAAGCCATACAATTATTTGAACCTCTCAAAGTAGCTTTTTCATCCAATAACATTAACATTATTACCATATCAAGCTCTATTTTTTTATTTTCGCTAACTCATCCCAAGAGCAACACCGCCACCATTCTTTTTATCTCAACTATTTCAACTCAAGCAGAACCACATTCCATTTCAATCAAGGATTTCGATGGACACACAAAACCCCTTTATGCTTTCAACAGACTACAAATATGTGTTTATCTCCATGTCTAGATAGGACATATATATAATGTGTGTGTGTCTATATATATATATATATATATATATATATATATATATATATATATATATATATATCATTGTCATGTTTCTTTTTGGGAGTGAAAGCCACTTCACATCTGTTTCCTATGTTTAACAATCAATGGTATCATGCACTTCCAAACCGCTCTACACCACCACCTCCCCCAAACTGCCACCATTCAAAACTAGGCTATTTATAACACAATATACCATTTTGTCTCTTTGTGAGATGAATCTATGGGCTTCACCCAATGTATAAGCCTCCAGCTTAACTAGCAATTGCCCTAAAGGTGCAAAGAAAGCCAAAGGAATTGTATATTTTTGTTTTGTGATTATATCTAGTATGTATTAATATATAATATATCAAATATATATATAAATATTATCTTATATAATGAATTCACAAGTGTTGAGCTATTCACATAACACCTGTTGACTTTTTTTTTGTCTGACCCAATACCAACTACACTATTGCCAGTTGGCTAATAAAAAATACTACAAAGAGAAATTTATTAAGTATTTAAATTCTAGAAGAAATAAACATTTAAATTATGTAAATCTATGCAACAAGAATTAACAGTCATAACAATTAGCAAAATTTTAATTCCAAACTAAGATTAAACACAAAGATGTAGCCACAATCATTGTACAACACGAATCATGAAAATGGTTGGACGTTAAGTTATTACTAATAGTTGTTCCAAAGGTGCAAGTTACGCTAGAAGGAATGAGTGTTTTTTTTTTTTCATTTATGGTTAATATGGATCTTTGTTTAATTAATGTCATTTTTTCTTAATAGATTAAGGGAATTGGGGTTACATATGTTATACATAGGATTAGGTTCCTTGAAATTGAATTTCCAATCACAATAATTACTTGTGATAGGGTCTAGGAGATTACAAATTTGGTTAGACAATGTAAAGCTAAGATGGATGAGATGAATGATGTCCAAATCATGTTTCATGATCTCTTAACTATTATCCACATTGTTGGTGTGGATGTACATAAAAAAATAATATAAAGGGGATTGAAAGATATAGACATCACACTCTGCGTAGTGCCACATCGAATCTATCTGCTCCAACTGAAACACATAATAAATTTAGTAATTACATAAAATAACATAAACTATAATATTTTTTACTTCCCCAGGTGGATCCTTCCAATTCAAGAAAAAAACCTCTCATTTTCAATAATCCATCATCCCCATTTATACAAATCGTGAGAATGCATTTAGGCCTAGAATCTAATCACTTAAAAGATTAAAATTATTTTGAATTAGTTTGGTTAGTAGGAATGTGCCTTTTTGCCGACAAGTTATATATTTCTATTTTTTTTTGTTAGGTTGTGGAGCTAAAAGCTTCACTGATGCAAACAGGGAGGAGGTTGCTAGAGGGGTTGCAGAGTGTCACAGACACCGGCGTCGGTCAGGCCAACCGACGTCGGCAGGGTACAGACAGGAAGCAACCGACGTCGGTCAGAAGTCGGTCGACGTCGGCACCCCCAGGCAGATAGGGACCGATGTCGATCACCTATGTGGTTCGAGCTGCGAGTGTTACGGGCAGTTTGTTAACGAACCAAGTGTTTGCATGTCAAGAGCCAATTTTAGACTAGAAGCTGCAGATCTAATTATTGTAATTAGGTGTCTAATTATTGTTTGCATGAGATCTATTTAAGAGACTCATTGGTTGTATTGTAAAGTGTTCTAGTTCGAGTTGAGCAAAGTTTGCTTCTTCTATGTGTGAGGTGAGCAAGGGTGTTCCTCCTAGTTCCACAGTAGTACCAAGTGTGGGTGCTGGTTTTAGAGAGTCAGCAGGATTCTTCAGGGGTGTAGGATCTTGGTCATCAGGTGAGCATGGCTACTTTAGGAGACTTACATGGTAAGTAAGATCATTGATCTGCAGGTGTATGTGTGTGCAAGGTCAAGGTTCACAGGTGTGCAAAACCAGATTAATTTGCAGGTGTGCAAGATCAGATAGGACAACAACACAACAAGGAGTAGGATCAGGCAGGATGTACTTGGAGTACAGAGTGTACTCAAAAAGAGAGCAAAGAGGAAGGCAAGGCAGTTCCTTCCCTAAGTAAGATCAGATTGGGTTATAGGTTGTTGCAGTTTAGGGGAGATCTACTTGAAGTACGTTTGTGTACTTGTAGAGTGCGTGGAGCACTTGTGGTGTGCGTGGAGCACTGGTGTACTAACAGTAGTGGATACTGACTGGTTGGAGGTGAACACCAACTCTGTGTTTGAGTTGTGTGTTGTGACCGTAAGAGAGAGAGCTTTGAGGGAAGATTTATTGTTTATGCCCTAGAGGTGTGGGAGCCCTAGAGGTGTGTAAGGAAGAAGAATTGTGGCAATCTTCTTTGTTGTATTTCCTTCTAGAAGAGTTCTAATACAAGTTGTGTATTGTCTCTCATATTCTGTGTTATTTCTGAATTCTAGTTACTTGTGTATTCTGGTTAATTTTCGCATCTTAAGTTGCTTGTATTTGGTAATCAATTGTGTGCTTCCGTTAAATCCCAACAAAGGCGGTGATAGAGTTCTTTGGTTGGGTATCTAACATTTTTGATATGTCAACTCAAACAAAAATAAAATTTATCCATTCATGCCATTATGCTCCTTTACTATCACTATAGGTTATGCTTCTCGATGTAATAAACTAAATAATTAAAATAAATATTTTATTGACATCATTAAAATAAAAAAATAAAAAAAGAAATACTCAATTTTAAATAAATTATTTACAATAATTAATATATCAAATTTATGTTTATAATTCCAATATATCCTAACTAAAGGCTAATGGGAGATTGATTAGATCAATAAACAAAGACCCAACATAGTTGTAGATCCCACCAAAACAATCGACAACAACCAATTGGAAGGATGAAAGAGACCGTCCATAACTTGTCAAAGTAAAAGTAAATGTTGTCATCTGTTGGCCCTTTCCAAGATTTTAACCCACCATTTAATTCCCAAATAGAGCCCCCAAAACCAATCATAAATTATACTAACCAACTAAATGTGGGTCTCCCTCTACCCTTCCTGTTAATTCACAATAACATAAAATCAAATATGCACCGACCAATGTATAATGAAACTCATGATAGAATCAAAGAAAGTCACTTTCATGATATAATTGTTAAATGTAAGAAACAAACGTGAAGCAACTCATACTCCAAGAAAGAAACATGACCATAGTACATATACATTATATATATCTTGGCCAATCATGGAGATAAACACATATTTGTATTCTATTGAAAGTGTAAAGGGGCTTTCTGAGTCCGTTGAAATCCTTGCCTAAAATGGAATGTGGTTCCCCTTGAGTTGAAACAAATGAGATAAAAATAATGGTGGTGGTGTTGCTCTTGGGCTAAGTTAAATAAAATAAAAGAATAGAACTTGATATGGCAACAACATTAGTGCTATTGGTTGAAAATGTTGATTCAGGAGGTTTGAACCCTAGACATGGGATAAAAAGGATTGCATGAAGGCAATGAAGAAGGCGAAGATCAATGAAATGGTGTAGAAGAGGCAACCACAGAGAAGACTTGGTGTGGTGTAGCTTGAAATGCTAAGATTGTAGGAGTAGAAGAAGTGACTGTAGGAAGATACAATAATGACGATGATCGCTAAATCTACCAAACCGCTTTGCACCACCACTTCCCTCAAACTGCCACTATTTAAAACCAGGTTCTTTACAAAGAAATATGCCATTTTATCTCTTTATGAGATGAATCTATAGGGCCTTGCCCACTGTATAATCCTCTGACTTAATTATTATAAGATAAATAAACATGTAATATTAATTTTGAGAATTAGATAAAGGGTAGTTCTTTATATTGTTAAAAAGTGTAACTTATAGTGAATGTAGGATAGGGAAGGCTCGAATGTTATGTTTGTAAAATAAAATATTTTTCGACATTATTTGAGCATATCCCTCTTTAACACAAATAATAATATTGTTAGATAAGAAAAGAAACAATTTATCCATGTGTAAGATATATGTATGCACTTTTGAAGGATGATATAGGGTAAAAGATGGACTACAAGCCCAAGGAGCTTTGTTTGAAGGACGAAATGCTTTTCTATAAGCTCATAATTTGGAGTTGTGCGCTACTTCCCCACCCCTCCCCCAACTATAAGGAGCTTGACCAATTTCCTCCATGAATTTCAATGGTCAGTTCAACAACTTCATTGCATCTAAGAGAGTCATGTTAAGTACATCATGGTCAACCAATGCCTATCATGTTTTTGACAACACACTCAACATTATCCATTCCATGCATATTGTGAACAACCAGATTCTAAGACAACTTGTAGAATTATTTATTTATGATATTTATATAATCTTGAGGCTCAAGGGCATGTTTTAGTTAGATCATTTTTTTTTATAGAGAGGGTGGGGTTCCATAAGCTCAAGTGGTCTAATGGGTCTAAGATGCATAGAGGATCTCCAGAAATGTACATCTCTGCGTCCCTAGAGAAGCCTCTTCAAAGAGATTGATTGCAAAGACCAAACAAATACTGTAATAGCTTTCAAAGTTATTTTTCCTATTTTTATAAATATAGATGTTACTGTTACATTTTATGTGATTGTTATAGGATTGTTATTGCGCAACCTCATTTTATGTGATTGTTTTTCCAAATTTAAATTTGAGTGTTACATTTTATACGATTGTTTTTTTAAATTTAGATTTGAGTACTACATTTTATGTAATTATCATAATTATTATTATTATAATATATTTTCAAATAAATAAGTAGATTTCAATTAAATTATAATACAAATACCACACATATTTATGTAGGTCTAAAATAAATTTAAAATTATAAACAACTAAAAATGATCTTTTATATTTATTAAACTTAGAATAACATTATTTTAGGTACCTACTTATTTATTGATTATTTGTCTAAATTAGACTATTATCAATACATACCCTGTATGTTGTCTTCTCATTTTCCTAAAGGACATCACATCCACTTTTTCAAATGGAAACACAGGTTCATGGCATTTTTTGTAAACTTAACTACCACATGAAAGTGATCAACGATAAAAGATAAACTATCATTATTCAAGTGGTCAAAGGTTCTTATAGTTGACATCTCATCTATCGTGTGGGTTATTATCTTCTAAATCAATACAAATAAATATAATTTGGATGCTATTACTTTGTGGTTAAGGTATAAATTATGTGTCATGTAAAATATCTTAGGATAATGTTTCGATGTCTTAATGTTCATGGAATATTTTATATTCCTATAAATAAGGCAGGTATTTAGGTTTTGCATATAATTAGATTAATGTTTGCATAAAATATTTTTAATTAATTTTTTGTAAGATAAATTATTTAAATTATAAACATGTATAAGTTGAATATTTAAAATTTTAGTTATGTAACGGAAATGTATCCCATATCAAGTATTAATAATATTTATATACTTTTACAATTAATTTAATAATAATTTAATCTATTTAAAATTAAAATATTTTCAAACTAGCATATATTTTTTTATTGTATTTATTATTTAATTTTGTTAAAAAAAAATATCTTTTAGTATTTTTATGTCTCCAACTTTCACATTTTATATTATTATTTTTATTTACCTTTTTTTTTTAAATTATTATTATTATTCTTTAATAAACTTTACTGTTTGATATTATTATTATTATTATTATTATTATTATTATTATTATTATTATTATTATTATTATTATTATTATTATTATTACCTCAAAATAGTAGGGTCCCAATCCCAAATTGGCTTTTCACCGGAGCCATAATTGATTTTGGATCACAACAAGAGGTCTAGTCTCCAAGACCAAAAGAGATCTAACAAACAGAGTGAAACTTTTAATTCTTTTTTAATCCCAAAAAACAATAAGGATCTAATAGAAAAAATAAGGCACTCAGAAAATTAAGATTTTAGACAAAATCAAGAAAAAAACTTCTACAAAAATCAAAGAAAACCATTCCAAAATCGGGATTCAAATAAACCATTGGTGGCTTGCAGACGTTGACCTCTGCTGGAAAGCAACGATTTGATGGTCCATTGAGTTCTACCATTAATAGAATTTTGTGCATCTAGCTGCAACCTTTCAAATTTTGTCTTCTTGCCTCTTTTCCCTTTCAATCCATTGGGAGTCTTAATAGTAGTTTCTGACTTACCTATAGACAAAATTGCCTTGCTAACTAGCTCTTCTTCTTCTTCCTCCCATTCTTCTTCCTCCTCCTCTGAGCTATCCTACACTAGATGGCTATCTTTAATAGGAGAAGATTTGATCATGGCCTCTTGACCGAAATCTAAATATTTGCTTCCTTATCCTGCTTATTGAGAGAAGGTTGTCATGGCTCTAAATCATCCATACTCTCTACAACCTTCAAATCCTTTTCATTTTGTGAGGAGAGCTGGGCCTCTTTAGACACTTCCAAAGCAAGATCCTCAATCGATTTTGAATTAGCTAGCCCAAACAAACTATGAAGCAGAACATGATTCAGGTACCCAATCTTTCTCACCCATTTCTGAACAAATGAGACTTTAGAACCTAAAAACTTCTTCGAGCAAGCAACCATCTTGTGATCTAATTTATCACATTTGAAGCATCTAAATGGAAGACATTCAAAGTTAAAAAATTGATACCAAACTCCATGGGAAGAGGAAATTTTAACAGAATGAAACAATAGTTTGGATAAATCCACCAGTAAACAAACACAGACAAAATTCTTATGAGCTTCAATGGAATCATCAATTTTGACAAAGATACCTAGTTTACTCACCATTTGATTGAAAAGCTGAGGCTCTCTCAAGGCTCTCTCTCAAGGCTAAAGGTAGATTATAAAATCTTAACCAAATCGGGGATTGAGTAATAAACAAAGATTTTGGATTAAAGAATGGAGCCCAAGGGCATAAAAACACCCCCTGATTGCCAATGAACCACAGGGAATTAGACCAAACAAAATCTCTATCTTCTACCAACTAAAATTGTATCAAAAAGAAACTGTAAGACAACAAATAAATGGAAGGAAGTTTCAATGTTGGCAAAAAACCCTCAGCCCATTACTAAATCCCTTCCCATGATGGCCTTTCCTTGACACATCTCCCAATAAACAAAATGTTGCCTTTATCTAAACAAACCTTTGCCAGCTCTGAATCTGACAAATCAAAGATAGGGGAGGCATGAGAAAAAATTATAGGAACATCACCAAGATGAGTTGTTTATGGATGAGAACACTGGGAACTCTTTACTTGTGGCACCTCCTTTGAAACTTCCTCTACGACTATAACCTTAACTAGGGAAGATTTAAATGAAATTGAATCTCCTGGAACTAGGATAGGTTTAGAACCTGGATTAGTCTTGAGTAATTTGCTTTACAAAATTTCCCACAGGTATGAAAGGGATTTGAACGATTAAAGCAAGCAAAAAAAACTAGGGCCTTTAAAACCCTAGTTTTGTTTATTCCAATTTCTCTCTACCCTAGACCTATGGCTCCTTTGTCTAGTGTAGAAAGAGCACTCAAATGAGACTGACCTAGCCCCAACTTCAACAAATCTTCACCTTCTCCTGAGCGTTCAGGTGAGCAAACCATATTAACCAATTCTTTGTATTTTCCCTTGCCCCTACCCCTACCACACCTGACTGTAGAACTATGTTCCATCTGGTAAACCCTAAACTCAGTGTCTCCTCTTTCTTCACCCACAGTGCCATCTCCTTCCTCTACTATTTGCTACTCGCTGCCTACACCCTTCTTAAGCCTATGACCAATGAAGCCGGATCCTGATGAAAGCTCGCACAACTATACTTTATCCTTGGCATGCATCTACTCCTACCTTCCTTGCTACTCCTCCCCCAACTCTACCTTCACCTCAAACATCACTACCCCTCCCCATATTATTATTATTGTTCTACTTCACAAACAATATTCTATTCATTGACATTCATGAACTTCCCCATTTTATATATTAATGTATGCCATATCAAGTATTAATAATATTTATACACCTTTACAATTAATTCAATGATAATTTAATCTATTTAAAATTAAAATATTTTTAAACTAACATATTTTTTTATTGTATTTATTACTTAATTTTGTTAAAAAAAAATCTTTTAGTATTTTTACGTTTCTAACTTACACATTTTATATTGTCTTTTTTATTTACCTTTTTATTATTATTAATAATATTCTTTAATAAACTTTACTCTTTTATCTTGTTCCCATCTTATTATTATTGTTCTACTTCACAAACAATATTTTATTCATTGATGTTCATGAACTTCACCATTTTAAATATTAATACAACACAATATATAAATCACTCTGATACACTATGAGAGCTCTTTTAATAAAAAATATATAAATGTTATGCTTAATATATATTTAGTATCATATTTTGTTATTTAGATGGATCGATTTATGTATCATATGTACAAAGGTATCAAACATAAATTAAATTCATGGATATCATAACATAGGTCATAAAGAGGGTGAAATCTATATGCAGAGATTGTTTGAATTATATGCAGTTCGTTATATGTTGTTTAAACATTATATATGCAGTCTAAAACTCACGTGGCTTGAATTTGAATGAATAAAGAACCAAAATTGTAGAGAATATATGGTGAAGTTGATTATTGTTGATTTATTGAATAGATAATAGAAACAACATTTGACAATGAAAGGGAAGATCATACAATTCACTACACTTCACCCCTGGTTCCCTACACTTTATAAATGCAGTCCTATATTTTCATGGTTTGAATAATCATTATTATTAGTTCATACATGCAGACCAGTCCATACCAATATATGGTTTTATAGAGCAAAGACGCCACCAGCCAAGTAATAGTGTCCAAGCTGAAGCAACATGATCCAGAAACCCTGTGCTCAGTTTGATCTCTCTCCTCCTTAATCCCTGTTCCTCCCTTTTTCACTACCTTCTCTTCTCCACTTCATGCCCCTTCTTCTCTTCTCCTCTTCTTATCATATTCTCTCTTATGCCGTGCTTCACTCTATTCTTTTCTTTGCATGAATAATGCATTTTTCTTTAAAGCTGATATTATTTTTCTGTCTCTTATTCAATGGCTTCTCTCTTTAAAGTTCATCATCATCCTTTAAATCTCAACGTTTCCTTTTGTGATTTTTTCTTTTTTTCTAATTATGATATAATACAATATATTTACTCATTATATCACAATTATTTTATTTGTTTTATTTCTTGTATGAGGATTTTCCATTTACTTATTTTTTCTAATTTTATAATAACAATTAATTCATTAATCATTAAATTTGAATTTACATTATTGACAATGTCTAGGTTTAGTTCATAGGTTAGTCTCAGAATAACAAAATAATTATGTTACTAACTTGGTGTAGATGACTAACATCATGACTTGATAACAATACGATTAATATAAGGTCAATGATACTGTTTGGCAGTAATCAGTTTTTCACACACTATTCATGCAAATTTACATTTTCAAAAACATCAATAATCATGAATACATTAACATGACATAAATGCATAGTAAAATTATACACCCAAATCAAATTATAATAACCACAACGAAATCACACAAGATTAATTCCACATAATCAATATGTTAGTGCCCAAAATTGCACTGAAGCAATTGAACCCTTGTTAAGCTTAAGTGCCTAAGTCCTTAGCCAAATTCCCACTTTCAACTGCTCATGTCAAAGGTCGAGTTTTATGTTGAATTGGCTAAGTGCTAATTCAGTCTTTGTTTAGTGTTGTATAAGCCTTCATTTGTTTCGGGAAAAAGTGTCTAGAGTCTATTGGGAAAAGTGTTCTGTAGAAAGGCAGAAGACTTATTTATTTTGGACTTTTTATCTGTGGCAAAAAGTCTGAATGTCCATTTCCTTCGGGCATTTTACCTACATAAAAATCAAGAAAAAATTCAATTCTTTCAGCAAAATCTTAAGTTCAAATTGTTTGGGCTTCTTGCAAGGTGAGTTTTAGACTAATTCTTTGGACATTTTATCCGCAAGTTTTCAAGACTAAGTCTTCAGACATTTTATCGATGAGTTTTCAAGACTAAGTCTTTAGACTTTTTGTGTGGCTTAGGTTTGAGACATTTTGTCTGAAGCATTTCAAATCTCAGGCCTTTGAAAATTTTGTCTAAAGAATTTCAAGATCAAGCTTTTGGAAATTGTGCAATTTGAGCTTCTTGTATTTAGGATTTTTATTGTTTGGGATTTCTGTTGTAGATGGTTTATTTAAAGAATTTGTACTTGAAGCTTTAGATTTAAGTCATTCAACATACAATCAAAGGAGAGAAGGATCCTAGCAGGTTTCATGCAGTCTGAGCAGTTTAAGGTCATGGACAAGTTGGTACAAGCTTCAAAAAATCATCCAAGATTTCAAGGATTGAGCTAAGTTCATAGCACAAGTTTAGTTGGACCAAGCTATTTTGCACATCATGCATAAATAAACAGGTCAGTTCACTTGTGTATGTTTATAAGTTTGTTCAAAAATCATCTTAGGCTAAAGGAGTTATATAGAAATGATGTTCTTAATGCCTTGAACATCTCCTACAAGTTTGGTGGCTTCATGTTTTTTCTGACTCAAGATGCAAGCTTTCAAAAAGTTAAACAAACAGTGTGACGGCCATGCAGACATCATTGACAGCCACGTAGATGTCATTGACAGTTGTGTAGATGTAAAAATCAAGCTCAACCATTATATATTAAGGCTTAAATTTGATAGTTGCACAGACCTCATTGATGGTCACATGAACGTCAAATGACAAGTGTGTGGACACCAAATTTAATCCATGATAATTATTCATTACAGCTTAAATTTGAAGATCATATGCCCGTCAAAGATGTTCATGTGGACATCAAATGATGGGCACACAGATGTCAAATTTGAACCATGGTAATTATTCATTGGGGCTTAAATTTGATGATTATGCACATGTCAAAGATGTTCATGCAGACGTCATATGATAGGCATGTGAACATCAAATTTGAGCCACAAGAATTATTCATTAGGGATTAAATTTGATGGTCATATGCTCGTTAAACATGTTCACACAGACATCAAATGAAGGGCATGTGGTTGTCAAATTTAAGCCATAGTAGATAACCAGTAGCATTTGATCTTTTGGATCTGGATTGACAGTCCATGTTCCATTGAGCTTCAAGATCGACAACACGAATGAGATCTAACTTATCAAAGGACTCATGTCGAATGAGGAACTACCACATGGCAAAAAGTTGCTATCTCGATAGAGATTGATTGTGTAAAGTGCAAGAAAGCCCATAGATTATCCAAGTGGCATGATCTTAGGGGGTCTTGTTGGAGATCTAATGGTTCAATTAAAAACTAGTGCTAAATAGATGCTAAGAGCCCATTGAGCTACTAGATGGCACACTCACATTCATCATGCATATAAGGATCTGGCATTGCCAGATAAGAAGGTTGACATTTCAATGAAGATCAAGGCAAATATGGTACCCTGTGAAGTACTCTATTAATGAACAAGAAGCTCAACCACATATGGAAATAAGTAATGTTGAGGTCAAAAAAATAAAGATATTGATTAGAAGATGTGACATGGTGATTCCACATATGCATTCATGACACATTCAAGGACAATATGCAAGGAAATTGGTGGAGCTTCTACCAATGATAGCAACTTGGAAATTTGCAAATTGCAAATTTGTGAGAGAGGAATGGATTTACCCAAATAAGTCAAAAGTTGATAGTAATGCATTTTTGCATTAAAAATATATATGAGGGAAGCCCTAAAAGGCTAAATGTGAAAAATCAAAAGTGCAAAAATGCAAAAGGTGGAGAAAACAAATTGGATCCAAAAGGTAAATGGGTCGAGTAAACTTGGGTAATGTATTTTCTCATGTTTTTCTCATCCAAGCTCCTCCATTAGGAGATATGTTGCAGGTTTTCAAGGTCATGGTGGGCCACTCCTAGGAAGATCATTTAAGTGGCCATGGATCCAAAATATTCCTAGGAAATCATTGCAAGAGTAGGTTCTTCCATGGCATGCATAAAGGGAAGGGCAGTTGTCCATGAGTTTCTAGTTGTGCAAGTAAGTGGTCCAAGGCATCTTCAAGTAGTTCCACATAAAGACAAATTCCACAAATATTCTCCTTATAACTCATGTAAGGGGCATATCCAACTAAGAAATCAAGGGGTTTGTTGAAAATCTCCATCATTTCTTGTAAAGGCAATTACAACAATCATTTTTCTTGTAAATGGATGAAGATTTTAGGCGTGGCAAGGGAATATTTTCCAGTTAGAAGCATCTTAGTGGACTTGAAAGTTTGTTCTAAATTTTTTCAAATTATGACCCATAGTTCTAGAATTGAAAAAGGATTTAAAATGTATAAATATAAGGCTTGTCTTCTATTCAAGGGGTTGGTTGGACATTGTGTTGGTCCATGTTTTCCTAAGTATAGGCTCTTCTAGATTTTGGGATCATGGTTGTGTGTGTATTTTTCCTCTCTTGCTAAGGTGATTACAAATATAAAGCCATTATCAAGATCATAGAGCATCTTTATACGTCTCCCTATCCAACACGGAGCAAATCCACCATGTTTATCCCCATGGTAGCATTTTGAAACTTTGATGTATGGAGAATTTTCTTACAAAGTTAATGGAAAATATTTTTGGATATTAATATTTACTTTTGATGAAGTGCAGTGATGTGTTTTGAAAATGTTCTTGATTGGATATCTTGTTATATGCTCATTATTGGTTGTCATCTTGGGCTCAGATCTAGATTATAAATCCCTTTCTGCATTATGTTTGGAAATGTGTTGCTAAACAACTTGTTAGGGCACCCTAGGTTTACGGATTCAATGGGAAAAGGTATATGGGATTCTAGTTTCAGTGTATGTTCTAGGGTTTTGTGATCATTTAGGCATTTACATCTCATTGGCATCAATAAATGTGAATTACTCTTGATAGTTCCCACTAGCTTGCATTTTAGTATTTTGCATCTATGCAATAAGTGATGTTGTTGACCATTTTTGCCCAACAAGCCAAAAAAAAGGTCCCCTTCTTCCCCTGCTATTCGAGGCCAATTCATTTTTGATTTTTGCAGAAGTCCAAGAATTTCTATGGACTCTACAGAGCTTGGTTTTCTACAGACTCAACAGGTGAAATCCTTGGTAGATGAGAAATCAGTTCAAAAAGTGCCAGGGTTTACAGGTCTCTTTTGGGCCTTTATCTAAAGAAAAATTGCAGGGAAGGTGCTAAGCAAGAAAAACCAAAGGAAATAGCCAAGGACGGTGACATCCCGTAAGCTGTCAACTTTAAGAGGGTGAATTAGCCATTGGTTTTTAAATACCCAAGCACCAACCATGAAAGGAGCCCAAGGAATGCAGCGACCCGCCTAGAGATAGCCCGAGGGCCGAAAGAGCCAAAAAGAGACAAGGTAGGGAAAAGACAAAAGTGCCAAGTGTAGGAGTAGGTAGATAGTCCAGGTGGTGAAGGGAGGTGCCAATTCAAGAAGTTACTCCAGCAGGTGAAACAGTGTCTACGAGTTGACCATTAAAAGGCACGAATGACCAACCGTGCGACCCATTTTCTTCATTTCACATTTATGAGCAGACGAAGTAATCCAAGTGACGCAGGAAGGTGTTAAGAATTTATTTTAGTGGTTGACACAGTGCCTACCATGCAGTCATCAAAGAGGCACAATAGTGGTTGACGCGACTAGTTTTATTCAATATGCACTGCAGAGTAGGAAAACGGCACAGCTCATCAATTCAATTCTTGACAACAAAATGGCCATCACGTAGAAGCAGACGAAGTGATCCAAGTAGTGCAAGAAGGGTCGATTCAAGAAGTTATTTCAGTGGTTGGCACAGTGCCTACCTTGGGTCACTTGTAAAAAAGGGTGCCAAAAGGCCCCTTTTCTTCCTCTATATATTGGAGACTTGTCTTTGGAAAAAATCATCTTCCACATTTGTAGGGCGTAGCCCTGGCAAAATTTCACCTGAATCAATAAACACATTTTTTACCTCTATCTTGGTTAGATATCTATGTGTATGTCTTGAGTGTTAGTTTGTGTTTAGTCATTGTTTCTTGATGCTTTCACACGTTCAACACCAACATACCTAGCGTCTACAAGGTGCCATTTCTGCAGCTGACAAGGAGAGTTGTATTTGGAAGTGCAGAAATAGAAGAAATTACTATACAATGTGCATTTCATAGCACCTTTGGTGAATCTCTATTTTTTGTATTTTCCATTAAAGCCTCCCTACCAAGTTTCTTGCAGCCTAGTCCTTCTGCCAAGTTTGAAGTGTATGTATGTGTTTGTCTGATTTTAAGTGTGAGTGTGAGAAGGTCGATTTATTTTGGTGCATCGCCTCCTTTAGAGTAGATTTGTTTTCCTGCAATCTTTCTCCCTTTTCATCCCCCCCATTATATATCTATATGTGTGTGTGTGTGTTAGCACTTACTGGAACAAATCAGATGCATCAAAGGTAGCTAGCCCTTACCTAGAGACTCTCCCCTCCTGCTTCGCCAGTCCCACAAATAAGAGGGGAGTTTCCATTGTTGCGTGTGGAAGGCAGAAGCTCGACCTCTTGCCAAGGGTGCAATCTTCTTCGTCAACAGTTTTTGACACGCCCGGTGGGACATAGTCTTACACTCAGTAAGGTTTCAAGATTGATGTTGGTCCTATTACAGTAAATCAAATATTTTGAACATTTGGTGAATCCACTGGTAAGAGCTTCAGTTTTCCATTCAAAGACCAGTCTGACTTCTGATGCCTAAAGTCACCACACGATCTGCTAATAAGGGTGTCCCTTTTGAATTCATTGAACTACCTCTCAACTCAACAAAGTGACTAAGGTTCAAAGGGACTCATCCTTATTTAGCAAGTCATTTTCCCAGTCTGGCTATAGGTGCTTCCTTCACAGGAGAAGTACCTCGTTTGAATCCCCTTATAACTACGACATTACCCTTTGTGAGCTTTCGTGGTCAGAGTCCCTTGAACCTCCAGTGTTATGACCTAATTCCAGGAGCAGTCCTCAAAAGTGTGCCTCCCTTTAATGGAGAGGGGCCTGTTACAGCTATTAAACACATCAAAAATATTGCTAATCTCTACAATATTCACAGTGTCACTGAGGAGAATATTGCAATCAGATTGCTAGCATTGTCTTTCAAGGGCAAAGCTCTTGACTGGTCTGGGACTTTGCCTGCAAATTCAATCCATTCCTGGAATGAACTGGGTACTCAATTGACAGACCATTTTGGAGAAAAGAGTGACCACCTCTCGCTGGTTGAGCAACTGACGACCATGAAGAGAGCCCCACACGAATATATGTAGGATTTCAACACGTAGTTTCAAAAGATATGGGATAGAATCCCCATTTTGGTAAGACCGACTGCTAGCTATGCTTTCCTATATTATTTGAGGGAATTAAATAGTGATATTGTTGTGATGATACAATCCATGGGAGGGCATGTGCTGCCTGCTGCCTATGACATTACCATAGTAGCTGAAAATTGCTTAGTGCAGGTGGGGAAAATAACCCCTAGACCCCATATGCCACTTTTCCCAAAAATGCTACCTCTAATTCAGGCCGTTACTCCCACATTAGCTCCTCTACCTAGCATAGAGAAACCAGCTGCTGCTTCATCCAATGAGCTTCGTGAAGTTAAGAGTCTATTTTAGAGTATGTCAAACAAACTTGTAGCTCTTAAAAGGCAACAAGCTCAGACTAGACCTTTCCAAGGCTACAACCCAGGCCCCCTTTCATCATCTAAGGTCATGGTGCCCATTCAAAATAATCTGGTGCAAGAACGACCAAGATGTTTAACCATGAGATATAGTCAGGAGCAAGCAGTTTATACAATGAGATGATGGGTTGTTACCCAAATGTGCTAGAAAATCAGACAGTCACTCATTCCCAGGTCTTCGAGGCTCTAATGCAACCTAGCACAAGCAACAATCAAAGTCATCCTGACTCTACTCTTATGAACCACCTAGAAGGTGAGTTTTGTGTGATCAATTATGTGGGTGCTACAGACAATCAGGCTGACTGTGTTGTAGCCAACACAAGATCCAAAGGGAGAGCTATGGAAGAAACTCAAGTAGCTGTTCAAACGTCCACACCATCTCTTCCACCACAGGTGAACTAGAAATTCCCAAATTTCAAGCCGCCAGTCATACATTCAGCTCCTCGGCCTACACCTCAGAAGGCTGCAAGTGACCCCAAAGAAAATATGGAAGGGAGCGATCCTCAAATCAACATGGCAGACTAGGTGAAGGAGCTGCACATAAATATTTCCTTGTGGGATCCATTATCGATACTGGATGTGTCAGATGAAAGAGATGCTAGAAGCTTTCCCTTTGATTTAGGAGGGAATCAAAAATACTTGGTTAACTGTATATAGTAGGTTGCTTTCAGTTTTCTTTCCCTGTTTCCCCTAAGTGTTGTTTGTACAAGTAGTTTCCTTAGCTTTGTGTGTGTTTTTTATTTTCCCTTTGAGGTGAATCTGTGTGATTGGTTCTAGATTTATCAGAGCTATTGCTGATCTTCAAGTTATAGTCTGACCCCATGCCCAATGGATTTTTAAGGCAACTGACTTTTAAGCATAGTAGGCATGCTTCCCCTGGAGTCGCCAATTTATTGACCATTTTTTGCCCAACAGGCCAAAAATAAGTCCCCTTCTTCCCTTACTGTTCGAGGCTAATTCATTTTTTATTTTTGTAGAAGTCCAAGAATTTCTACAGACTCTGCAGAGCTTGGTTTTCTACAGACTCAGCAGGTGAATTCCTTGGCAGATGAGAAATCAGTTCAGAAAGTGTTGGGGTTTATAGGGCTCTTTTGGGCCTTTGTCTGAAGAAAAATTGTAGGGAAGGTGCTGACCAGGAAAACCTGAAGGAAATAGCCAAGGACAGTGATGTCTCAAAAGTTGTCAACTTTAAGAGGGTGAATTAGCCGTTGGTTTTTAAATACCCAAGCGCCAACCATGAAAGGAGCCCAAGGAATGCAGCGACCTGCCTAGAGATAGCTCGAGGGCTAAAAGAGCCAGAAAGAGACAAGGTAGGGAAAAGAAAAAAGTGCCAAGTGTAGGAGCATGCAGATAGTCCAAGTGGCGAAGGGAGGTGCCAATTCAAGAAGTTACTCCAGCAGGTGAAACAGTGTCTATGAGTTGACCATTAGAAGGCGCGAATGACCAATCGTGCGACCCGTTTTCTTCATTTCACATTTATGAGCAGACAAAGTAATCCAAGTGACGCAGGAAGGTGTCAAGAAGTTATTTTAGTGGTTGACATAGTGCCTACCATGCGGTCATCAAAGAGGCACAACAGTGGTCAACGCAACTAGTTTTCTTCAATATGCACTGTAGAGCAGGGAAATAGTATGGCTCATCAATTCAATTCTTGACAGCAGAATGGCCATCATGCAAAAGTAGACGAAGCAATCCAAGTAGTGCAAGAATGGTCGATTCAAGAAGTTATTTCAGTGGTTGGCATAGTGCCTACCTTGGGTCACTTGTAAAAAAGGGTGCCAAAAGGCCCCTTTTCTTCCTCTATATATTGGAGACTTGTCTTTGGAAAAAATCATCTTCCACATTTGTAAGGCGTAGCCCTAGAGAAATTTCATCTAAATCAATAAACGCATTTTTTACCTCTATCTTGGTTAGATATCTCTGTGTATGTCTTGAGTGTTAGTTTGTGTTTAGTCATTGTTTCTTGATGCTTTCACACGTTCAACACCAACATACCTAGCGTCTACAAGGTGCCATTTTTGCAGCTGACAAGGAGAGCTGTATTTGGAAGTGCAAAAATAGAAGAAATTACTATACAATGTGCATTTCATAGCACCTTTGGTGAATCTCTATTTTTTATATTTTCTATTAAAGCCTCCCTGCCAAGTTTCTTGCAGCCTGGTCCTTCTGCCAAGTTTGAAGTGTATGTATGTGTTTGTCTGATTTTAAGTGTGAATGTGAGAAGGTCGATTTATTTTGGTGCATCACCTCCTTTAGAGTAGATTTGTTTTCCTGCAATCTTTCTCCCTTTTCATCCCCCCCATTATATATCTATATGTGTGTGTGTGTGTGTGTGTGTGTGTGTGTGTGTGTGTGTGTGTGTGTGTGTGTGTGTGTGTGTGTGTGTGTGTGTGTGTGTGTGTGTGTTAGCACTTACTGGAACAAATTAGATGCATCAAAGGGAGCTAGCCCTTACCTAGAGACTCTCCCCTTCTGCTTCGCTGGTCCCACAGGCACGAGGGGAGTTTCCATTTTTGCATGTGGAAGGCAGGAGCTCAACCTCCTTGCCCCGGGTACAATTCACTGCGTCAACAGATGTCTTGAATGTTGCAAGTAAAAATGACTAACACATCACCCCCTTATTTATTAGTATCAAACTATCATATTCTATCCTACCCTACAAATAATACACCCTTTGGATATTATAAGTGTTATTTGTCTACATATGCAAAAATATTGTATACTCAACATGTGTCTACATTTTGTGCTTTAAATCCTAACACTGTAGTCTTTTATTTATTCCCTTTGTTGTTGAGAATTCTTTAGAATGAAGGTTGTAATCACTTTGATATCTATCTTTAGTAGCTTGTATCTAACTTAGAACATTTGTTCATTCTATGTGACAACCCTTCCTGGGTGGAGTGAGCAAGTTTGATTGTGTTCTAGTCAAATTCGTGTCTCTTTGTGCCAACAATTCCCATAGAGATTGAATTAAAAAATCTCTCCATGTGAGCAAGCTACCCCATAAGTCCATCCAACTTGGTTCAGGCAGAGCTAGAAGTAGCAGGGAGCTGATCATACCCTCTGTAGATGCCTCTCAATCATTTTTAGCATTTGATCTAGTCTTGATGCTAAACCCTTCCCCAGTTACAATAACATACTAGTGGATTTTTCATCATTGCTTGCCATTTTATCTCAAGTGTGCAAGGTTGAGTGTATGAATTGTACAAAGAGGAACCAACACTCTTTTGGCACCGTTTTCGGGGAACACTCCTTATCACCCATGTTTCCAAGGACTCTTACAGAGAGCTAGTTTTTAAAATTAGGTTTGAAAAATGTTCTATGCAAATATTTGATGCAAGTAATCTTAGTTATGTTTTCAGACAAGTTTGTCCATATTGTTTTATGTGTTTGAAAGTTGGGATTATTTGAGCATGTTTCTGCTATCTTGGACATCAATATCGTAGCACTCTACTGGGGATGTGCCAGGAATTGAGAGATTTCATAACTAACACCTACTAAATGTGTTGCAAAGAGCTGGAAATTTGTCATGTTTTGAGGTGATTTTCACTGTTTGAACAAGAATCTAATAGTTTCATTGTCTTTGCTTTCATGCATCATCACTAATTTCAGCAAGATATGGTTTTAGTATGTATCACTTCAAGTTTGTAAATGGTTATATTCTAGAAGTTTGCTTCTAGTGGCAACTCCAAAAAATGATCTGGTTTCAAAGAAAGATCAGTGCTCGCTTCAAATATATTCAACTTTGTGAGTTCTTCTGCTTGCAAAGCTAGAAGGACTGAGGTCATATTTTAAAGGTGACTCATCTAAGAAACTTGTCTCTCCCTTAAATTTTCATCAGATAAGAAACATACAAGTTTGGAGGCATGTTAAAGGACATAGTGCATCTACAAAGGATTGTTTGGGTTGTCAAGATTTTGGTAAGTCTAATATTATTGAACTTCCTATTGCTAAAGATTTTCATAGTTCTTCTAATTATTCAAAAGCATGCAGTCCAATTATTATCTAGTAGCTTCTCAATCAGCTGAATCCCCTCCTAAGTTTGATCCTGTAAGTCCACCTCATTCACCCCCTCACCTCCCTTTTCCATTTATTCCTGAACCTACCAATGAACAAATCATGAGGCATAGGGACCAAGATGTGAGTGAGCATCCTGCATTCATCATTCCCAAATTTAGGCCTATCAATTTTGGTGACATGGAAGGTTATCCTAACGAGGTCCCAAATGAAGTAAGGAAATGCTTTCCAAAGTTTCAAGGGAACAATGTAGTGAGTGGTGATTAACACTTGAGGGCTTTTCACAATATCATTGAAGAATATGAGGTTGAGCATGAGGATGTGTTCATTAAATTATTTGTACACTCGCTAGAGAAAGATGCTAATGAATGGTTCAATTCCCTTTTCCATAGATGCATTGATTCATAGGAAGAGATGAAGAATATTTTTAGAATTCAGTATGGTGACAAAATTGATCCAAGATTCCTTTTGGCTGAATTTGAAAACATCAAGAAGAATTCTAATGAGTGTGTGTAGGACTTCAACACACGGTTCAACAAAGCTATGATGTGATTGCCCAAAACCATCAGGCCTAGTAAGATAGTGTGTTTGATAAAGTACTATGATGCCTTTGACAAGAAGCCTACTTGATTAAGGGCTTACCCACAACTTTTATGTTGTTTTCAATTTGGATGGCCAAGATAGCCAAGCTCAAAGATACTATTAAGACTTTGGCCTCCACTGTCAAAAAGATGTCCTACAAGCTAGCTAGAGTTAGCTAAAAAGGGGCTACCTCATTGGCCTGCATGTGATGTTAGAAGTCAAAATAAAGGGGTTGGAAAAGAAGTGCCTGATTCATTGCATGCCAAGGTAAATGCTATTAATTGTGTTTTTGGCATTGAATGGTGTGACAAGTGTTTCCTTCCACATCCTCCATGTGATACTTCTAAACCAAGTGATGAAGATGTAGATGATCTTGAGTTTGCATCTGATGATGATGACGATGAGATTTTTATGTTCAATTTTCAAATTCCCAATGTAAGTTTTCTACCTCCATGGAAATGATGAATGCTACTACTGTTGATCAATTTTGGAGTGAAATCAAGAAGGTCCCAACATATGATTTTACTTGTGATGATAGTATAACATAAGTAAATGAGTTACCCAATCATGATGTAATTGAAGATCTGAAGTGTGCTTTGAAATAAGTGTTATACATGGATGTAGTATTGGGTAGCTCCATTGGGAATATGGACATTATTGAGCAACTAGTTATTCTTGATACTAGGTTTGATAATGAAGATGCTATTGGAAGATGTCATTTAGTAAAGATGGGGTTATCTTCTATACCCCGTAGGATGAAATTTTTTAGACTTCTTTCAAGCAGTATTTTGAGTGCACGAATGACATTGTTGATCTTAAGGCACTCATGCTTGGTAATTACCTAATTGTAGCTAAGAATAAAGCTTATTTATAGCTATTGAAGAGGTACCAAGATCTTTTGGCATGGTCCTATCCAAATTTAAGATTATGCAAAGAGGATTTGCTTCAATGTGTCATCCTATTACAGCCTAGCAGTAAAAACTTTAGGCATGTGCAAAGATTGTTTTAATTTATCTTGGTCACCAAGTTGCTGGAAACATTCAAGAGATTAAGGGATGGCAAAATTTTAGAGCCACTAGATAATGGAAAGCATACAAAACATTTCCTCGACTGAACCTGCAACTATGTACATAATTTTATAGTGTTTTGTCTTTTTTATTCCATCATTTTATTGCCCCTCTATTTTGGCCATTTTTTATACAATTTCCCTTTGTGTTTTGTTGTGTGTTCATTTCTATATCCTCCTAATATGTGTTTATCAAGTTTGCCATTATTTTTTTGAGCTTTCATGGGTCTCTATTGATAAATTATTAAGTCTTGACTCTGTGACCCAATGGATTGGCACCTAGTCTTACATTTTGGGGTTCTTTGCACACTTGTAGGGGGTGTGCACCCCCAGGTGAGAGCCAGTGTTAGTGCCCAAAATTGACCTAAAGAAATTGATCCCTTGTTAAGTTTAAGTGTCTAAGTTCGTAGCCAAATTCTTGCTTTCAACTGTTCATGTCAAAGGTCAAATTTTGTGTTGAATCAGCTAAGTGTTAATTCGATCTTTGCTTAGTGTTGTATAAGCTTTTATTTGTTTTAGTCAAAAGTGTTCAGAGTCTATCAGGGAAAGTGTTTCATAGAAAGGCTGAGGACTTATTTGTTTTGGAATTTTTATCCACAGTAAAAAGTTCATAGGTCCATTTCCTTCAGGCAATTTACCCATGTAAAAAGCCTGATAAAAGTCAATTATTTCAAAAAAATGTTAAGTTTAAATTATTCTAGCTTTTTGTAAGATGAGTTTTAGACTAAGTCTTAGGACATTTTGTCTATGAGTTTTTATGACTAAGTCTTCAAAAATTTTGTGTGGCTCAAGATTTCAGACATTTTATCTAAATCATTTCAAAGATCAGGCCTTTAGATATTTTGTCTAAAGATTTTCAAGATCAAGCTTTCAAAAATTATGCAATTCAGGCTTCTTGTATTTAATCTTTTTATTGTTCAAGATTTATGCTGTAGACAGTTTGTTTGGAGCATTTGTACTTGGAGCTTTTAGTTCAAGACATTTGACATATAGTCAAAGGAAAGAAGGATCCTAATAGGTTTCATGTGGTCTGAGTAGTTTGAGGTCATGGACAAGTTGGCACAAGCTTCATAAAATCATCCAAGCTTTCAAGGATCGAGCCAAGTTCATAGCACAAGTCTAGCTGGACCAAGCTATTTTATACATCACGTATAAACAAATGAGTCAATTTCTTTATGTATTTTTATAAGTTTGTTTAGAAATAATCTCAATCCAATGGATATATATGGAAATGATGTTCTTCATGCCTTGAACATCTCTTACAAGTTTGGTGCCTTCATGTTTTTGCTAACTCAAGATGCAAGCTTTCAAAAAGTTGAACAAACAGTGTGATCGCCACGTGAACATTATTGACGATCGTGTAGATGTCAAAATTAATCTCATCTATTACATATTAAGGCTTAAATTTGATGATCATACAGACATCATTGACGGTCATGCAAACATCAAATGATGGGTATGTGGACATCAAATTTAAGCCATGGTAATTATTCATTAGGGCTTAAATTTGATGGTTGCATGCCTGTCAAAGATGTTCACATAAACATCAAATGATAGGCATGTGGATGTCAAATTTAAGCCATGATAATTATTCATTGGGGCTTAAATTTGATAGTCACACAATCGTCAAAGACGTTCACATAAACATCAAATGATAGGCATGTAGATGTCAAATTTGAGCCATGGTAATTATTTATTAGGGATTAAATTTGATGATCATTCACCTATCAAAGACATTCATGTGGATGTCAAATGATAGGTGCACAAATGTCAAATTTGAGCCATAGTATAAAACTAATGGTGTTTGATCCTTCAAAATCTAGATCGACGATCCACATTCTATTGAGCTTTAAGATCGATGGTATGAACAAGAGCTGACTTGTCAAAGGACTTAGGTTGAATGAGGAGATGCCATGTGGTGAAAGGGTGCTAGCCCAGTAGAGATTGACTATGTAAAGTGCAAGAAAGCCCATGGATTATCTAAGTGGCATGATCTCGAAGGGTCTTGATGGAGATCTAACATTTCAATTAAAAACTAGTGCTAAATGGATGTTGAGAGCCTATAAAGTTGTCAGGTAGCATGCTCAAAATCATCATGCATACAAGGATTTGACATTTCCATATAGGAAGGTGGACATTTCAATGAAGCTTAAGGCAAATATGGCATCTTTTAAAGTGCTTTATTGGTGAATAAGAAGCTCAACTGCATATGAAAATAAGTAATGTTGAGGTTAAAAAAATAAAGATATTGATTAGTAGAAGTGACAAGGTGATGCAACATAGGCATGCATGACACATTCAAGGACCCTGTGCAAAGAAATTGGTGGAGCTTCCACCAATGACAGTAGCTTGGCAATTTACAAATTATAAATTTGTGAGGGGGGGCTGGATTTACCCAAATGAATCAAAAGTTGATAGTAATGCATTTTTGCATTTAAAAATATATGAGGGAAGCCTTAAAAGGCCAAATTTGAAAAATCAAAAGTACAAAAATACAAAAGGTAGAGAAAACAAATTGGAGCCAAAAGGTAAATGGATTGAGTAAACTTGGGTATTGTATTTTCTCATGTTTTACTCATCCAAGCTCCTCCATTGGGAGATATGTTACAGGTTTGCAAGATTATGGTAGGCCACTCCTAAGAAGATCATTTAAGTGGCCATGGATATAGAATATTCCCAAGAAATCATTACAAGATCAAGTTGTTCCATGGCATGCATAAATCAAGGGCAACCATCCAAGAGTTTCTCGCTGTGCAAGCAAGCGGTCCAGGTCATCTTCAGGCAGTTCCACATAAAGACAAATGTTTGTTTTCCCTCCACCATGAATATTCTCCTTCCAAATCATGTAAAGTGCATCTCCAACCAAGAAATCAAGGGGTTTGTTGCAAATCTCCATCATTTCTTGTAAAGGCATTTGCAACAATCATTTTTATTGTAAATGGATGAAGATTTCACGCATGGAAAGGGAATATTTTACAGCTAAAAGCATCTTAGCGGACTTGAAATTTTATTCTATAATTTTGCAAATTATGACCCACATTCCCAAAATTCAAAAAAAAGACTGAAAATCTATAAATAGAAGGCTTATCTTCTATTCAAGGGGTTGGTTGGCCATTGTGTTGGTCATTATATTGGTTCATGTTTTCCTAAGTATAAGCTCTTTCAGATTTTGAGATCATGGTTGTGTATGTATTTTGCCTCTCTTGTTAAGGTGGTTGTAATTGTACAACTATTAGCAAGCTTTGAGAGCATCTCTATATGTCTCCCTTGTCTAACATGGATCAAATCCACCATGTTTGTCCTCATAGTAGCATTTTAAAATATTGATGTATGTAGAATTTTCTTACAAAGTTAATGGAAAATATTTGTGGTTCTTAATATTTCCTTTTGATGAAGTGCAATGATGTATTTTGCAAATGTTGTTGATTGGACATATTGTTCTATGCTCATTAATGGTTGTCATCTTGGGCTCAAATCTATATTATAAATCCCTTTCTGCATTATGTTTGGAAATGTGTTGTTGAATAACTTATTAGGGCACCCTAAGTTTATGGATTCAATGGGAAAGGGTATATGGGATTCTAGTTTCAATGTATGTTCTAGGGTTTCAAGATCTTTTGGGTATTTGCATCTCATTGGCACTAATAGCTACAAATTACTCCTGATA
Organism: Torreya grandis; assembly: GCA_037957365.1. Classification (NCBI taxonomy): domain Eukaryota; kingdom Viridiplantae; phylum Streptophyta; class Pinopsida; order Cupressales; family Taxaceae; genus Torreya; species Torreya grandis. The sequence goes on from JARHVA010000880.1 coordinate 1,421,481, forward strand.
GTTTCCACTAGCTTGCATTTTAGTCTTTTGCATCTATGTGACAAGTGATGTCTTGAAAGTTTCAAGAATCCTTGTTGTTTAAAAACCACCAACACACCACCCCCTTCTTTATCATTATAAAATTATCCTACCTTGCAAATAATACACCCTTTGCATACTATAAGTGTTATTTACCTACAAATTCACAAATATTGTATACTTAACATGTGTCTATATTTTGTGCTTTAAATCCTATCATTGTAGTCTTTTATTCAACCCATTTGTTGTTGAAAATTCTTTATAATGAAGGTTGTAATCACTTTGATATCTATTTTTAGTAGCTTGTATCTGACTTAGAATATTTGCTCATTTCGTGTGACAACCCTTCTCAGGTGGAGTGAGAAATTTTGGTTATGTTCTAGTTAGATTCGTGTCTCTTTGTGCCAACAATCCCCATGGAGGTTGAATTGTAGAATCTCTCAATGTGAGCAAGCTACCCCATAGGTCCTCTCACCTTGGTTCAGGCAGAGCCATAAGTAGTAGGGAGTTGACCATACCCTTTGTAGGTGCCTCTAAATCATTTTCTACATTTGATCTAGTCTTGATGTTAAACCCTTCCCTAGCTACAATAACATACTAGTGAGTTTTTCATCATTGCTTGCCATTTTCTCTCAAGTGTGTAAGGCTGAGTATATGAGGTGTATAACTGAGAACCAACACAATAAATTGAGCTAACACATAATTAATATGCATAAACAATTATCTAAATGTAAACAATATCAAAAATATACTAACACTAATAATTCAAACTATGCATATAATGTGTACTAGTTAACGTGGTGTGTGCATGGGTTCTAACCATTCCTCTATCATTCCCTAACACCTCCATCTGCATCATCCTCTTTGATGATGTTCTCCGTCCGTCATGCTTTGAGGAATGGATCTCTCCTGCATCAAACTCATGATAAGAATGTAGTTAGTCTATAACATCGTGATATATATCATAGAATATTATTGTAATAATAAATCAACATGATCACTAGATAAAGAATATGTAATACAAGTAGCTTATATCATTGCAATCGTGAAATCAAAGCAATATACATATGTTCCATAACAACACATGACTTAAAAATTAGTTAAATAATATTCAAATCAAAATTTCAACCATAAAAATCTACGAATAATCAAATAAATTTGTTTAACGAGAAATCAAGATGTAACACTTTTAATAAATCTTATTTCGTTTTTGATTTGTGTGATTAGATTGTTTGATATATTCATTATCATCTTAATATTTTTTTCAACATGGACATTATACTATAATGCCACCTTAATGTTAGCTTTATGCCATACTTTTAGGTATTGAGTCTTTTAAGTCATCTTCATATATATATATATATATATATATATATATATATATATATATATATATGTTCTTATATGAGAGTACAAATGAGTTTCATCACAACATGTAGAATTTTATTTTAAGGATATATATTTTTTATATATCTTTTTAAGTTTTATTTTAAATTTTTGATGTTACTTTAAGATAGATGTTTCTATTTATTAATTCAAAACATCATTTAAAATAAATTGGACTTTAGAGCCTATTAAAATGTATCAGCAATGCAATTTGTTTATATCCTTAATTAATGTAAAATACAATCAGTTATTTTTGTCAATGTTAATATTTACTATGTTTTTTATTTGGGTTCTTCTCAACTAAAACGTATTAAAAAAAATTATAATGATTTATAAACATAATAAATTATTATACACATAAACCCAAAATGAATCAAAATGTAAGAGAGAAATGAATTTTAACATCCTCTTAGTCCAAAAATACATCTGATAGAAGGAGGAGCTATTGAATGAATACATAATTCCAATTCAATCACTTGAAACCATCAAAATCATGTATTTATTTGTTTAAAATATTTAAATTAAGCATTTAAATTTAAGATAAAAATATCCAATTTTTTTAATTGTCGCGATTAAATATTTCATAAACTAAATTAAAGTGACCAAATTTTATGTAACAAAATCTAATATAATATATAATATAAATAATAAAAATAAATTTATTTCATATTTTATTTTATTTAAATTACATATATTATTCTAAAATGCTTGGATGAATTCTTATGAATAATGAATTCTCTTGATCTCATTTAGATGCCCATATGAACTAGAAAAATTGTGTATTTATAGAAATTTTATTCTAAATTAAGACCCTGTTAGTTCCCAATATTTGACCTCTAACAATCAAAATTTAAAAGGGGAAGAAACAAGGGATGAAAGCATTTAAGCTAAAATAAGCCAAGCAAAAAAATGTACAGATGTTTTAGACAAACCCTAGGAGCATACAAACACTCTAGATTAAAAAACCCAATCAAGGGGAAATAGAGGAGAGAAAAAATGAGAGTTGGGGGGGCAAGAGAGTGATTTATGACCATCATAAGTCACTAAACCTACCAATAATACTTAATTTAGACTAATTATCGACAAATTCATAAATATGCTAGAATTATTTAATTTCACAATTAATATGTATGTATGTATGTATGTATATGTATATAATTTTTATGAGTCTATATTTTGGCCCACTTTGATGTGTATATATATACATGTAAAAGTAAAGTGAGACGTGTGTGGATACAAAATTTTGTAAGCATAGAGCTCTGAAGAAAAATCTAATGTACGTGTAAATCTATAAAATCATGTTTTCTTTATTCAACATAAAAACGAGTGAGTGATAAATAATAATATGATGAAGTTCCTCAATGGTTTTAACAAAATCCTTTATCTGTCACAAGTTTTTAAAGTTCTTGTTATCTTACCCAATAACTTAAATTTCTAGTATCAATTTTAATAACTATCTCCAAATTTTTAAATATTCAAAATATATTTCTAAATTATCCTTTCATCTTTATTACTCTGATTTTAAGAAAATTAATTAAATCTAATTTACTGATAACACTTATTTAAATATAAAATTAACTATTTATGGATATTTGTGCTAAGAGTTATTCACAATACATTAATAGAAAATGCCGTATGTCCTTGGAGGTTTCCGGTCCGCTAAAATATCATAAAATATTAAAAATGCTTAAACACTTTAATGTACTCTAGAATCCCATCGCCTATTATTGGCCGTTACTGAACATTAATATATTCCCTCGAATAAATAAAATTAAATAAAATGAAACATTAATTTACGTGGATCCCACAAAGTTAGGGCGTGGTCTACTCGATGCGTAACATGATTGGTCACTCGTTGCCTCCAAGGAATTGATAACCTAATTTTATAATTAGGTGGGGGTTATGATGGGCCCCTACTAAGATTACATAATGTGGCATCCTCATCCTTTTGTCAACTTTGCTCCATTGGATTTTAAACTAACCACGTCCTAATTGCATATTGCAAGTTTAATCTAAAAAACACATCTCCAGGGTTGGTGTGCATGTGAATACAGGGTGTAACATTTTTTTTCTTTCTTCACCTAAACTATTTTAATCCAAGGTCTAATTTTGGTAAATGTGTTGAGATTTATCATTATTTTTCCCAATGGAATCATAAGTTCTCTCTTTTTAAATCTAAACTATTGTAATCTAGGTTGTAATTTTGACAAACATGTTAAGATTTATCATTGTCTTTTCAGTTAATGAATCACAAGTGGGGATCACAGGGTGCCCACTACACCTATTTCTCCCACTTACTTTAGAAAGTCAACAATATATACATTTAAGGAAACAAAAATGAACTTTTACGAGTCTATGTTAAATCAAGGGAATAACATATTACTATCTTGGTATCTGTTATATTTGTAGATAACAAAAGTTAGTAGAAAATAATAAATTGTATAAATGAAAACAATTCTTCATTATATATCATATTTAAAATTATATATTAAAAGTATTATATAAGAAATTTTAATTTCAATAATAATAATTTTTTTTGATATTTGACTAATTTTTCTAGAATGTTTGTGTGTTTTATGCATATCTCAATGAATGATAATAATCTCCAACATATCTCTTGTTGTTAATGAACTATAATGGTTATGATATTTATAGATAACTGAATTTAAGTTAAGACCCCATTTGTGTGTACTTTGACATCCAAAAACTAATAGAAAAAAGTGGGATCTAAGAGGGAAGTGCACTATGATTTAATTGAGACTAAATAAAGTGCCCCTGAATGTCAGGGGTGCTCTAGATAGAGCCACGAGTGTTGGCAGTGCTTTAGACAATGTGCCCAAAATAAAAAAAAATAGAAAATGTGGAGAGAGAAGGGGGGAGCTGAGGGGTAAAAAAGAGGGACATGATCTAGTAGAAGTTAACAAATGCACCAATTACATATGATTTAAACCAATAATCTACAAATAGATAAATATCCTAAAATCAAGTTTATTAGCAACTAATAAATGCCTAGAGGCCACTTTTAGGCGTTTACATTTTTTCCTACTTAAAATATGCACATGCATATATTTCAAAGTACAAAAATAATACAGAAGTGGTTATAAAATATTGTATGCATGGATCTTAAGAGCATAAGCCAATAATACACTTCGGAACATACAAAAATATTTGTGTTATTTTTTCATAGACATGGGTTAGTACCAAATAATGAATGCTATAATCTGAAATACTGAAATTATATTACCTCATTTTGTTGAGATAAATGTGAATACTAATTAGTTAGAGTTGAGGGCTTTAAAATCTAAATAGAATCTAAATATCATCTTAAGTAAAATATTGAATAACATTATGAATGGAAGCTAAATAAAATTCTAAATAAAGCTAAATAATATCCCAAGTGCAAATCTAAATAAAGTTGAATAATGTTTTGAGTACATTTTCAATTGAAGTAGGTAAAATATCATGAGTATATAGTCAATACGAGTAATAAAAAAATATTGACTGCATCCTCAAGGAGTAACTAAAATAACCTAAAAATATCCTCAATATTAAATAGATGAAGTATTGAAATTGAATAAAATAAAATTATCATAAATTTGGCATGGTAGTGTACATACCCCAAAAACATGTTAAATATGATGACTGGGATTTATGCCCTCAGTTTTAAGATTTAAAATAAACCTATAAAATTCAAATCTCAAAAGAAAAATATTAAAGGTAACATGTATATATAACATATTAAAGCACACACTTATTTATTATATATAAAAATATTATCTTTAAAATATATGTGCAATGAATAAGTTGGTCCATTATGGGTTTATGATATAAACAATATAACATGCAAGAATAATTTTTTCATGTGCTAAAGATATAAACATTATTGCATAGTCATGATAAGATATATTAATGTAAAACCAGGGTTCATTTTAAGAGGTCCTACTAGAAAACCTATTGGAAATATTTGGTGAATCTAGTGAAATAAATTCGTTGGTATGGTAAATCATCTGTGGGTAATGATAATTTTTTGTGTTGATATTTTTCTCTATACAACCCCTGAGCCGAACAACATATCTGAATGACCATATCGAATGATGGAGTCAAACGGATAAGCCAAACGACACAGTCAAACAATAGAACCGAATGACAAAGCCAAACAACACAGCTGAATTACACATATGAATGGTCAAGCCAAACAACAAATCCAAACCATAAATGACACAGTCAAATAAACTAGATGAAAAACATAGTTGAAAAACCTAGTTGAATGACACAACTAAATGATAAAGATGAACGACATAGTCGAATGACCTAACTGAATGGCATAGCTGAATGACATAGACAAATAATAGAATTGGACAACATAGATGAACGACATAACTAAATGGCATCGATAAATGATAGAGCCGTATGACACAACCGAATAACACTGTCAAATGACACTACCGAATGACCTAACCAAATGAATGAATTGAATAGTAGAGCTAAATGACACAGTCAAACATACAACTGAACAACACAGTCAGACAACATAGCTGGACGATAGAACCAAATGAGTGAGACACGATGGAGGGTAACCTGTATAGCTAGTTTACTACTCAATTGCTCAGTCACCTCCCCTGCTTTATAAATCCTCACACCTACCCTCATTTTTAACATTTTGCTGAAGTAATTTCTCATCTTGATCCCCCTTTATAGCCATGGAGATAAAATTTATTTTAAAGAAGCTAGTATGCCCAGACATTTTGAGGCTCATGTAGTAACTAGATGCATATAATGATTGGATTCAAGAATGCAGCTTTACTGGCCTGCTCTACATGCCCTAGTATGACATAGACATAGCTCTATTGAAAATGTTCATGTATTCCTATGACCCTAACGAGAAGATATTCGTAGTGAAAGTGGATTCCAGAATGTTTATCTTTGGTACTTCACCAAACAATATTCACCAACTAACATGTCTTCCATTTCACAATGTAATCCCAATGAGTTCCAAATCAATATTGACAGATGAAGACTAATTTTTTGTTGACAAATTTTGATTTGCACATCGGTCAAATAGGTATGTTAATGTAGTTATAAATTTGTTTCTATTTTCAAAATTCAACTTTTATGATCTAAAATCCTCATTTTGTCTTTCATTTTAGATAGTTAGAAGAGTGGCCTCCATGTCAGAGCCATTACTCACCCTTTTTTTAAAGCAATGGTTCAATTTTTCTAAGCCAGAATAATATTGTAGGGAAGACCAATAGATATTCCCTATTGGGCACTGTTTTACATTGTTCATACTCTTTTCAAATATAAATTTGACCAGTGCTCTTTTATTTCTGCTCAAATAAGACTTGAATTAAATTGTGCTTCTACCAATCCTAGTTCCACTATTTCTTGTTCTCAATTTTATTCTTGCATTGTACTATGAGGCCTACTTTGACCTCCAAAAAGCATAGGGTCCAACTATGCTTGATCTAAAAATGATTACAAAGTCTTTGTCTGTGGATGAGTAGGAGGTTAGTTTATCTGTTCATTTGTTGATCTAGGCTTTAATATTTGTTTATTTGTTAAATAGTTACCAAAGTAAATATTAATAAATGCTTACAATTTCTTTGTTACAACTTATAGGCAAGAATGCATGCCTCACAAAAACAATCTGCCTCAAAAGGATAGTGGCGATTAAAGAATCTACAGAGTCATCCTTGCAATCCTATCAACTTGCAAAATGTCCACGAGTTTCTTCGATGTCATATCTGCATGTAGGTATGCTATTTAAAAATTTCAAATGAGATTTTAATTTCCAAGACTCAAGTGCATTATTTTAGTTTTTTGTTTTATTCTTACAGTTGACTCGATAAGAATTCAAATAGTGGAACAACCACCACTGTAACAAATAGTAACACTCATGTGCCTTCTCAACCCTTTGTGGAAGGTATTTTACATTGCATCTATATTTTTTTTGTTTGTTGGTTTTTTATTGTAGTTTTTAGACTAAAAGTTTACGTAATGTACCAGTTCAAAACACCCCTGTCACTCATAATACACTATATAGATTGGAGGATATATTGTCTCCAAATACAAATACTAAACTTTTAATTTCAAATTAGCAGATAACTTTATTTTTCCAAGTTATTTATTTTCTAAAATAACTTACATTTTGTAGGCCATCCTCTATCTGTGGGGAACATTATGCCATCGCCTTTACCCCTAATCTCATTTCATGGAAGGGATAAGGCTCTTCCATTACAACCCCCACAATGAACCACAACACTGCAATTATCAGGGTCCCATTTCCCCTCTTTCTTTATTGGAGGTTTATTAAGTGCGTAAGGATTGACTTATTTACTAGAAATTAAACTTGTTGAAGAATATCTCGGGTTTGAAAGTGGTGCTAATATTGGAATTGCTTTCAATCCACATGATTTTATCCAAGAAAAAGTAGCACATGTTCATGTGACTACTCAGCAAGAACCTTCACGCAGTTCACCAAACAGTTTGACCCTAATAGAGAATGTTGTTCTGTCTGATGATGCCATTACATCTTTTCTACTAAATAATTTGGTAGAAAATAGTATTACTACTAATCTTCAGGAAGGATTAATTAATGAATTAAAAAATTACATGTGTGGGAGATACGAGCGAAGGCATTGGTAAAAGAAATAAATGCTCGTTATCACAACCACTTGGAGTGAGAAAATTTGTTTGCATTGGTGCAATAAGAACTCGTAAAGATTGATGTTTTATTTGTCAAAACTAAATCTGGGTCAATTAATATTACTAATAGTTACAATGATAATGTGTTGACTATCATGCTTAATAGGTTGGAAAATTTGAATGCAAAAGCCTAACTATATTATAATAAATGGGTGAAAGACACCAACCTTGTTATGATTGTGAATGCGAAGAAGGAAAAATATTTGGTAACGTATATTCATTTTAATCAAATTTCACGTCATTCTTATTTTTGTTCACATCTAATTACATTACATTTTAAAATAGAGGCAAAATATGAGAACTTGAAAAAAGAAGTCGGGGTCCTCAATGTGCATCTAAAAATTGCATAGAAAAGTTTACAATCTGTCGTTCAATTCAAGGAGAAGCTCATATTATTGAATAAATAAAACAACACACTAAAAAAAATCATTAAGGAATGATAATGGGATCTCGATGCCTTATTTAAGCAGAAGATAGTTGCCAATCCAATTCTACTTTCTACAGGAGATGCTAGAAAAGAAGATAGGAAAAATCTTGATCATCTTAATGTTGCGGCTGTGGATCTTGAAAAGGCAGGGATATTGAAGGACAACAATGGCACATAGGATGTTATAGTTGATAAAGTAGCTGAGAAAGTGGTTGAGAAAGAAGCTGAGAAAGTGGTTAAGAAACTAGCTGAGTAGTTGACAATATGTTATATATATTTGCAAACAATGCTTTCTTTCAAAATATATATTATGAATGAAAATTTCAAGTTTGTAGATGCATTGATTAATTTATTAAGTTTTAATTATTGGATGAGCCACATAAATTACAATTTCAATTTTAATTTTATGATGTTGTAAACTTGCATGGTGTTAGGCCCCCTTTTGATATTTGTGATGTACTTGTGAAACTCACATCTCAATATAAATTGATTAATGTCAACATATTCTTTTATACAGTGTTCCCCCTAACACAATCATAATATATTGATCTTTTGCAGTCATCACTTAGCAAGAAACATAGAAATGCATTTCAAAAAATGTATAATAGTTATTGCATGTTATGATAAAGGAGTGAGTTGTTTTGTGTGGAAGATCTCTTCTTTATTATATTTGGATTGTTTCTTGAGTAAATCATGATTTGAGATGCATTTGAGGCCATTAGTAAAGCACATTTATGTTTGGTAGAGGTCTATGTTGAAGATAATTTTGTAATTTGTGCTAGTCATTAATAATGAGGATTCGTCAAAGTTGAAAATATGCATGATTGATTGTGATCATGAACTATAGAATAGGTTAATGTATTTTTGAATGTTATGAGGATGTTTAGATAGATAAGGACTCATGAAATCAGTTTTATTCATGTGAAAATTGGTATAAATAAGAGGTAAGGTCTTTACAAATATTTGAACAGGTATCCTATATGACATGAGTGTCATTCGTACTCATTGATACGTGATTTAAAGGTTATATTTTATTTGATCACATTTATTCTGAGAAGAATTAGTTATAAGGACTCTAAATAATTGGATAGGTTTTTAAATATCCTCACGAAAGTGATTTGGCATTGACATAGTTATTATAGTTTTTGAACAATTGAAAACGTATAATAATTTTTGCATCTTATGATAAATATGTAAAAATTATTTACAAACAATTAGATAAAGTAAAACATGAGTGCATTAAAGGCACATAAAAAACTACAAGCAATCCAAATAAAATACATAATAAGAACATCAAACACATTACAAATACATATGACGACTATGAAGGCACAATAAATACATCACATATGTAGGTAAAAAATAGATCTGTAAAAAATATGTATCAAAGACATGAAGATAAAAGAACCATATTCACCTACAATGTTCCCCCTAACACAATCACAATATATTAATCTTTTACATTCAACACTTAGCAATCAACAAGGAAATGATTTTCACAAAACGTATAATAATTATTCCATCTTATGATAAACATGTGACAACTTGACAAGTAATTAAACAATTAGATAAAGTAAAACATGAATACATTGAAATTTTGAATAGTAGTCTCTACAAACAAATTATAAAATTGTATGAAATTGAAATTCAGAAATTCAAAACTAATAGTTTGGTAGTTGAAACAATCCTACACAAACCTGATCATCGACAATAAAATTTGCATATGCCATGTCAGTCCCATTATTTACATCTTGTTTATTTGTCTTTGTATTTTTGATGCCTCTTATTTCAGTTAGAGAAATCTATGTTGCCATAGCTCTTTCATAAGGAAACATATCCACTGCATAACATGAAACATATAATCTCAAACAGATTTCTATATTTCTATCCAGTCTGTTTCAAAGTTTTGACTTTATGAATGATAACACACTGAATACTCTTTTATCTTCCATTGAGCCTAGAATCATTGTTTGATAGAGCTCATATAATCATAAATATTCACTTAGACTTTTCTACAGTACACTACTAGGATACATTTTTTTCCACAGTCTTGTAATTACCCCATTCTCTGTTGGTTCACTTAGAAGATGATATTGTTCAAACATTGTAATTCCAAAATGGATCAAATGGGATGTCAATAAATACTTTCCCAAAATACCTTTAATTTATACTCCATTCACCTCTACAGATTTACTGAAATGCATTACAAGATAGCGCATGTATTTGTGAAAAACATTGCTAACCATCTTTTAACTATTATTACTGTTGTAGAAAATGGGATTCATAACTGCCATGGCCTCCAAAAAATCATCCCTTTGAAAATGATCTTTGATCTCCAAAGATAAGTTTTGGGAAACTCTACTTAGTTTCATTCAGGTTTTAGATAGAACAATGTCATACATAATATATGTTATGGGCAATTCTTCAGATTCAGCTCCCACAAGATCAGGTTTTTTGTAGAAAGTGTGTATTGGAATCTCCTTTCCATTAACAACAACACAAAGATGATCATTGATATTAAACTTTATATAATTTTTAGGGTTCTTTAAATCAGTCAAACATTTCCAACTACTAAAAATAAGGCCTTGAAACATTTCATTCAAAGTGTATAGTATGTCTAGAGATTGACATACTCATTTTCTCAGTCGTATGAAGTCCACAATATAAATGGACCTCTCCTGATCATATTTCATTATACAATTAATTTCCTTCAACATTGGAAGAATTCCACATATAGTTAGCAGTGTTTCCAAATATGTTAAATGGTACAACAAATCTTTTGCCTTGTCAATTTCTCTACGATATTTATACATAAAACCTACTAGTGATGGATATTCTTCAAAAATTTGGCATGCAGGTATATATAAAAATCCACATTGTATCAACATCTTTCAATAGTTTCTTACCATCAGTCACTCTTATTGAAAAGTTTTGGAACTCTAAAATTCTTTGTGGACTGCTTGACATATTAGCATGTAGGTCACGAATGAGCTCCTCCACTTTGGCCACATTAGCAAATTTGCTAACCATTTTGTATGTAAGATTAATCTTATGAGCCATGTAGTGAAATATGAATCATATATGAGGTAACTATTATTTACAGCTGAACACACAAACCATTTCTATGCCCTTGCATAATAGATGCACCATCAACCCCAACACACACCAGCTTTGTAGATATTGCATAATCATCCATTCTAGCTTTATCTTTCAAATTCGATACAACCAATTTGTGAAGATTTTTTGCATTGTAATTTTATATCATTTTATGAACTGCTACTAGATGAGGTTGCCTTGAATAGTTTTCAAAAGTATACACATGAATGCAAACCCATGTTGTGTTGTCAATTGTTGTGACCTCATCGATGGGTAGTGAGAGAAACAGTGATTTATGAACACTTTCTTTCAAATCTTCAATCTCAACTATTGCTAGACATTTTTCCATTTCCCAAGCACTGCTATCCAACCAATGTGATTGTAGAATATCTAGAAATCCATTATATTGAAATAAAATCTTATAATTTAAAAAATCAGAAATAGGCCTACCTTTTTATAGAATATGGTATATAGTAGAGAACTGTATATATTTCACCTTTAGATGGAACTGCTTGATTTTTCCAAAATTTTCTTCAATTGTTCCCCCTTTCTCCACAACATGTTTTTGATGTTTCTTATCATTTTCATGCTATTGTGCATATTTTACATGCATGCATTCTTCTATAGTTTTCCACCTGTGTGTTCTTGTTATATGTCCATCTAGATGTTTCATTGTCTCATATACTTTTGTATAATGTTTCTCAATCATGTCCAATTTCCATTAGATTCTGTGTTCTTTTCCAAGTTTCCAACTACATATTATACATCTGCATTCTTTTGGATTATCATCAACATTTTAAAGCTCTACAGGGTTTATGAAGGGAAATTTTGTTGCCCGGTTCACCTTAAAAGACCTTACAATTATCCATTTACTTCTCTTCCTTCAAAAAGATTTCTTGATGGAGGTTTCACCTGAAATTTGTGTTTGATGAAAACCACCAATCTATTCTGCCACTTGAGTGTCGTTATCATTTTCATCAAAAACTAGAGGAGCGTCTTCGAGTGGTGGCATGTCATCATCAAAAAAATCTTTAGGGGGTGATATGTTATTCTGGTTGATTCTTTCTTGTGAGATATCAATGAGGATTTTTGCATGTAAAATCATTTTAATTTTATTATTCAACAGTTGAAGTCAAATTTATGACAAACTAAAAAATAAATAAATACTTGGATTTTGAGTGCATTGTGATTGTGTGGACTTTTTGGTTGGCTCTTTAAAATAAGATAATATGGATGATTTCCCTGATGATTAGCCTATTTTTTACCATTCCCACCAAATGCCATGATGGACTGTGATTTTCAGCTCTATCATTTGATACTCCCATTTTCCATTCGATATTATCATCTGATAAAAGGGTTTCAACTCTGGTCTACCAATTTTCCTGCCCAGTTCTATTGTTCAATTCTGCCATTCAGCTATGTTGCCCGACTTTTCATTCATCGATGGCTTCTAGATATAATGTTTGACTCTATCTCTTAGTACTACCATTTGGATCTGTCATTCAACTCTATCATTTAGCAAAGTCATTCGGCTATGTCATTCAGTTGTGTCATTCAACTCTATTTTTTGGCTCTATCGTTTGGATCTATCATTTGGCTATGTCATTTGGCTCTATCATTCAACTCTAGTATTTGACACTATCATTCAGCTCTGTCATTCGATTATGTAGTCCCTATTCAGCTTGTTATTCGGTGTTGTTATTTTTTTTCTTCATTCACTGTTGTCATTTAGTTTTGTGCTTCTTCAGTTTTGTTTTGCTTGTTGCCTTGGCTGGTATCTTAGGGGATCTACTATATATATTTGGTGAATTTAAGTGTAATATTATATATTATGGTAAAGGGTTGGCAAGCCGACCCAAAAAAAAAATCCCTAAAATTTCAATGATCCGATCCCATCTACCGACCCTAAAAAATCATGAAAACCAAAATCCTAAAAATGAAATATTTGTGAATTGATGAATATTTGTTCCTACAAAAAAACCTATGTAAAACATACATAAAGAACCTTACCTTAATAAATGTATAATAGGAATCATGAAAATTTAGGCAATGGATAATGATATTTATATTATATAAATCATGGACATATGGAGACCTTATGACACAAGACAACAAATGAGACAAACAATAAGTAACCAAGTGTAAATTTGAAAAAGACACTTGCAAAGCTAAAATAAAAAGAAAGCTATGAAAGAAGCACGAAGAAAAAAAAAAAAGTGACAAAAATCCCAAGAATGACACAATTGTGAGTCAAGTAGAAAACAGTGAAAATCAAGAAGCAAAAAGAAAATATGAATTATTGAAAAGAGTTCATTGTTGTTCAATAAGAAGAAAACAGTGAAAATCAAGAAGTAAAAAGAACAGATGAACAACTAGAGCTAAACGTAAGACTAAGAATGTAAATATTCATCATAAATCTTGATAAAATTGATCAGTCAACAAATCGAGACAAAATAAATTGCTTAGTTTTCCATGCATTCATTTAAATCATTGGGAAAATGGATTTCTTCGTGTCTTAATTGGATGGCTAGATTTGAAAATTATAAATAAAATAATATATGTTTTGGGGTTTGTATTACACTGAGGAATAACTGAGCTATCTTGATATTTTTTAGGCCCTTCAATAATGTACAATATAAAAAATAACACAGCAATAATTGTAATAATTCATCTATCATGTAATCTATTGTAAAGCAATGTGTCACAAAAATAAACTTTTGTGTTCCAATGAATTATCTAATGATCGTTTAGTTTCTCTAAATATTGTGAATGTTTAATAGATGCTTGTGAATGACAATGAACTCTTTTCAAATGTTAGATGTTTTTTCAAATGATCTTTAGATGCCTAAATGCACAAAGGTTCTTTTGTATCTATAAATGAATTGAACTCAGATTAGGGCCTTACTAGCATCCAAACCGACATCAACGGTTGAAAAAGATTTAATAAAGATTACAAGGGGTAAGGGGTAGAAAGATTGGTGAATTAATGTGATTATTGGAATGTTATTTTCAATATTTTATATTGTTGAGTTGCCTCACAGATATCGAAGAAACTCATCTATTTCGTGGTGCAATACAATCCAGAAAACATCTTATTTTTCTTATCATATTTAGATTTAATTTTCTAATCAATAAAAACAAGAAGAAATGCATTTTCTTGATGATTGAAATGAAGTTCCAAAAAACTAGGTGAGGTTTTTTTTATTATTGACTTTGATGAACACAATCATCAAAAAAATATTGTGCTTACCAAACACTTCATCAAACCATACCCACTATAACGTTAATGTTTAGAGGCAAAACTTGTTAATTTTAATAAGATCTTTCATATCTTTCTTTCACCATAATTTTTTAAGATTTTTTCTATCTTACCATAAAAGCCTTAGTTTTTTATTTTCAAAATACAATTCTAAACTTTTCTTTTATCTTTATTACTTTTATATTTAAAAAATTAAATAAATCTTTAAGTCTAAATAAATGTATGTTTATGGATAATTGTGGATTGTCATGGGATTGAAATCTATTTATTTATAATTATTTAATTTAAACATTTTTCTTCTAATATTACAATCTTGTCAATAAGAAAGTCCGGTTTCCGTCATGGAGGTTTTTGGCACGTTGTTGATCCACTAAAATATTTGCAAATATTAAAAAAGCATTAAAGAGTGTGCTTTCTACTTTTTGATGTAAGATGGTCATATTTTATAATATTCACAATTTTATAAATCTATCTTCTTTCTTTGGCATTTTTAAATTCTTTTATACATAATATAGTCAAGTTTATAAATATATATTATTATAAATAATAAATAAACATGTAATATTAATTTTGAGAATAAGATAAGGGGTGGTTTTTTATTTTGTTAAATAAAATATTTGTTAACATTATTTTAGCATATTCATCTTTAATACAAATAATAATATTGTTAAATAAGAAAGGAAATGATTTTTCATCTCTAAGATATATGTATGCATTTTTCAAGGATCATATAGGACGAAACATGAATCGAAGTCCATGGAGCTTTGTTCAAAGGACGAAGTGCTCATCTATAAGCTCATAATTTGGGGTTGTGAGTTGCTCCCCCACCCTCCCCCAACTATAAGGAACCTGACCAATTTTCCCCATGAAATTCAATGGTTAGTTCAACAATTTCATTGCATCTAAGGGAGTCATGCTAATTACAGCATGGTCGGCCAATGCCTGTCATGTTTTTGACAACACACTTGACATTGTCCATTCCATGCATATTGTGAACAACTGGATTCTAAGACTTATAAAATTCATTATTAATGATATTTATATAATCTTGAAGTCGAGGGGCATGTTTTAATTGGATCATTTATTTTGCATGGACTATCAATACAACACATTTGTGTTGATAATAGATAGGGTAAGGTTCCATAAATTTAAGTGGTCTAATGGAGCTAAGATGGACAAATGATCTCCGAAAATGTACATCTCTACTCCCTAGAAAAGCCTTTTCAAAAAAATTGATTACAAAAACTAGAAAAAATAGTGGAATAACTTTTTGTTGGCCTAATTTTTTAAATTGTATTTTTTAAAAATTCATAAATTGAAGGCTTAAAGTTTATTATAACAACATATTTTATGGTGGTTCAATATTTTTTACATTGTGAAAATAAACTCCAATAGACTTTCTAAAATTGAATTGAGAAGATATTTACAAATATGATAAATAAGACATGTTCCATAACACACAATTTTGAGACATGTGACCTAACCCCCCAAGTTGGATTTCATTTTATGTTGATGGATGTCCTCTTTGCCAAAAGCAAATGTCACATACCTTGCATCAATTTTCAAAGTTTTTTCCCTATTTTTATAAGTATAGATTTTAGTGTTACATTTTATGTGATTGTTAATATTATATTTTCTGTGATTGTTATCGCAACCTCATTTTATATGATTGTTTTAATAAATTTAAATTTGAGTATTACATTTTGAGTGATTGTATTTTTAAGTTTGGATTTGAGTATTACATTTTATGTAATTATCATTTTTATTATTATATACTTTTAAATAGATAAGTGAATTTTAATCAAATTATAATACAAATACCATACATATTTATGTGGGCCTAAAATAGATTTAAAATTATAGATAGTTATAAATGATCCTTATGTATTTATTAGGTCCAGAATAACATTATTTTAGGTACCTACCTATTTATTGATTATTTGTCCAAATCAAACTCTTATCAGTAGATACGATATATGTTATCCCCTCATTTTCTTAAAGGGCATAATATGCCTATTTTTTAAAATGGGGATAGGTTCATGACATTTTTTGAAAACTTAGCTATCACATGAAAGTGAACAAAGATACAAGATAAACTATCATTGTTCAAGTGGTCAAAAGTTCTTATAGTCGAAGATTCATCTATCATGTAGGTCATTATCTTCTAGATCAATACAAATAAATATAATTTAGATGATATTACTTTGTGATTAAGGTATAAATTACGTGTCATGTAAAATGTCTTAAAATAATGTTTTGATATCTTAATGTTCATGAAATATTGTATATCCAAATAGATAAGGCATATATTATGGTTCCATGTATAAATGAATTAATATTCACATAGAATATTTTTAAATAATTTTTTGTAAAATAAATTATTTAAATTATAAATGTTTATAAATTGAATATTTAAAAGTTTCAATTATGTAAGTGTAATGTATCCCATATCTAAGTATTGATAATATTTGTACATCTTTACAATTAATTCAATGGTGATTTAATTCATTTAAAATAAAAATATTTTTAAACTAACATTTTTTTTATTTTATTTTTTAATTTAATTTTGTTAAAAAAAATTGTATTTTCTAGTATTTTTATTAGTATTTTTACATTTTTAACATACATATTTTATATGGTTTTTTAATTTACTTTTTTATTATTTTTGATGATTTTCTTTAATTAATTTTACTCTTTGATCTCGTTCTCATCTTCTTATTATTGTTCGACTTCACAAACAATATTTATTTATCCATTTTAAATATTAATAGTTAAATATAATTATATACTTTAGTAGTATTTAATTTAAATTATATAATCATTTTAGTTTTTATCCTTATTATTTCATTTTATTTTATTATTTTTAACTTTATTACTATTTATTTTTTTAATTATTTATTTTGATTTTGGTTTTAAATATATTAGTAGGGTTTGGTGGTTGTTAATTTTATATTTTAATTTTTATTTATTAGATTTACATCATATACTTTAATCTTTTATCATAATTTTTAATACTTTTTGAAATTGTTTCGATTTTCATTTTAGCATCTTTTAAATAGATCCAAGTCTAAAATATCTTATCATTATATTCTCATTTTGATGATAGTTTACATCGTGTAATCTAAAAGCTCTCACACAGTTATATTCAAAAATATTCACATTATACATATGTAAAAGATGTCAAGAAATATCATTCTCGAAGTACCTATCTATTTATTTCAAAAATCTAATATAAATGTCTCAATAATGATATCTCTCGACATCTTTTACATATATTTATCTAAGATATGTATGTTAATTATGTCTCTTTTAACATATTTATTTATTTATTTTAAAAAATTAATAAATATTAATTTAATTTTTATATAAACAAATTATCTAATAACTATTAAAATAGTTTTAATAATTAAAAATGAAACGGCTATTAATTATAAATAAAAAAATTATCAGATTATGTTTGTGTTTTGGGTTATTAGTACTGGGTTGGATTGAATGAATAGTTAAACCAACCATATTTGTGTTTTAACCATTTAGATTAATGTAGTTATTTAATAAATAAATAAATAAATAAATTATTAATAAATTTAATTTAAAAAATAAATAGTAGTTAATATTATTTTAACTATCTAGAATATTAAAAATTATATAATAAAAATATACTTTAAATTATTAAAATAACAAATATTGTAACCACCTGGATAATATTATTTTTCTACGTATAATAAATATATATATTGATTAGTTCCAATATTTAAGGAGTAGTGATTTTTATCTTTGTTATGTAATATTATAATCTATAGTGTTAAGAATAATAAAAGTAATTATAAAGATTTATTATAAATACAAACAAATTAATAATTAAATAAGTAATAATATTTATTTTATTTCATTTGATAAGGGGTTTGGTTTGTGGCAAAAGACACACATAAACCATATATTTTGGAGTCCACCTGAGTTGAGATGTATTAATCTCAATTTTTATGGCATCTCTAAATGTAGTCCATGGTCGACTGGTAGTGGTGGTATTTTTTAAGGTCATGAGGGAAAACCTCTCTTTACTTTATTTTTGAATATCAAATCAAACACCACTAATATTGGTGAAGCAAGAGCCCTCTTCAAAATGTATTCAAATTACTATGATGAAATGTTGGAAGACCATCATGGTCGAGGGACACTCATAACTTCACATTAATGTGGCTTCTGGGGGTAGTGTCAAAGCAAGGAGAATCAAGATTATAATGGATGAAATAGCTTGGATGTGATTAAAGTTTGACATGATCAATTTTTAGCACACTGGGAAAGAAAGAAATAAAACTAATAACTAGGTAATAAATAGGGGAATTGGACTGATTGGATCCATTGTCAAAATGAGTACATTCTAGGAACTAGCCCTTCTAAAGGAAATCCAGACCATCCTTGTATGGGATGCTTCTCACAAGTCTCTCTAAACCTAGGCCCCTCACAAGGGGTGGCAAAGGGGGGATGAAAACACCATACCTTGGGCTTAAATTTTGTCATCATTGGCCATAATTAATTAAAATCATTGCAAAGGCTAGCCATATATTTAAAATTGGTAATATAAGGGAAGGTAATCATTAATTAGACACCCCAATGAAACATCTCAAATAAATTAATTCTCTCATGCTTTGCATGAGCGACACCACCATTCCCACTTGTCAGTTTTTCTCATCTTGACAAACAGTATAAGGTCGATGAATAGAGTTAAGGTGGTGTTGTTATGGCTCTCTCTGACTCATTTAAATTCCATTAAGCTTCATTTCTAGTGTTGAAAGTATGAAGGTGACCAACATTGAGGATGCCTCTTCCTCCAATACTTGTGTTGTGAAGAAAAAGTAGAGCATTGAAAGCTAAATGGGTGAGTTTGTAGTAGACAAATTTGCAAAGCATATTAAACAAGAGATGATAAATCATTTCATGCAGATGATGGCTCATAATATTGTGGGTGGCAGCACCAAAAACGGATAAAGTGGAGAACAAAGACATTACTAAGCTCATGAAAGCTCTCATGTTAGATCCAATTTCTTAGTCTCTTGGTTATAGGATGTTTCTGAGATGGATCAATCACTAAGTTGTGCCAATATACTCTCCAATGTAGTTCAAACCTACACTTTCATGAAGAACACAAGGGATTTAGAGACACTAATACATTCAATTGGGGTGAGGGGACAAGCCCATTGGCATTTAATCCTTGATGGTTTGAGAAAATTTAACAAGAGTCAAGAATTTTGGCTAGAGAAATTGGACATGACTCTTCTTCAGGGTTTTTTAGCGACGAATAGTCATTAATTCATGAATATTCTATTTTTAGGATTTTGGTTTTGGTGATTTTTTAGGGTTGACAGATGGGATCAGATTGCCAAAATTTTAGGGATATTTTTTTTAGGGTTTAGCTCACCAACCCTTTACAATGATATATAAGATTACACTTAAATTCACCAAATATATATAGTAGATCCCCTGAGGGCCTAACCTATAATAACCAAGGGAATAAGCAGAACCACAACTAGAGTAACACAGAACTAAATAACAATAATGAATGAAGAAAATGAATGATAGTACTGAACAATAACCTAGACCACATCACCAAACAGTAGAGCTAAATGCTTGAGTCAAATGCCACAACTTAACAACCTATTCAAGTGACACAACTAAATGACCCAACTAAATGACATAGTTGAATGACCAAGTCAAATGACCTAGCAGAACAACAAAGCTAAATAACAGTGCTAAATGGTAGCACCAGATGACAGATCTGAAAGTTGATGACGAATGGTAAGTCAGGTGACATAACTAAATGGTAAAGTCAAATGGTATTTCTAGGTAGGGGAATTTATGAACCAGAGGCAAAACCCTTCTTTTAGATGACAATATCAAACATGAGTATCGCATGATAGAGATAAAATGCATAGGCCATCATGGCATCTAGTGGGAACAGGAAAAGGATAGGCCAATCATTAGGGAAATCATCTATATTATGTTACTTTAAAGAGCCAACCAAAAAGTCCACACAATCACAATACACTCAAAATCCAAGTATTTATTATTTGTTTAGTTTGTCATAAATTTTACTTCAACTATTCAATAATATTAAAACAATTTTACATGCAAAAATCCCCACTATTATCTCATAAGATAGAATCAACCAGAATAACATATCACCCCCTAAAGATTTATTTGATGATGACATGCCACCACTCAAAGATGCTCCGCTGGTTTTTGATAATAATGATAATGACACTTAAGTGGTAGAAGAGATTGGACCATCTCACCAAACACAAAATTTAACTAAAACCTCCACTAAAAAATCTTCTTAAAAGAAGATAAGTAGATGGACAATTGGAAGGTTCTTTAAAGTGGATTGGGCGACAAAATTTCCCTTCATAAAACTTGTAGAGCTTGAGTATGCTGATGATACTCCAAAAGAATGTAGATGTACAATATGTAGCTGGAAACTAGGATAAAAAAACATAATACAATTGAAATTGGACACAATTGAGAAATATTATGGAAAAGTATATGAGACAGTGAAACACCCATATGGAGTGATAACAAGAACACATAGGTGGAAAATTGTAGAAGAATGCATGCATGTAAGATATACACGAGAGTATGAAAATGATAAGAAATGTCAAAAACATCTTGTGGAGAAACGGAGAATAATTGAACCAAGTTTTGGAAAAGTCAAGCAGTCCCATCTGAAGGCAAAATACATATAGTTCTCTACTATATACCATATTCTATAAAAAGGCAAACCTATTTCTAATTTTTTAGATTATAAGATTTTGTTTCAACATAATGAATTTTTGGATATTCCACAATCACATTGGTCGGATACCAGTGCTTTGGAAATGACAAAATATATAGAAATGGTTGAGATTGAATATTTGAAAGTTAGAAATCACTATTTATCTCACTGTTCATCGATGAGGTCACAACAATTGACAACATAGCCTGGGTTTGCATTCATGTGTATACTTTTGAGAACTATTCAAGGCAATTCATCTACTAGCAATTCATAAAATGGTAGAAAATTGTAATGCAATTTTTTTTCACATATTAGTTGTATTGAATTTGAAAGATAAAGATAGAATGGATGATTATGCAATAGCTATGAAGCTAGTGTGTGCTAGGCCTGATGGTGCATTAGTTATATAGGGGCATAAAAATGGTTTGTGTGTTCAGACGCAAACAATAGTTTCCCCATATATGATTCCAATTCACTACATGGATCATAAGATGAATCTTGCATACAAAATGGTTAGCAAATTTGCTAATGTGGCCAAAGTGGAGGAGCTCATTCATGACCTACATGCCTATATGTTAAGTAGTCCAAAAAGAATTTTAGAGTTCAAAAATTTGCAATAGGAGTGACTGATGGTAAGAAACTGTTAATATATGTTGATACTAGGTGGATTTCTATGTATGAACTTACTTGCCAAAATTTTAAAGAATATCCATCATTAGTAGGTTTCATGTATAAATATCGTAGAGAAATTGACAAGGCAAAAGATTTTTTGTACCATTTAACAGATTTGGAAACACTATTGAATTTATGTGGAATTCTTTCAATGCTGAAGGAAATGAATTGTTTAATGAAACATGCTCAAGAGAGGTCCATTTATATTATGGGCTTCATACGACTGAGAAAATGAGTATGTTAATCTCTAGACATACTATACACTTTGAATGAAATGTTATAGTGCCTTATTTTCAGTAGTTGGAAATGCTTGACTAATTTATAGAACCTTGACAGTTATTTGAATTTAAATATCAATGATCATGTTTGTGTCATTTTTAATGGAAAGGATATTTCAATGCACACTTTCTATAAAAGACCTGATCTTGTGAGAGCTAAATCTAAAGAACTGCATGTAACATGTATTTTGTATGACACTATTCTATCTGAAACTCAAATGAAACTAAGTAGAGTTTCCCAAAACTTATCTACAGAGATCACAGATCATTTTCAAAGGGATGATTTGTTGGAGGTGATGGTAGTTGTAAATCCCATTTTCTGGAATAGTGATAACGGTCAAAAGATGGTTAACTGTTTATTTCATAAATACATGTGTTGTCTTGTAATGCACTTCTATAGATCTGTAGAGGTGAATGGAGTACAAATTAAAGGTATTTTGGGAAAGTATTTACTGACATTCTAGTCAACCCATTTTGGCATTACAATGTTTGAATAATATCATCTTCTAAACAAACCAATAGAGAATGGGGCAATTACAAGACTATGGAAAAAACTTTATCCGAGTAGTATACTATAGAAAAGTCTAAGTGAATATTTCTAATTATATGAGCTTTATCAAATAATGATTTTGGGCTCAGTGAAAGATGAAAGAGTATTTAGTGTATTATCATTCATAAATTCAAAACTTTGAAACATATTGGATAGAAATTTATAAAACTATTTGAGATTATTTGTTTCACATTATGCAGTGGATATGTTTCTATATGAAAGAGCTATGGAAACATGGAGTTATCTAACTCAAAGAAGAGGTGTCAATAATACAATGACAGATAAAAAGGATGTAAATAATGATACTGAATATGGCACTGACATAGAAGATGCAAATGTCACTGCTGATGATCAAGTTTGTGGAGGATTCTTTCAACTACCAGACTTTTAGAAGTAGAGTTTTTGAATTTCAAATTCACATGTTTATCAAAAGATGCAATAATTATTATACATTTTCTAAAATTCATTTCCTTGCTTTTTGTTAAGTGTTGAATGTAAAAGGTTAATATATTGTGATTTTGTTAGGGGGAACACTGTAGGTTAATATGGTTCTTTATGTCTTTGATACATATTTTTTAGATCTATTTTTTCTTACATCAGAACAAGTTATGTCTAAAAATAGTTCCCTTACAGATAGGGGCAAATGAGCCCATATTTTTACACCCAATGCACAGTGTGTTTAGATAAAGCTATAGTGTCAGGTAATGATGCACTATGATCTTGTCTATTTTATTTGACCTTGTCACAATACATAGTGGATATTTATTTTCTAAATCATTTACGTCTTCATGTTCTTACAGTTGACTGAAATAAATCAATTTGTACGTACAAGTTTATAACCCTAGCCATAACTTATATTTTTATCAATTTACGACTTCTATAAAGTATGTAGAGTTTTCATACTTGTTGTATGATCTATTATTTAACTTTCTATATATTTTAAATACCTTACAGTTCACATTAGAGTTAATTATTTATTCTAATTAATTCTAGTTTAAACATTTTGGTGAACTTACATTTTAATTTGAACACTACTTGTTCCTTTTTCATTTTTGGCTTAAGGTTTCAATTTAATTCTATAAATTCTTAAAATTGAATGAACATAGTCCTAAAACTTGGATATTTTGTGTAACAATGAAATCACTTTCATGATATATATATATATATATATATATATATATATATATGCTATCTACTCCATAACTACCCCAAAGGGAGGTACTATATATGTCCTATCTAGTACCTATATAGGGCATATATAGTAATATATATAGAGTATATATGAAGTATATACCCATATATATATATATATACGTATATATGAAGTATATACTCATATATATATATATATATGAGTATATACTCATATATAGATGTATATATGAGTATAAATCATATATATATATATATGAGTATATACTTCATATATACTCTATATATACTACTATATATGCCCTATATAGGTACTAGATAGGACATATATAGTACCTCCCTTTGGGGTAGTTATGGAGTAGATAGCCTATATTTAAAAAGTTGTCTAATTTTTTAGAGTCATTAAAATTGGTTCTTTTCAGAATAAAGTGATCAAATACAATATAACCTTTTCACATATTTATAAAGACCTTATCTCTTGTTTATACCAATTTTCATATGAATAAAACTGATTTCATGAGTCCTTATTTATCTAAACAACCTCATAACATTAAACAATCCATTAACCTATTCTGTAGTTCATGATCACAATCAATCATGCATATTTTCAACTTTGATGAATCCTCTTTATTATTGACTATCAGAATACTATCTTCAACACAAACCTCTACCAAACATGAATGTGCTTTTCTAATGGCCTCAAATGCATCTCAAACCATGATTTAATCAAGAAACAATCTAAATATAAAAAAGAAGAGATCTTCCATAGAAAACAACTCATTTTTTTATATCATAACATGCAATAATTATTATAAATTTTCTGAAATGTATTTATGTCTTTCTTGCTAAATTATGACTACACAAGATTAATAGATTATGATTATGTTAGGTGGAACACTGTATAAAGTAATATGTTGACATTAATCCATTTATATTGAGATGTGAGTTTCACAAGTGCATCAAAAATATCAAAAGGGGGCCTAACACCATTCAAGTTTATAACATCATAAAATTAAAATTGAAATTGCAATGTACATGGCTCATCCATTAATTAAAACACAATAAATTGATCACCGCATCTACAAACTTGAAATTGTCATTCATAATTAATATTTTAAAAGAAAACATTATTTACAAATATATAAAAGTTTAAAATAGATTGTCAATTACTCAGCTAGTTTGTCAACAACTTTTTCAACTTCTTTCTCAACCACTTTCTCAATCACAACATCCTCTATGACACTGTTGTCCTTCAATATCCCTCTCTTTTCAAGATCCAAAGCTGTAACATTAAGACGTTCAAGATGTTCCCTACTTTTCCAACATCTCCTACAAAAAGTAGACTTGGATCAACAATTGCCTTCTACTTAAATAAGGCATCAGGATCCCATCATTGCTCCTTAATGATTTATCATAGTGTGTTGTTATGTTTATTCAACATAATAAGATTCTTCATGAATTGAACAACAGATTGTAAACTTTTTCATGCATTTTTCAGATACACATTGAGGACCTCTGCTTCTTTTTTCAAGTTCTCATATTTTTCCTACATTTTAAAATGTAATGTAATTAGATGTGAACAAAATTAAGAATGACATGAAATTTGATTAAAATGAATATACATTACCAAAGCTTTTTCCTTCTCTGCATTCGCAATCATAACAAGGTTGATGTATTTCACCCATTTATTAACATCTACCTGAGATTTTGCATTTAAATTCTTGAACCTATTAAGCATGACAGTCAACACATTATTATTGTAAGTATTAGCAACAATAACTGACCCAAATTAAGATTTGAAAAATAAAATGTCAATCTTTGTGGGTTCTTATTACACCAATGCAAACAAATTTTCTCACTCGGAGTGGTTATGATAACGATTGTTTATTTATTTTATCAATGCTTTCACTCGAACCTACCACACATGTAAATTTTTTAATTCATCAATTGCTCCCTCTTGAAGACTAGTAGTAATATTATCTGCTACCAAATTGTTCAGTGGAAAAGATGTAAGGGCATCATCAAACTTTACAACATTCTCTATTGGGGTGGGACTGTCCTATGAAGTGATTGAAGGTTCTTGTTGAGCAATCACATAAACATGTGTTTCTTTTCCTTGGATAAAATCATGTGGATTGAAAGTAGTTACAACATTAGTGCCACTTTCAAACCCCAAATATTCATCTTCAAGACCAATTTTTGGTAAAGAAGTCAATCCCTATGCACTCGATAAACCTCCAATAGAGAAAGAGGGGATTTAGGAACCTAATCATTGTAGTGTTGTGGTTCATTGTGGTGGTGTTAATAGAAAAGCCTTCTCCCTTTCATGAAATACGTTCAGGGGAGGAGGCAGTGGCATAATGTTCCTCACAGTTAGAAGATGGCCTACGAAATGTAATTTATTTTAGAAAATAAATAAATTAAAAAAAAAAAGTTATATGTAAAATTGAAATTAAAAGTTTTGTACTTGTATTTATAAATAGTATATCCTCCAATGTATGTGGCATATTGTGAGTGACAACGACAGGGGTGTTTTGAGCTAGTACATTACATAAACTTTTAGTTTAAAAACATAATCAAAATCATATATATATATATATAATACGTTCCACAAAGGGTCAAGAAGGCATAATAAATGTTACTATTTGTTGCGATGGTGGTTGTTCCACCATTTGAATTCTTACCGAGTCAATTGAAAAAATAAAACAAATAACTAAAATAATGAACTTGAGTCTTGAAAATTAAAATCTCAAATAGCAAACCTGCACGTAGAGATGACACCAAAGAAACTCATGGATGTTTCACAAGTTGATAATATTGCATGGATGATTCTGTAGACTCTGAATCTATAAATTTTTCAACTGCAGTTGCCCGCTATCCTTTTGAGGTAGATTGTTTTCATGAGGCATGCATTCTTGATTGTAAGTTATAACAAACAAAGATTAAATCATTATTACTATTTACCTTGGTAACCATTTAACAAGCAAACAAATATTAAACCCTATAATTTAGATCAACAAATGAACAAATAAACTAACCTCCTGCTTGTCCATAGATAAAGAGTTTGTAATCATTTTTGGATCCAACACAATTGGACCCTATGTTTTTTCGAGGTCAAAGAAGGCCTCATAGTACAATGGCAGAGTAAAATTGGAATAAGAAATAGTGGAACTGGGATTGGAAAATTAGAATTTAATTCAAACCTATATTCTAGAAGAAATAAAAGAGCACTAGTCAAATTTATATTTTAAAATAGTACAGATAATGTAAAATAGTGCCTAATAGGGAATATCTACCGCTCTTCCCTGCTAAACTACTATGGCTTGGAAAAATTGAACCATTGCTTTTAAAAAAGGGTGGCTAATGTCTTTGATGCAGACACACCTCTTCTAACTATATGAAATGAAAGAGAAGAAGAGGATTTTAGATGACAAAAGTTGAAACTTGAATTTTGAATATACAAAATAAATTTATAAGTACATACTGATTCGATCGATGTGCAAATGGATTTTTTTTGCCAAAAAATTCCTATCTTCATCTATCAGTATTGATTTGGAACTCACTAGGGATACATTATGAAATGGAATCCCTATGAGATTGTGAATATCCTGTGGCAAAGTACCAAATAAAATTGTTATGCAATCCACTTGCAGGGTGAAGATCTTCTCGTTAGGGTCATAAGAATACATGAGCATTTTTAAAATCATGGTGTCTATTTCGTACTGCAATATGTAGAGCAGACCACTAAAAATGTATTTCTAAATCCCATCGTTGTACACATTTGGTTACTATACAAGCTTCAAAATGTCTGGCCATAGTAGGTTCTTGAAAATGAATTTTCTCTTCATGGCTACAAAATGAATTTTCTCTCTAGGGGGATGAGAAATTAGTTCTACAAAATGTTAGAAATGAGGGCAGAGGCAAGTATTTATAGAGTAGGAAAGGTGACCGGGTAACCAGATAGCAGACCAGATGCACAGGTCACCCACTAGCATGTCGTTCAACCAGACTATTAGGTTCTATCATTTGATAAAGTTGTTCAACCCAACTATTCAGCTCAGTCATCCAACCAAACCATTTGGTTCAGTCATTTAGCCCAATAATTTGGCCCAACCGTTTGGTCCAGTCATTTGGTCCAGCCATTCGGCTAATTTGTTTGGCTCAACCATTCAACTCAACCATTCAGCTCGATCATTCAGTCTAGATGTTCAGTTTGACCATTCATCTCAGATGTTTGGTTCAGCCACTTAACTCAGATGTTCAGTTTAATTATTCGCTTCAACCATGCCATCGTGATGTTTATGGAATAAAACATCGATAGAGAATTGATCATCGCCCTCAGAGGATTCACCATGCCCACGAATCAAGTTTCTATAGATTCACCAAATATTTTCAATAGGTTTTCCAGTAGGGCCTATTAAAATGAACCCTGCTCTTCTTGATGATTACATATTTAATACGCCACAGTGCTACTTAGATGATGAGGATGTTCATGAGAATATAGAGGAAGAGAGAAATGAAGATGGGATCCCTATGTTTGTTGGTGGGGAAGTGAAGCAGGAAAATGTGATTGTCATAGTTTAGGGTTTTACAAAAATTAATTTTTGGCATATATATGTAGTATAATCATTTGGTTTTTAAGTGGCTTGTGTAATTTCCCCACCCTATTAACATTCAGACTTCTATTACTTGGTAACAAACTCGAAAGTTACTATTCTTATCAAAACTTATGTTGTCATATATACACACATACATGCATACATACATACAACATACAACATACATACATTTCTCCCATTTTTCTAATGTGATTCTTATTGCTATGAAAGATGTACACCCTGTCTAAAACATTTTTTCATGTAAGATAACATTTTTTTGTTATCTCTATATCCTCCCTACGGGATAAAGTATTTGCATACACCAAGGGTAGTTTTTCTGGGCTCCCCTAGGCAACACTAGTTGGTTTGATTATTTCGCCCTCGAAGGATTACATTTGAAGGGATTAAGGATGACCACATGTGTGATTTTAGGATTTCATGGCAAATATGGTTAAGCTCATCACTTCAACAAAATTGGTTTTGGCCATTCATTTTAGATATGTGCACCAATACATTATTCTTTCAATTCATAGGTTAGATTTAAAATCATAGGTCACACAGGTTTGGGCCTTTTGAAAGTGGAATTTATATTAGTCTGCATTAATTGGGTCACTTTGTACACACGATTGCCACTACATGATTGTAACAATAATAGAAATGAATTTCGATGCTAAATTAATGATACAATTTGATTGGCATTGTTTAGAAAGTATTGAATTGGGTGAATGAGTTGGGTTATATATTTTTATTTTAATATAACACCCTTTTGCCCTGTGCATACGTAAAAATCCTTCATGTAACACCCTACATGCACCTTAGAAGTTATGTTTGTTGATGTATGGTAGGGTCTCTTTGAGTTTGCATTGGCCCCTCTCTCACCTTGCACATATAAATCATGTTGCACTCGCAATTGAGTTGTCCAAAGGAACTTTCTAGTGGTAGGCATAAGTTTTCAATCATTGAGAATTACAGTTTATGCTTTGAACTAATGATGATAGATGGTAGAATTCCCCATGTATGTGGAAATTTGCAAAGATTTTAAGTTGGAAAACATTATGGCTTAGTTGAATTTGCTCTTCAATTTGGAAAGATAATGGTCCCTGGTTGGCATGTTGTTTCCCATGGATGAATGATATTATATCCTTCTTTGAAGATGATAATCTACTGTGCAATTAACTTGTTGTTATCTATGTAGTTAGATCTTTCTTTTTTCTACTTGGTACTTTTGTACCCTTCACGTTCTACCAGTGAAAAATGTTCCTCGCTTATGTCCTTACTTTTTTTAATTTCACAATTTAAAGCCTATCCTTAATTATCTACAACAAAAAAATATTTATTTTATTATATTTATATTCTTATACTTAATGAATTTTAATTCTTTTTGTTTATTAATTAATTTCCATTTTATTTTTTAATTTAGATGTTAATAATTAATATACTTGAATTTTTTTAATAAATAATATTTATTAAAATTCTAAGACCTGATAATACTTTAGGTTATTTCTTTACATTAAGATCTAATGATGAGGTCCCATGTTGGGGGCTACTACTCCTATAAAAATGGGAAATGGGATACCGCTAAATTTTTAAAGAAATTTGACCAATTAAAACAAAAATCTCTAAAACCCTCTCAATAGTGATTACTTCGGGAGTCATTTCTCAGTCCAGGGAAGTAATGAAAGGCACACAATTTCTTTCAACCGCTCTTAAAATTTTACCCTATCTTCTGCCATAAGCATATCTACACGTAGTTGCCTCCTAAATTTTTACTATGTTTTTCAATGCTTCTTTAAAATTACCACATATATGAAAACTGAAATTTAATATAATTCCTTTAATGAAAATTAAAAAAATATAAAACCATAAATAAAAATAAGCTCCTATAATTTCTCAATAATCTTTATTTAAAAACAATTAACTAATCCCAACATAAAACCAGATCGTAAGTCTACTTTTTATAATCACTATAATCTCATTTTAATAATAAATTATAAAACATAAAAAAACATTGATCCAACATTTTAATAATAAATTATAAAATATAAAGAAACATTGATCCAACAATACTTATACAATTTAATCTGAAATTAATTTCTTTTAAATATACTCTAAAATCGCACGAGGTGAACATAATATATTCAATAATTGAAACATTAATTTAATCTAGAAACATTTACGCTTCTTTTAAATGTACTCTAAAATAGCATGAGGTAAACATTAATATATTCAAATATTGAAACATTAATTTATGTGGATGACACATTTTATTGCCACAAAGTTATGCATTGGTCTTCTCGATCCCTAACACGATTCGTCACTCGTTGGCCCCAAGGAATTGATAACCTAATTTTTTAAATTAGGTGGGTGTTATCTACGAAGCCCATTTAGCATCCTCATCCCTTTGTCAACTTTGCTAAGTTGGATTTTAAACTAACCACGTCCTAACTTTAAATAATCCCTAAAGTTGGTGTCCATGTGAATATAGGGTGCAACAAGTTTTTCCAATCTTTCTTCACCTAAACTATTTCAATCCAGAGTGTAATTTTGGCAACATGTTGAGATTCACCATTATATTTTCAACCATTTCTATGTCAGAGCTCAACGATTATGGGGGGCTTTTAAGAAAAAATTAATGAGTTATATGGACTTTGTAAACATTTAACAATTTGAGTCATTGTTTGGTGACCAATGTCACAAACAAACTATTAATATTGAAAAGAAAAAATACGATTATGAGAACAATCTTTTAGTATTGATTATTATTTTACGTGATGATTTTAAGTTAAGAGTTAAGGATTAAGAGGTATTCATTTTGCTAAAGTCGTCGGGAGCACAATCTCAGTCTCATCTTTTTTATCGTGTCAGCTTTTGCTAATAACAAGAATTAATCCCTGGTAGGCTCTTTATGAGCCAAACAACTTTACCAGTTGAACCAACAATCATTCACGAGCTGCTTTTTTTTCCCTAAAATATTGTTTTATTTATTTATCACTCGTCATAATTAAAAAGTGTAATTTTGTTATTGAAATATCATAATATGCCACTTGTATTATCAAAAAGGGTAGTTTTTTTTAAAATTAAGGTTAAATGGTCTTCAAGATTAGCAATGCATCATGTGCCAACAAATAAATGCACACAAACAAATAGGTGTGGTTGACTATGTATAAGAGTTTGTATGGCTGCCACAATGCCGATGTTAAATTCACTTATACCAATCGATCCACTATGTTTCAAATGGCCTACAATGACTTAGACAAACTTAATAGACCTCATAGTGTCGAGGTCCTAGTTTGGACTCATAGTTAATACGAGATAGGGTCAAGCATTGACTAGGGTCAAGCATTGACTAAGGTCAAACAACCCACTCAAATATCCTAAGGGATTTGAATAAGATCCTTGATGATTCTGACCAATGAGAAGGCTCAGTTTGTACCTTAAGTCAAAAATTTAATTGTTATGCTTATTTAGTAACCTTTTTGTAGTGTTGTGCACGCTAGGTTGTGGGAAGCAAATAGAAGGAAACTCAAGTCTTACTACACTAACCTATCACGTAAACCTGAAGACCTAGATGCTCCCTTGAACTATAGTAAGAGATCACTAACAACCCTGCTGATGTACA
Organism: Torreya grandis; assembly: GCA_037957365.1. Lineage (NCBI taxonomy): Eukaryota > Viridiplantae > Streptophyta > Pinopsida > Cupressales > Taxaceae > Torreya > Torreya grandis. The sequence goes on from JARHVA010000880.1 coordinate 1,454,007, forward strand.
CTGAACTATAAAGACGAAGTTCACAAAAAATTATACAAACCCTAACAACAAACATTCACATTGCACACATCCATTTCAGATAACATTTGTTCTATTAATCCAAATAATTTACATTCATTATGCATCTTGTGTAAAAAACTATGATTACATTCATGCTCAAAGGGATTCAATACTCTAAAGCATAAATTGTCATTATGTAAGCTTATTGTGGCTATACAATATTTTAAACTCTAGTCTTTGTCTCCACTTCATTCTTCATCTATAAGTGTGTAACAAAAACTAGTACTTGGTACCCTAAATTTGAATACTTAAATTAAAGGCAAAGGTCCATATTTATAGCTTTCCTTGGATCCCTGCTAGTTGTTACCAACTCATACTTTTGGCAATTATCATGCCAACTAGCTGTGCATTTAGGAATATTCCTTCTTAAATCTTGTCCACATATCAACGTAGTGGAATATTGTATTTGCCTACCTAGATTATTCATTTTCTAGCCTGTATCATAAATCTGCATTCTACCACATTGGATATTTGATAATTGTCACTATCTTCTCTTTTGGATCTCCTATTTTGTGTGCATTATGCATCCTCCTTCCTATGCAATGTACTAGAATCCTATTCGTAAAATAACTTAATATGGATGAATGTGTCTCAATCACACATTTTCATACTTAACCTTATTTGTGTTGCCTATTGGCTTCAAGACTTATCCAAAATTGAGGGTTAACATCCCCCCTACTTCACCATTTGTTTATCCTTAGACAACTTCCTTCTTCTCTTCTTTGGTTGCACTTGGAATAATTTCAAGGATTACTCCCTTAACCTTCACTTCATTTCCATCCCAAGCAATCATTGCCTAAGAAATAATTATCTGGACTTCCTCTACATTGCCATTAATTTTGTCGAACTCGGCAATGACTTACTCTTTCTCTACATATAATTTATGCAACTTGTCCACTTTTGTTTGAAATTTTGTAGATTTGTGCAACTTTTACTCCTCCACACCACATCTCCATATAAATCCCCAATTTAATACTCCAATGAGGATCACTACTTCTTAATCGTGGTATTCCAAGTATTCAACTTAGACATTTTCTTCTTCTTTTTTTTGCCATGTTTACTTCATTCAACATAAAAATATTCAACTCTTCTATCTTTTCTATCTTCACTTTCAACTGCTCATCAAAATACTCTGATGATTTTCCAAAATCATTAAAAACATACATTGCGGGAGTTACTTGTTTTTGTGCATCTTTATGTAAACCTTTTAGTTCTTGGGCCTTATTTCCCATTTAGCTTTAGCCGCTTCCAATTCTTATTTATTGTATTTGCGTTCTTCCTTTAGCTTTTTATTTTTCTCTTCCAATTATTTTTCCATCTTCTTCAGCTCTCCCTCTAAGGGTTGCACATACCTACTACTATAGTCTTATATATAAACTTTTGAATGATTGCTTCCAACTTGATCAATGGCTCCATTCCATATGTAGTAGTGTTTTGCCATAACTACAGTTGTGACTTCTCAATTGTGGTGATGAATTCATATATCTTGCCCACCATGCGCACCATTTCTCTTCTCTCCTTATTCCACTTTGTAGATTCCTTAACAAGCCTATCTTCTAAGATTATGACATTTTCTTCCATTTTTAAATTATGTCATGCCAAATCCATAGCTAGTTACACAACTCTTAAACCTAATTACTTTACATCCATCGCACATAGATTATATGTACTGGTCTCTGACCAATATTTAGGTTCTCCCTCCAAGTTTATTTCCTTAGTTGGAATTTGAAATGTTGGGTCTGCTCTATGCACATCCAACAAATCTTGAAGTTTATTATTTAGTTCATCCTCCTTATCTTCACCCTATGTTTGTTTTTATTCCTCTTCTTCAGACATCGATTTAATTATTCTAGACAAACCTTCCTCCCCTTCTCCTCCATGTGTACCTCTTATTCTTAAGTGGTCTCAGTTTGCTATGAGATTGGAGACAACTTCTCTCCTGAAATGTGCATATTCTTCAACTTCTTGTGCTAATGTTTTTTCACGCTTCCTCCTTCACTCTTCATTTTATTTGAGTGTGTGTGAAATCCATTTATTTTGATGACACCTTATTCATGTATTTGTCACTCACTCACCTTTAGATTCAGATACTAATATTTTATGCTCCTCCTTTTCCACCTTCAAGCTCTTCATTGAATTTATGTGGAATGCTTATTTTTCTTCTTTGCCTTTGCCTTGGTCTTTGTCTTCTTTTTCTCCTCCTTGCCTTGTGCAACATCATCAAATTTATTCCATGTGGGTTCATTTTACACTGATTTCAACATGCATGTAATCTTAAACTTGAATTCTTTCATTGTGCACTCTTGTGTGGGATTTAGATCTAGGCTATCATATTTTGAATATTTATCTTTATCAAAAAAAACTTTCCTTGTGATGAAATTATCTCTAAGGTTTTTTTTCCCCTTGTCAATCTTACTGATATCTATAGCTACTTGTGGTGTTCTAGGAATTCTTGCCAATTCTTTCTCCATGTAGTCTATGCAAACTATGTGTCTATCCAAGATATTTGCTCATTATTTTTATCCTTGATCTTCACTAATGGTTTAACCTTTTAAGAATGAGTGTATTTAACTCTTAAGTTTGTTAAAGAGTTGAGTGGATTAAATTAGGGAAATAATATGCAATAAATACAACCACTAATTTATTACAAAATTAACTAGCCTTGACTTTTCTAAAAATATTAATAAATAGTGCAAGTAAGAACTTATTTAGAAAATAACTAAGACAGGTTATCTGGGTGATAGAAACTAAGGTGAAAGCTAGTCTGAGTGTCATAAATTGGATAGTAGCACCACAATTAGATAGTAGTCTCATTATTGGAAAAGTGGCAATAGTGTCCTAATATTGGTGGTAGTGTCCTCTATGTAGGACTATCCCAAGCTTTTGGGTGCACCTGTGTCTGGATCTCTAAGCTCTGTTCCTGCATGTATGAGTTTTGAAACCCTATATTGTATCTGTAATGAATAATTTATTGTGTAAACCCTAATTCTCCATATAACTAAGGCATCTAGTCGATATGAGCTAAAAAGTGTGTTTGTTAGTAGGGTAAGTTAGACATTGCCAACACCCCACTGTGAAGAGAGTTGCATACATACCAATATTATATGAGGGATCAAGCCTGATGTAGTTCTCCCCACCTAAGTGTGTGTATAAGTGCAAGTGATGCTAGTATGATAGTGGCCTTGAGTGCCTTAAATGTGCCTGAGACTAGAAATCTAGATAATCTGAGCTTAGGGCTGCTATAGATGGTAGTATGTAGAAGTAGGGTAGAATAGGGATTGATAACCTTAATTGTGCTCAACTTGTTTTGAGTTTGAATGTGTATTTTTCATCTAATTTCCATCTAGTGGCCAGATGGCTAAAAGTCATGCATTTATACTATTTTATTGCTTGTGCAAGTGATAAAAGAGGTTTAGGCCAACCTTAAGAAGTTTTAGTTTTAAAAAGATATCCATTTGGGAAAATATATGACAAAAGTCTTTAACACCATTTTGGGGACACTAGCACTATGTGGCACTAGTGTCCTTATTATGGCACTAGTGTCTAACTAGAAGAACACTAGGCACAAAGGGCCAATATTGGGAAATGAGGGTATGGGACTGCTTTGGGGTTGATTGGGGATGCATGTGGCTGACATGAAGGTTGGATAAGTGTGATAATAGCCTCTAGGATAGTTTTAGGGATATGCTAGGGATATGTAGTCTCAAGTATAACTCTTAGCACTCAGATACCACTTTTAGATGATTACATTTGCCCTCCATTTATTCTATAAATGCAACAAATCAAAATGACTATGACAAAGGAAAAAAAAAAAACATACCTAGACTTACCTAAGGGGTGAATCTTGTGAAGCTAGATCTGAGTTTGTGAAGCCAGGTCTAAGTATGTGAAGCATGCTCCAATACGTTTCCTGTAAGTGAAACATGCATAAATCAATACTTACTTAAGAGATATCAAAATCAAAGGATTAAACTAAGTAAATAAATACAAATGAGTAAAGAGATACGAAAGAGGAAAGGAATGAATACACCTCACAGGTACATGAACTAATGCATGAACTAGGTGACAACATGTGTGTGTGCATGTATATAATGATCAATTAGTAAATAATTTAGACTAAGCTAATAGCTTGATCAATCCTCATGTGTGGGCAGATCAAGAACTCAATCCAATTTTGTCTCTATCATTGCCCACCCTTGCTTGGTGGATCATGACCTGTGAATAACTTGGATTGGAATGATAATGTGTCCAATGCTCTTATGTAGGTGGCTCAATAAATCAAGTAGGCTATGAATCCATCATTACCCACCCATGTGTAGTAGATGCGTTTAAAATTAAAACTACATGAAGTACTATAAATGTCTAACTGGGTATATCTAACTATGTATGTCAACTTTGTGGCCACTCAGGTAGATTAGGTGGCTTTGAGCCACTCAAGAATGCCAACCACTATAGATGGAGTTAGGCATGAAACTGGTGTGCAACCTAGAATATAATGGTAGGTGTATATTTTTGGGTGAATATTTTGTCACGAGCTAATTGATGAGCAAAATAGGTCTCTTTAACCACAGCAAGGGAGATTGGTTAGCCAAATGTGTAGGTTTGCTACATCAGAGGTGGACAAATCTTTCCTCTCATCAAGGGGAGGTTCCTTATAAATATGAGGAGTTATATAATATATATAAGCAGAAAATAACACTCAGGGGTAGGATAACACCAGCTATCTCTCTTTTTTTAGAGATGATGTTCACAAACAAAGGAGAAAATCCTGGTGAAAACACTGAAGGCACTTCTCTTCTTTCAAAAGTGATCTTACAAGGAACAACATGATTTCTTTCAGGTAATGACAAGTAACTGGTAACAAAGGGTGCAGTAAGCAACAAGATGAAGTGTAGCCCAAAGTCTACACCTCAACTACCCAAAGAGTGAAATACAGAGGACAATGAGGGCACAAAGTCATCCCAAGGTCCTTTACACAGAAATAGAAAATAGACAAACACACTGAAGGCAATTGTAGATAGCACAAAGTCTCTCCACAGTTGGCTTCAGGATACCTTCCTGATTACTTCCACTAGTTCTGCTTGTTAAATTGAATAAACAAGACTACATTCAAGAAATAGACATGAGAACAATCTCCTAAAATGACATAAGCTATAACAGCACAAAGTCTTAAAGTAACTTGCTTTCTCATTCAAACAAACGAATATGATGAATAATATGAGCTCAAAGTCTCAGTAATTGCCTCTCAATTTTGACAGAGTTTCACTTCTATAATGGAAAAGTCCTCCTCTTTGCATAAAATAAAAGATTACAATATATACCAGCTAAGAAAGGCTTGGCATTTTCTTTAATGGAATGGCCCATGCTGCGATTAATGATTTGAATACATTTCAGTTCTATCAAGGGACCATGCTTGGAATAGGACATCAGCCTTAACTATGGTGTGCCAATTCATCTCATCTATCTCCTCCTTAGCATAAGTTGTCTGGTCCTTTTCCTGATGTCTACGCAGCTGTCTACTTTGCCTTTACTTCATGGAATAAAAATAGGCTGCATCCTTGATTTGGCATGCTCAAATGACTACTTGGTGAACTGTTTCACCTACTACAAATAACTCCCTTGTAGATATTTTTGTATTGTTCTCTCTTCCCTGTAGCAATTTGAGCTCTCGATCTTTCTTTTTAGCTGGTCGCTTGGTTCATTTTTCAAGTTCTATGCCATATTAAAAAATTAATGGATATTCCATTACCTTCAATTTGACGTCTGCGGGGCCGTCAATGGTTGCTAGCTATTTGAACCATATTGAACCATGAACCTTTGAACCTGTGAAAGTTCATTGGTTCAATGGTTCAACCATTTAGGTGATCTTTATCGGTTCCTTGGATCCATCGCTTCCCTGGTTCAATCACTTCTTTGCTCTTTGGTTGAACCATCCCTTTAAACTGGTCTTTGGAAACATCCGTGTTCTTCCTTTGGTTGGGGCTATCTTTGAACCTTTGAACCATTGAACTTTGAACTCTTTCAGTTTAAGGTTCAATTGGTTCATTGGTTCATCCTTGGTTCCATTTCTGCCTTTATTTTTCTAAGTCCTTTGAAGCTTTGAAATTCCTTCGGCCTCTTGTCTTTGGATAACCCCGAAGGGAAGGTGTCCCTTCGGGTCTTTGGGAAAGGTCCTTTTTGTGGGTGTCGAGAGCCCTCCACAAGGGTACCTACCCTTCGAGGTCCTTCAGGTGGCTTTCAGGCTTCAATTCCTTTAGAGGGTCTTAGGGCTCCAATTCCTTTGAACAAAATGTTTGAAGGAAATCTTTCCTTGGCTTTCTCTGCTTTCCTTCAGGCTTTTCCTTTTTCTTTTAGGTGAATTCCTTCGAAAAAAAGACTGAAGGAATTCCTTCAGACATTTTGTCTGAAGGATTTGCCTTAGTCATTTTTCCATGAAAAATCTTTTTGAAGGAATTCTTTCAGTTCCTTTACTTAATAATTTCCTTGGACAAAAAGTCTGAAGAAAATCTTCACTTTTGGCCTTAGTCACTTTTTGGATCTTTGAACCAATGTTCCCTGGCCTTCACAAGGGCACTTACCTTTAGGTCACTACCCTCCGAAAGGGCACTTGTTCCTTTGGATTTGGGGTAGTCCTTTGAATCAACTGATTGAACCAACTTTGGTTCAACGGTTTAATCTCTTTATCAGAATCCTTTGTTTTGGCTTAAGTCTTTTTCCCACTTGAACCAAACGCGTTGAACCTTTAAACCATTGAACCTTTAAACAAAAATGGTTCAAGGTTCAACAGTTCAATGGTTCAAGCCTTCTTTTCATTAAGTGTTTTAAAGCTGTTGAGCCTTGAAGCAATTAAACTTATTGAACTTTTATCGAAGCGCTTAACTCTTTAAGCTTGCCAACGACGTTGAACCTTTGAACCCATTGAACCTTGAACCTTTTTGGAAGCGGGGTTCAATAGTTCAATAGTTCAATGGTTCAATCCTTACCTTGAAGTTTGCCGATGAACATTTTTGGTTGAACCAAGGCATTGAACCATTCTTGAATTTGCCTAAGTGTTGGAAACTTGCTCCTTTGAGAGAGCTCAACTGTTGAAGACTTTGAACCTGTTGAACCTGCTAATCCCTTAACTAAAAAATCTTGAATAATGGAAAATTTGAATGCTCAGAACAATTTTTTGAGAAGGGAAGAGATAATTTTGGCCTGCAGGACCAAAATAGTTTATATGTTGTCCCAAAAATGAGTGACAGATTTTGGGAATAATAGCTGGCTCTAGTTGGGGAACTTCCTTCAGTTAAAAACTTGGAACAGCTGAGGGGAGTAGAAACCAGAATCTCTAGTGCCTTGAAGTATGCCATTGGGCTATGGAGTCATGCTACCCAAAAATAAAGGTGCAAAAAAATGAAAATGAACAACACAAAATAGAACTAAAGTCTATAAAAATATACATATGTATAGGTGAACTTATCTAATACTTCAAGAATTGAAAAGCTTCAGATGTTGCCTATTGTGAGGCAGAGAAAAGGGCGTGCCATGTTGATATTTCAATAGAAAACTATTTTCACCATTGAGTTGATGGATGGTAAATGGGCCTCTCCAAAGGGAGTCGAATTTCCCATGCATTCCCTTTGGTTCTCTTCTTTTGTCCCACAATAGGACTTGATCTGCAATCTGGAAATCATGGTTTTTTGCTTTCTAGTCAAAGAGCTTCTTCACCAAACTTTGATGCACAACAATTTGATCCACCACCATAGTTCATTGCTCATCCAGCTCAGTCAAGCACATGATCCTCTTATCAATGTAGCTTTCATATGTCTAATCTTCAACCGCCTTAGCCAATTTCAATGCTAGAAATTCCAAGGTGATTGGTATTTCAACATTAAGACCATAAAGAAGTTGGAAAGGTGACATACCAATTTCCCTCTTGGGTGTAATTCTGTCTACCCATAAAGCATCAACCAATGTTTTATACCATGTTCGTTGGTTGTCATCTACAAGCTTCTTGATGATAGTCACAGGTTCTTGTTGCTTGATTCAGCTTGGCCATTCCCTTGTGGAAAATAATTAGAAGAGTGGGAGACGGTAATCCCATAGTAAAAATAGAACTGAGTAATCTCTTGGGAAGAGAAACAAGCTACATTTTCAGTGATAATCTTGGTTGGGACCCCAAACCTGGAAATGATGTTCTCCTTGAGGAAATTGCACACTACTTCTGAAGTAGCATGCTTGGTTAGAATAGCTTCCACCCACTTGGTGGGGTAATCTATGGCTGTGAGGACATAATCATGTCCAACACTGGAAGATAAGTTTATAGCACCAATGAAATTGATTCCCCATTGCTGAAATGGCTCTTCTATCACCACTAGTTTGAGAGGCAGAGCAGCTATCTTGGGTCTTCCAATGAATTATTGGCATAGTTCACACCTTCTCACCCATTTGTATGCATCTTAGAATAGAGTAGGCCAATAATACCTAGCTCACAAAATCTTATGGGTAGTTACAGGAGCATAAAAATGTCCTCCACAAGCCAGATTATGGAAGGACTTTAAAAGTTGGCTCTGCTACTCTTTGTCCACGCAGTGAAGGAACACTCCATCAAGGCTCCTCTTATATAGGCCATTGTCCCAGAGGACAAAATTGGCAACCTTCAACTTGACAGTCCTTTTTTTATGAGACAAGTGAGTAAGACACTTAGCATAAGTAAGGAAATAAGCAATATCTGAATACCACTCATTTGTGGTGGAGACAAAGAGGATTGGTGGCATTTCTTCAATTTTTTCTTCTCCACGCTCTATTTCCTCTAGTCTGTTGTCAGCAATCAATTGGCATATGCCCTTTCCATACACTAGCTTCATTGGTTTGATGACTAGATCAAACTCCTGGATTTTAGTAATCTAATTACCTCTTTTTGTTCCAAAATTCTGCTGAGTTAAAATATATTTGACTATGGTGTTAGGAACCAGGGTAGTAGTGTGTGAATTCAGGATGTAAAAATGGAAATGCTTCACTGCCTTTACCACTGCATAAGCATGCTTCTCCATGTTTGAGTATTTCAGCTCATGAGCTTTGAGAGGACAACTCATGAAGAAAATGAGAGATTTCACACCTTCTTTGTTTTGTTGAACCAGAATTGCTGAAAGTGTGTGTTCAGAAGCATAACTATATATGGTGAAATTCTTAATATAATCTGGACAAACCAGAATTGGGGCATGGGCAATAACTATCTTAATATCTCGAATTGCCAATTTGCCTTCTTCAGTCTAGCTGAAAGTGGCCTTTCCCTTCATCATGTTCACACTATGGTGAGTCTTCTCAGTAAACTCAGGGATGAATCTTCTTAAAAAATTTACTTTTCTGAAGAAAGAGTGAACTGTAGTCTTATTCGTGGGCAGGGTAAGCTCCTGGATGAATTTGACTATGTCTGAGTCAATCTTTATGCCTTCTCAAGATACAATGTGTCCAAGAAGTTTCCCTTTTGTTACTCCAAAAATAGACTTCTTGAGATTTAAAAAAATGCCATTTTGGTGGCAGCATTTCAACACTTTTTGCAAATGGTGCACATGATCTAGGTGATGCTTAGAAAAGATGGTCAAGTCATCAAGATATACTACAATGAATGTACCTATTTCATATTTGAAAGCAAGGTCCATTGCTCTCTAAAAAGTGGCATTGGCATTTATCAAGCCAAATGGCATTCTTCGATAGGCAAAAGTGCCCCAAGATGTGGTGAAGGCAGTCTTATGCTGGTCTGCTTCACCAACTTCAACCTGATTGTATCCTGAGAAGCCGTCTAGCATTAATAACATCTCTTAACCAGTCACTGTCTGAAGCACTTGGTCCATAATGGGGAGAGGATAGTTATCCTTTAAGGATGACTGATTCAAATGTCTAAAGTCCATGCAGAGGCGAATCTCACCATTCTTTTTTCTCATAGGTACTATGTTGGCAATCTATGTGGAATGATGGATTGGAATAATTATTCTAGCATTCAGCATCTTCTATATTTCAGATAGAATAGTACTTGATATCTTCTTATTGTACTATCTAGTTTTTTGCTTTTAGGAAACCGAATCACTCTTGAGAGGAATGTCATGATGGATTTCTTCAGGCCTGAGTGTTTTTAAATCATCATAGGAGTATGCTAGGACATCCATGTACTAGCAGAGCAGAGCAACAAATTTGAACTTCTCTTCCCGAGTTCAACACTTCCCAATGTTCACCATCTTGGGATTTTCTTCAGTATCTAGATTTAATTGATCAAAATTCTGGGAGGGGCTTGAATCCATTTACTACTATTTGATGAATATGTCATGCTTGTCAAATAGCTTCTCAAGGGAAACTAGGCCTTTGAGAATTTTATTCCCCTTAAGTTGCAAGAATTCTTCACCTGTGTCTGCACTTGATTTAGGGGCTAGTTCAAGCTTCTGAGGCTTACTGCCTTTGAAATACAGCTGTTCAAAGCTGTATTTTTGCTCTAAGAAGGCAATGATTTGGTTGTCATTGTTAAACACCTACCAATAACTAGCATTATCAGGTACACTTGGTCAAAAGACCAACTCAATAGTGTACTTGTCTCCTTTGAAGTCAGGGTGAGGGACTATAAGAGTTACTAAAACAACCAATGCATCAACTCTGTCATTAAATTCCCTGGGTATGGTAGAGATGCTAAAAGCATCAAAGCTTTCAATTAGATCTCAGAATATATTGAAATAGTGGTGTAATCTCTCATTCTTGGTTTGATATAGGTTTTTCACCTGACAAACCACCAATTTAGTATCTCCTTTGGCATGAAGGAGCTTGATGCCTTTGTCACGGGCAGCCTTCAATCCAAGCAATAGAGATTCGTACTCAGCTGTGTTGTTGGTTTTGCTGAATTGTAACTTATATGAAGAAGGAAAGATATCTCCTTGAGGAGATATCAACACAATCCTAGCTTTGGAACTGGTAGAGGAGCATTTTCCATCAAATTCTAGAATCCATACCTCATTAGACACTAATTCTTCTTTGGATTCTTCTACATTTACACTGTGCTCTATCTTGTCTTCTACTGTTCTATCTGAACCAATTTTTAGATTGTCATTTTTAGAAGTTTGATCAGCTGAAACATGAACATCTTCTGTGGTCAAGAAATTATTACCCATGCCTGAAGACTCAAATAAAATTTGAGCTTCAGGCGTTGATGTCTAAGTGACCATGTATTTTGCTTCCTTCTCAGGGAGCAATCCCTGTATAATGCCTTTGACTAGAATCCTCACTTCAGATAGGTCCATGCTTAATTCACCACCAACATCCTTGTAGAAATTTTGGCCAAGAAGGATGCTGTATGATGCTGGGATGTCAGCCACCAAGACTGTCATCTCGATTCTCCTATCTGGGAATGTTGTAAATGCAAATTGGGCATCCTTGATTTATCCCAGTAGTGGCACTTGCTTGTTTTTCATGGAAAAATATCTCCCAAATGTCTTGGTCAGTGTGAGACCAAGGGATTCTGCCACTTTGGTAGGCATGACATTGTTTGAAGCTCTGAAATCAATGATGCAATTGCTCAGCTTGTGACCATTTATCAACAGGGACACATAAAAAGGCTCTATTTTCCCAGGGGTAGCAAGAGGAGTAATGACAAGATTGTTTGGGATGGATATGTTCTTTGGGGGATCATGAGTTACCTTCTTAGCATCTTGTCTTTTAGAGATGGTTTGGTTCTTTACACATTAAACCAACTTGTCCAACTACTCAGGGTTGGACTGTAGGAATTTCAATTGAGACATTTGAATTTTGGTTTATTTTATATGGTCAATTATGTCAAATGTCTGAAATGAACTAAAAATAGGGGATGGGAGTTCATCCTTTTGGTTTTTGGGAGGGGGAGGACTGGTCTGCAAATTTGAAGTAGAAGGTGTAGGGATGTTTGATGTACTTACCTTTCTTGCAATCACTGGGTCCTTTGGTTGGAAAGGTAGAGTGGTTCCCCGCTTAGCAATTGAAATTGCTGGTTGAGGTCACTCCTCTATCTTTTCTTTATTAGCTTGCTGGGTTGACTGATTCTTGGACTGGGTGAACACAGTATATGATTTCTCAGCTATTTTACCTTCATTTTTGGGTTCATTCTGGTAATTCAAGAAACCAATGTTGGAGTCACCAGCTAACTCTTCTTCTCCTTATGTGAAGAGATTAGCATCATCTTATGATTTCAATTCAAGTTGGAAGGAGAAATTTGATTCAACCTCAAGATATCCAACTACTAAATTGGTTGGAGGTGCTTCAATGGCAAGGTTCCCCCATAGTGGAGGAAGACAATTTGTTTGCCCTTGATTCCTGGAAGCATTGCCTTGGTATTACTGATTAGGGAATGTCCTCCTCAGTACATCTCTGTATGAAGGAGCAGATGACATCCCTTATGCCATTTATTTTCTAAGAGCTAGCAATTCATTTTCTAGCTTTTGCATCATTGGATCAATGGTAGATGTAGGTGAGTATTCAGAAGATGAAGAAGATTTATCTCTGTTAGGATCTCTCCTTATCTTTTCTGCCAAGATAAAGTCATTTTATACCTCAGTAGCCAAATTTTGAGCAGCAGTAAGGTCTATGTGGCCAACTCGTCTCAGTATAAAACTCACTTCAGGCAACTGTGAGTTGATGAAGAAGCATTTGAGGTTTTCAGGTGTTGGCTAAGCAATTGTAGGAATCTGGTTCCTTAGCTTGTCAAACTTGGCAATGAAATCTCTCATAGGTTCATGAGGTTCCTTCTTCATCTATGTGAGCTAGGCTAGTAAGGCATGTATATCTTCTATAGGATTGAACTTGGCTTTAAATTTAGCTTTAAGAGTGTTCTAGTCAGTCACTGACTGAGCCTACAGATGGTAGAACCAGTCTACAACAACACCTTTTAGTGTTTCCACAAACAACATGATAGCTATGTCTTCAAATTCCACACCAATCATGCCACAGGCTATGCTGAAGGCTGCAATATGTTCATTAGGATGAACTCTCCCATCACCAAAGAATTTGGAGAAATTCTTCTTTGAACTACGTGGTAGCTCATGTAGAGGTGGAGTAAGATTGAGTGGACCAAAAGAGTTACCCCAGGGGCCTTCAGCCACCATGATTTGATTATGGATAGTGGGGATGAAAAATTTGGGTGGATTATGTATAGGCAAAGCTCTGATAATAGCAAAAAAGGAAGCTTTGCCTTGTGTTGGTGATCTGGTATGGATAGGAGGAACACTCCTAGATCATTGTATTTAAAGTTGAGGAGGGAACAAATCAAAATTGCCCTGCTGCACCAACTCAAAAATAGGGTCAACAACACCTTGGGCTCTTCGGTTTCTAATATAACATGGAGTTGCTAGATTGTAGAATAAAAATGAGAAAGAACTGGCCCTACTTTAGCTTGAATCTTGACACTTCAAACTACGTGCTCTTCCCCAACAGAGTTGCCAAAAAATTGTTGGGTGAATATTTTGTCACCAGCTAACTGATGAGTAAAATAGGTCTCTTCAACCACAGCAAGAGAGATTGGTCAGCCAAATGTGCAGGTTTACTATATCAGAGGTTGAAAAATCTCTCCTCTTATCAAGGGGAGGTTCCTTATAATTATGAGGAGTTATATAATATATATATAAGCAAAAAATAACACTCAGGGGTAGGATAACACCATCCATCTCTCTTTTTTTAGAGATGATGTTCACAAACAAAGGAGAAAATCCTAGTGAAAACACTTAAGACACTTCTCTTCTTTCAGAAGTGATCTTATAGGGAACAACAAGATTTCTTTCAGGTAGTGATAAGTAACTGGTAACAAAGGGCACAGTAAACAACAGGATGAAGTGTAGCCCAAAGTCTACACTTTAACTTCCCAAAGAGTGAAATATAGAGGATAATGAGGGCATAAAATCATCCCAAAGTCCTTTACACAGAAATAAAAAATAGACAAACACACTGAAGGCAATTGTAGACAACACAAAGTCTCTTTACAGTTGGCTTCAGGATACCTTCCTGATTACTTCCACTAGTTCTGATTGTTAAATTGAATAAATAAGAATACATTCAAGAAACAAACATGAGAACAATATCCTAAAATGACACAAGCTATAATATCACAAAGTCTAAAAGTATCTTGCTTTCTCATTCAAACAAACAAAGATGATGAACAATCTGAGCTCAAAGTCTCAGTAATCGCCTCTCAATTTTGGTAGAGTTTTGCTTCTATAATGGAAAAGTCCTCCCCTTTGCATAAAACAAAAGATTACAATATATACTAGCCAAGAAAGGCTTGGCATTTTCTTCAATGGAACGGCCCATGTTGCGGTCAATGATTTGAATGCATTTCAGTTCTATCAAGGGACCATGCTTGGAATAGTGCATCGGCCTTAACTATGGCGTGCCAATTCATCTCATCTGTCTCCTCCTTAGCATAAGTTGTCTGGTCTTTTTTCTGATGTCTACACAACTGTCCACTTTGCCTTTACTTCATGGAAGAAAACTAGGCCGCATCCTTGATTTGGCATGCTCAGATGACTACTTGGTGAACTATTTCACCTACTGGAAATAACTCCTTTGTAGATATTTATGATATTTTTGTATTGTTATCTCTTCCCTATAGAAATTTGAGCTCTCGAGCTTTCTTTTTAGCTGGTCGCTTGGTTCATTTTTCAAGTTCTGCGGCATATTAAAAAATTAACGGATATTCCATTACCTTAAATTTGACATCCGTGGGGCTGTCAATGGTTGCTAGATATTTGAACCATATTGAACCATGAACCTTTGAACCTATGAAAGTTCATTGGTTCAATGGTTCAGGGGATTTTATCAGTTCCTTGGATGCATCGCTTCCCTGGTTCAATCGCTTCTTTGCTCTTTGGTTGAACCATCCCTTTGAACTGGTCTCTAGAAACATCTGTGTTTTTCCTTTGCTTAGGGCTATCTTTGAACCACTGAACTTTGAACTCTTTTGGTTCAAGGTTCAATCAGTTCATTGGTTCATCCTTTGTTCCATTTCTACCTTTATTTTTCTAAGTCCCTTGAAGTTTGAAATTCCTTCGGCCTCTTGTCTTTGGAACACCCCAAAGGGAAGGTGTCCCTTCAAGTCTTTGGGAAAGGTCCTTTTTGTGGGCATCGAGAGCCCTCCGCAAGGGTACCTACCCTTCGAGTGGCCTTCAGGCTTCAATTCCTTCAGAGGGTCTTTAGGCTCCAATTCCTTCGAACAAAATGTCTGAAAGAATTCCTTCGAATAATTTGTCTGAAGGAAATCTTTCCTTGGCTTTGTCTGCTTTCCTTCAGGATTTTCCTTTTTCTTTCAAGAAAATTCCTTCAGATAAAAGTCTGAAGGAATTCCTTCAGACATTTTGTCCAAAGGATTTACCTTAGTCATTTTTTTGCAGAAAATCTTTTTGAAGGAATTTGTTCGGTTCCTTTACTTAGTAATTTCCTCAAACAATAAGTCTGAAGGAAATCTTCCCTTTTGGCCTTAGTCAATTTTTAGATCTTTGAACCAATGTTCCATGCCCTCCGCAAGGGCACCTGCCTTTAGTTCACTACCATTCACAAGGGCACTTGTTCCTTTGGCTTTGGGGCAGTCCTTTGAATCGACTGATTAAACCAACTTTGGTTCAACGGTTCAATCTCTTTATTAAAATCCTTTGTTTTGGTTTAAGTCTTTTGATCACTTGAACCAAAGGCATTGAACCTTTGAACCATTGAACCCGTTGAACCTTTGAACCAAAATGGTTCGAGGTTCAACAGTTCAATGGTTCAAACTTTCTTCTTTTTATTAAGTGTTTTGAAGTCGTTGAACCTTGAAGCGGTTGAACTTGTTGAACTTTTGCCAAAGTGCTTAACTCTTTAAGCTTGCCTACAAAGTTGAACCTTTGAACCCATTGAACCTTGAACCTTTTTGGAAGCGGGGTTCAATAGTTCAATGGTTCAATCATTCCTTTGAAGCTTGCTGATGAACATTTTTGGTTGAACTAAGGCATTAAACCAATCTTGAAATTGCCTAAGTGTTGGAAACTTGCTCCTTTGAGAGAGATCAACTGTTGAAGCCTTTGAACTTGTTGAACCTGCTAATCCCTTAACTAAAAAAGCTTGAATAATGGAAAATTTGAATGCTCAAAACAAATTTTTGAGAAGGGAAGAGATAATTTTGGCCTGCAGGACCAAAATAGTTCATATGTTGTCCCAAAAATGAGTAACAGATTTTGGGAACAACATATATAACATAGATAATGACTTGGAATTTGTCATTGCATCTAATCAAATGATGTGTAAATGAGCATATGGAAATAATGTGCCACACACATGGCCCCAAATCTCATATCTAAGCATATGGATTATGGACTAAGATGTAATAATTTATATCTGGGTATCTGAACTAAATATGGGAATGGTCATGCCATGCATGATGCCCCCAATCTGAGCAAACTAATATGAATCTGAGTTGAACTAGTATGAATCTAAGAAAAACTAAGTATAAATGATAAATTTTTAACTAAATTTATGCAAACCTATACTGTGTCTACTATACTTTTTTGGCTGATTTGGGTTTTTCTAAAACTGAGGCTACTGAATAGTAGCACCATGTCTTGGATAGTAGTGCCATGTCTTGGATAGTAGTGCCATTTTTGAAAATGTGGTGCTAGTGTCCCAATTTAAGTGCTAGTTTCCTTTTGGTCTGACATCTATGTAAATGTATTGCTTTATGGGTCACTATTTTCCCACTATGTTTAGATGTGTCTGATTTTTTGTAACTGAGCCTATGTGTTGAAAAATGTACTATGAGTGCAATATAAGAGCCTAATATATGTGACCAACCCCTATGAATACCCCCTCTTTTGAGGGGATTTGTTGAACCTATGTAAGAACTATCTTTAGAATAAAAAGCTTTGCAAGATGTGTGTTAGCTGGAGTATATATGATAACTGCATAATAATCCAATATAATGTGCATACATAACATCACAATGTGAGATAATCTAATCATAAGTATGTAATGTAAGATGTATGTCATGTCTAGCATTCACAAGGGTATTAATATTGATATAATAATGTATGTAACAACAAATCTAAGTAAAAATAAGTAGCTACCTAGGGGAATGGGGCATGATGTCCATCACGACAACCAAGTAGGAAGGGGAGATGCATGAGGTCCCTCATGGCATTGAAAACTGGTGTGTGTAATAAGTAAAGACAAGTGTCATGGCCATAATGCATACAAAAAGGCATACATACAAAACATATGAGGCACATAGAGTAGACTAAAGGGCCAAAATACAAGGGACATGGACACATGTCACTAAATATGAGAAAACAAGACATACAAAGATATGTTTAAATGCCCACATACACAAGAAACAAGTAAGTTTACATAGAGCCACATATAAGGACATGTTTAAATGTCCACATACACAATCAAGAAGGTGCACACAAGGACATGGGCACATGTCCAAAGCATACATATTGTGAATAGAAGTGGTGTAGAGCTAAATAGCAATGGCATATTCAAATGCCCTTAAATAAAAGAAGCATAGAGATACAATCAAGTCTAAACTAAGAAATATAGAAATGAAAGTATACATGAATATGTAATACAAATCTGTCTAGGAGATAAGATGTACATATGCTGAGTCTAAAATAGTAATAGCCAACAAAAAATCTGAGTAAGAGTAGTATGATCAATATCAATATATAACAATGCTAAAGATGGGATGTAGAGTATAGAAGGATAAAACCTAGTAATTGAAATTGTGTATAGTATGACCCCAAGTGGGCCAATGTCTCAAGTGAATACCTATGTATTGATGTATATGACCCTAGTGGGTAGATAATAACAAGTCTGAATTGATGTAATAGATCTGAGTCCCATAGTAATCTGCAAGCACTCGATAAGAACAAGTGAATCATGTGTGTATGATAAAACTAACTATACTAAGATAACTAACATATGTAGTGTCTGGTAAATATAAGAAGTGTAAACATAACAATGCAAAAAATTTGTAGTTTTGTGTTTTCTGAGTAATATTTGAATGTTTTTATGTTTTTTGACATATTATAATGTTTTTGTATTTTTTAGATAAAATCTATGTACAAGCAACATGAAAATGAACTATGTACAAGGAGTAAGAGAGAAGGAAAATATGTACAAGAAGGGAGGAACAATACTACTCAATGATTCTTGTGGGAGACTCACTATCACTGTGGCATGTGTCAAATAAAGGAACTATGATCATGCATGTTGTGTGAAAGGGCAAATGTGGTCTCATAATCTACTATATTGAGTGATATATATATATCTATATCTACCAATGTAGTGATGCTATGAATCTATGATACTGATTGTGATGCCCTATGAACTATAGGTGTTTTAGGGACCCATCTTGTAGAAAAAGTTGTAGGTGGCAGAACTGACCTGTGATGAGAACCCTGAGAACTCAATAAGACTAATCTCAATAGAAAATGAGGAAAGGGAGGCCTTCTATAATCTATAACATATCTCTGACATAAGGGTCTCTCTAATAATGGTCTATGTGGGAGAGTATACATACATGTCAATACTATATGAGTATACCTCACTTACACTAGTGTCTCTACTAAACTCTCTAGTGTATCAATAAGAACTATGCTTAGAGTTGTAATTGATAATTATGTTATATTTTGTAACTTTGATGTTACTACCTATGGAATAGGTAAAGGATACTCATATGGAAGACCCTCAATTATGACCACTTTTTTTACATGTATATATTTTAGACATCTATGAACTAGGATGGATCATAGCTGCTATATCCATGGCCTACTCAATAACATATCAAACATGCCTACACTAGGTACTACTAAAAACTGAGTGGCTACATGCGTTATTCTAACCTATAATGGAAACATAATCTCCTCAATAGAGCTCTGAACATGACCACTGAAGCCACTAATAACTATGTCTATAGGGGATATATATTGCCATGAATACCCCAAATGTTATAGAAGTGAGATAGTACATATGCTAATGCTTGACCCATTGTCAACTATAACACTCTAGATAGGATGATGATCTATGTAGGCTCATACAAAGAGTGCATATAAATTTGTATCATCATCAACAATTTCCTACTTTGAAAAGGTGATGAGTGGTCCAGCTAGAATTGTAGTGTGGTACATACCAATGATATTGTGTAATGGGTGTGCCTCCTTTGTAATAGTGTGATATGAAGCTAGTGGTGGATGTGCCTGATATGTGTAGTGAACCCATGAAGTGTTCCCTACCTCATTTAATATGTGATTTATAAATAGATATGAGAATATCTTTAATGCCTTAGCTTCTATTTGTTGTACTTTTGGTGCCTCTATGGGTGTGCCCACATCAATAATGTTAGCCTCAATCAAATCTTGTATCTTATGTTTTAGGCTAATGCATTTATTTTTTGTATGGCCTGGTGCCCTATGATACTCACAAAATTCATTGGAATCATAGTTATTTGGAAGAGTCCATGTCATATCAACCTCTTTGATGGGAAGGAGAGATATGACATTACATTCCAAGAGCTGTTGTAAAACCTGTGCTAGTAATTATGGAAGGTTGGTGAAGACTCTGTGTGGAGGAGTTGATGAAATAAAATAAGGAGATGTGTTTGAAACTATGTTAACTATGGCCCTTTGATCACTCTTGTTTTCAGTGGCCTTTACCTTGTATGGTGGTTTACTTTAACTCTTAGCAGTTGATTATGATATAATCGTATATTTTAGTTTACCTATTGATATAATCCTAACTTCTCTTTCTTTTACTGTGTTTCACAAATATGTGAATGTTGGAAACTTATTAAACAAAATAAATTTATGTAATGATGGTAGAAAACTCTATTTGAAGATGTCCTAAATCTCTTTATCTACCATGGGGCTAGTCAATAAAACTAATATAGTCTTGTATCATAAGATGTATTCTACAATAAGCTCATTTGACTTTTATTTCAATTGTGAAACTTGAGCATATGATATCTTGTCATTGATGTTTTAGGAGAAGTGTGCTAAAAACATGTCTACCAAAGGATTGAATGTTGTGATAGATTGATTCAGTACGTCATAAAACCACTATAAGGTATAATCATTTTAATTACGTGGAAACAACTTTATGAAAAGCCAATCATTAGACACATAGTCTAAAAATGTTGCATGAAAATCTCAAAGATGATGCTCTAGGTTACCCTTACCATCATACAATGTAATTTTAGTGCCATGAATCCGGATGGCAAGGTAATTTCCGCTATGCGATGTGCCAAAGGTGTATGTAAGAGAACATTAGAATCCAAGGCATGTGATGGCCTAGTGGCTCCCTGCTCAGGATGTAACACCTTAGCTTGTAGGGTATAAACCTCATGCATAAGGGATTGCACATCTAGAATGGAAGAACTATCTGCAATAGGTGTAACTGCCATAATATGTTGTTGAATTACAATTGTTTGTTGTGCTAGTTGAGTTGGCCCCACTATAGGTGTAATAATGTTATTAGCTGGGGGAGTTGAAGATTGACCATTATTTGATTTAATCTTAATTTATATTATGTCTTGTAAAATTTGTGCATGATCAAGGGGATGTTACTAAAGTTTATCTTTGAAGCTCTATAGGATCTCATCCTTATTAACAATTAGGTTATCATTAATAAGTGGAGGGAGAGTGTCCCAATTTCTAATTTGTGTATCATCTTGATCTTGATTAAATTACTCATCTTTAGGTGCATTATCATTGAAATCCACATAATCAAGGTGTGAAGGATCAACAACGACAGTTAACATAGGTCCCTTATCAATGGTATAAGCTCGAATAACAAGAATATGAATATGCTTAATAGGATTACCACCTAGTCTATCACTTATTCTTAATGGAAGAGAGATAGATTTGTTAGATGACATATAGTAAACAAATTGAAATAGATATACTAACACAAAATATATGAAATCTAAAAATCTTAAAGCATATAGGGTTAGGATTTGAGCAATGTTCAAAGTAAGTTGGGTTCACCAAATGTTTTAACCTTTTAAGACTTAGTGTATGTAAATCCTATGTTTGTTAAAGAGCCGAGTAAATTAAATTAGGGAAATAATATGTAATAAATATAACCATTAAATTTTTACAAAATTGACTAGCTTTGACTTTTCTAAAAATAGTAATGAATAGTTCAAGTAAGAACTTAGCTAGAAAACAACTAAGACAGGTGATCTAGGTGCTAAAAACTAAGGTGGAAGCTAGTCTAAGTGTCATAAACTAGATCATGGGGTCATAACCCCTCCTAAATAGTATAACCACAATTAGAAAATAATATTATTATTAGAAAATTGGTAGTAGTGTCTTGATATTGGTGGTAGTGTCCTCTATACAAGACTATCCTGAGCTTCTTAGTGCCCCTGTGTCTAGATCTTGAAAGTTTGTTCCTGCATGCACAAGTTTTGAAACTTTGTATTATATTTGTAATGACTATTTTATTGTGTAAACCCTAATCCTCCATATAACTAGGGCATATTATTGATGTGAGCAAAAAAGTGTGTTGTTATTAGGGTAGGCCAAACATCCTCAACACCCCATTGTGAAGAGAGTTGCAAATATACCAATACTCCAAAGAGGGATCAAGATTGATGTAATTCTTCCCACCTAAGTAATGGTGCAAGTGTAAGTGATGCTAGTATGATGGTGGCCTTGAGTGCCTTGAATGTGCTTGAGACTAGAAATTTAGATAATATGAGCTTAGAAATGTTTTATATGGTAGTATGCAAAAGTAGGGTAGAATAGGGATTGATAACCTTAATTGTGCTCAACTTGTTTTGAGTTTGAATGTGTATTTTGCATCTGATTTCCATGTAGTGGTTAAAAGGCTAAAAATCATGTATTTATATTGTTCTATTGCTTGTGTGGGTGATAAAATAGGTCTAAGCCGACCTTAGGAAGTTTTAGTTTTGAAAAGATATCCATTTGGGAAAAGATAGGGAAATAGGCATTAGCACCATTTTGGGGACACATAGCGCTAGTGTCCTTATTATGGCACTAGTGTTTAGTTGGTATAACACTAGTCATGAAGGGCCATAGTCAAGAAATGAGGGTCTGGGAATGCTTTGGGGCTGACTAGGATGCCTATGACCCATACGAAGGTTGGATAAGTGTGACAATAGGCTCTAGGATAGGTTTAGAGCTATGCTAGGGATAGGTAGTCTCAAGTATCACTCTTAGAACTCAAATACCACTTCTGGGTGATTAAAACTAGTGTGAAATGCTTCATCACACAAAATCATGGGTACCCATATTATGCATCCACCAATAATTTGTGTACTTTATGGTCAATAATGAATGAAATATTCATGTTGCTAAACAATTTTGTCATTTTAAACTATTATGGATCATTCACCACATTAATGCACTAATGCATTAAATATTTATCTGCTCATGTCCTCACATTCCATGAAACCTCAAAATAATGGCCTTTTTTTAATTCATATCGCTTCTATCTAAAAGTCCATTTTTAGAGTGTGCTTCTTCTCCCCGCTAGTTTATGTTCTTCAAGATAAACTTTGTAAAGTTGAAACTTTATTCCTTCTTTTCAACCATGTAAGTTGCATACACACTCCAATATTTATTAATGGTCAGCTTTGTGATCATCAAGCACGTTTCTACCCATGTTGGAAAACTATAAATTTTGTTTGCGCTATGTAATCCCCTTGTTTCAATTTTAGCTTTGCCACAATGGAATCCATTTTCTTATGTTCCTCTGACTCAATATGGCTTTGGAGACCATTTCTTGGCTAATTTTGATCCCAACTTTAATTTAAAATTTTAAAATTTTATAATTAATTAATATAAATAAACAAAAAATATTTACATTTCATGGTTCTATTTTTAAAATTTATCTACATCATGTTTTCTAGTTCATTTTAGCCAATCATCTCATAATTTGTCCCAAGCAGTTGCATTTATTGATAGGAAATTAAACACAAGATTAAATGGAAAAACATCTACATAGTATTTTACTTAAAATAATATTTCATATAAATGTTTGGGTTTCTCATTGATTTATTTATTCTTTCTCATACAAGCTTTAATAAGTTTGTCTACATAATTTGCACATAAGACTTAATTATCCAAACTACCAAAATATATATAATTAAGTTAACATAAGTAAATTAGTAACTAAAATTAATTTACAATCTAACATAAAAATATATGTCTAACTAAAAATTACTCTAAATTAATTTATTTAATCCAAGGGGCTATCTCACACATGAGATGCATACCCTGACTAACTACCAACAACCTAAAAACAACGTATAATTTGGATCATCCTAACAAACAAACCCCATTGATGAAAAGGGGACTAAGAGATGATCTATAAAAAATGTCTATGAATCCATCCAATAATATCTACTACAACCTATCAACTGACCCTATATACATCCTTGTAGTGATCAACCAATATCTCTTATGCAAAGCCTATCCTTACTCAAAGATAAGCATCATCATAGGCATACTCATTCCCTTTGATCATCCATACCTTAACTACATTAGGGGCATCATCATGGAGATATTCAATGACATTTATCCTCATCTCAGTGATAATTTGGTACCTTTATATGGCACATCTCATTTGATGCCAAATAAAACTAACCACTTCACACAACACTTTTGGTGCTAATAACCCCTATCAACAATGCAATCATTAGTGCATGATAAAAACCAGTATCTTCCCATATCAAATAAGAGATGAAAAGTTATGTAGTGAAAAACATCACTAGATAACTGGTCTGCTTCTCATTAATGATATCAAATAACTCAAAACAAAATTTGGATAGAAAACATCAAATTCATATCTATAAAAAATGCCTCTATAACAAAATCTGACCTTAAATCTAACAAAAAATTTAAGATGGATATGTCATTGGCTTTGTCAGCGTGTTTGATCCTGAGGGACATGTAAACCCAAAAATGTAATTGGTTTGTCTCTGATAACACCAGGGGAAGGAAACAATGTTACATTCATAGTTTCATCATAAAAACAACCCATTTTCAATTTTATAATTATAATAGGGTGTTAGGTTCTGTATAAAATAAACATGTTATACATTTTAAACTCCTTATTTCTCCACTTTTAATATATTTTTCTTAAAAGCCATGAGCAGAGGCATCTAAATAAAAGCAAACTTTTATAATGAACTCCTTATGTTTCAGAACTGTAAAATCAAGTAATTACATGCCTACCTTCCTTATAAAAAATAAAAATGCTGAAAATCTAATGTAAATAGGATATAACACTAAAAATTATGAAATTTTAAAAAATAATTTTTCACTTAATGTGAATAGAACACTTGACATCCTATACTCAAATTGTACTAAAAACTACTTCTTAACCAACTCATATTCATAACTATTTGATACATAGAATGAAAGACTTTATATAATACCTACTTCAATGTCAGTCCTTTGATAATTTACACTCAAATTAAAAACATAATTAACAAGACTTGATCATGTGACCTTTACTTTATCAATGTCTTGATTTCATAAAACAATCAACGCTTATATGCATTTTTTAGAACATGATCTCACAAAATTGTATACGTGCCTTTATTTTTAATGTGTGACCAATTAAAAGGAAATATATCATAGATTAAAAAATATGAGGCACTAAAAAAATACCCAACAATATTAATTTACATCAAGTTTAATATGCAATGATAATAATAAATTAGGGTTTAATGGGAACCACACTACACTTCCAACTGATAATGTATTTATTAAATGTAGTTTTAACACAATCCAAATGCCATGTAAAGTAGTTCTAATGCCATGCACACTAGTTCTAACACATTTTATTAGATTTAAATGCAATTTCTTCAACCTTTAGCAAATGACATGCCATACTTCCTCTTCAAACACACTCCATATAAATTTAGACACACTCCATATAAATTTAAATGCTTTTACTACAAGTTTGAACACCTTTTGACAATTAAATGATGCTTTAGCACATTCTATCATGCCCTCAACAACAAATTGACATTATTTTGCATATTTTTAGATCAAAAAATCATTCTAATGCTTCAACAATTGATAAAACTAATAGATCAATAATTAAAACTCCTTACTAACACTTTGCATGCCTTTTGATCAGATCACACTATCCAATCTTTTGTTTTTAGCCCTTTCCAATGTTAAAAAAAATTTAATAGTGCCCTAGAAAATTAAATGTCACCTCAAGCATGCCTCATATGGAATTGAAATGCTCCATGGAATGAAAAAAATACACAGTTGGATTTTTAATGTCTCTAGGTAGATTTTAATGCTTCTTGCACAACTATCATACTTTTACAGGGTTTGGACAATGTTGGTAGACACTTCTAATGATTTAAATCTTTTAATACATATTTTAATGTAATACTTGTTAAAATTTTAGTTACAATGTCTCTTTAGTTAGAGATAAAACAATAATTTATTCTAAAAATTGTTTCTCTATAAATTATTTAGGCAAATAAATTGTAGGCAAATTTAAAAATTCACTAAAAAATAATTAAATCTTACTGAGGGAGAGAAAATTCCACTTCATCAGAAAAGTTTTTCAGAGAAATATTTACATCTCTTCCATGGCTTCCTCAAGGATCCAATGCCACCATCAACTTTGATACTACTGTTAGAAAATACAACACATGATTGAATAGAAAAATATATACATGGTATTTTATTCAAATAAATATTTCATAAAATGTTCAGGATTCTCATTGATTACTTTATTATTTTTCATACAAGCTTTAATAAGCTTGACTCCACAATTTAAATTCGTGACCCAATAGTCTAAATCACCAACATATGTACAATTACTAACATAAATAAATTAATGACTAACATTAATTTATTATCTAGCATAACATTATATCTATAACTATAAAGTACCATAAATTAATTTATTAAATCGAAAAGGGTGTATCATATATGAGATGCATGCCCCAACTAACTACTAACAAATTAGCAACAAAGTATGATTTGGATCACATTGTCCAACACTTACTCTAGGAATTTTGATCCTTTGAGCCTCTCCTCATTCATATTTCCATGTACATTTCATACAAATTATTTCTGTTTTTAAATTATTAGGTGAAACCTATAAACAATTAAAACATTATACCAACTATTAATCTAGCATTACACACACATGCCTCCTTATCTTCCTAAGTGCAATTATATTATCTTTATATTGAAGTATTAGTTTTTGAACTCTCTTTGAATTATATTAGTCAACTAGGTTTTATGCTTAAGTGACATTTTATTAAAATTTTAGTGGCAATTTTCTTGAAATAATACTTTGGCTTTGAAAACTATTCTTTTATTGAAGTAACTACAATAAATTTAAAAAGTTAAAACATTTTAAAAATTTCAAAGATACTTGATAATATAAATTAAATTAATTGATTTAAATAAATATACAAGATTTATGATGCTATACTTGCCCTAAATATTTTTTAAAATTTGCATATGATCAATTATATACAATTTAAATTGAAGAGTGCTTGGCATTACTTATATATTATGAGATGAGATTATTGATCATCATCAAACTTAGAGGGTGACATTTCATCGTCATCCCCCCTCAACTCTAAAGGAAGAATATTGTCAAGGATTTCGAGGGCTCTAGCCATCTCAATTTATGAGCACGATAAAGAAAATGAAGAGATTATGCAAAGGCACATAAGACTTGGATCTACAATTAAATAATAAAATTAAAACTAATAAATTTAAAAATCATTAAATTTTATAAAAATAATTTAAAAAAAATACGAATGTTATAACTTTTAACTATTTGTGTTATTCATGAAATAAAATGGCATAATAGATAACAAAACTATGGGTATAATAGAATTGTTTGGCTAGTCCAATATAAAAAACAAATCTCCAACATTGGGAAGAAAAAATATGATTGTGAGAAATAGTCTTGGCTTTATAGATTGCCTAATTTATCACTTGTCATAGTTAAGCATTGTGATTGCATTGTTGAAATATTATAGTATCTCACTAGTGCACTATCAAATTATATAAATGGAAAGAAATGTCTCAAACATCACACTCTTATGTATGCATATGTAATGTTTTTACATTTTGATTTTTAAGTTATATGGGCCAATTTTGGCCTTTCAAGGATGTTAATTTAAATATCTTATGTTATGTTATGTTATGTGGTTTAGTGACACTCTTAAAAATTATATGTATATTCAATATGGATGAAAATACGACATATATTTATTTAATTATATATATTATATATACATATAGGAAAACTTAATAAACAATTCAAAATTCATAAGCAAGACATTCATATATTGTTTTGACATTTAACATTCAACAATGCAAAATCTAGTGATAGTTGTTTATATTTATGTATAAATTCACATTTAGGAGTGATGGTGGCTCCACCAAACAAATTGAAATTGTTTGTTGACTATAACAAAAAATGTTTGGAGTAATCTAGAGAAGTAAAAATCATCAATTCATTGAAAATAACTAATATACATGTCCATAAATGAATTTATGATTATATTTTCCTGGCCTACATATTTGATTTCCTTGCTCTAATTTGTGTAGTGCAACACCTATAACCTATAATTTTTTTTTTTTGCTATTTTACACATAAGATATTTAAAATAATGGAAACTATGTACTAAATCAAATTATATAAACTATAACAAAAAATAAAATAACATGAATTGAAAGACACTAATAAATATTGAACATAGTTGATTTAGAATTGGCAAGACAATAAGAGGAAGAATTACTTAACTATTTTTTTTATTTGCTCATGGAAGATGATACTTTATCTAAAAATGCCTAGGAAGTGATTCATTAGGTGCTTAGGTATGAACATCAATTGAAGGGCTCTTTTGACACTGCCATCAAGATTAGACTCTTACATAAGACAATACTATATGGATTTTATTGATAATGTCCTTAAAGATGTTTTAGGTTTGAAAATTCTAGGATTTTTGTGTTTGTGCCTAAAATATGTTCTTATGTATGTGTACACCTTCAATCATACATGCTATTACTTATTTTATGTATCTTTTATCTGAACCCTAGTTATGCTTATTAACCATAAGATTTCTTAAAAATGGGTTAGTACTTTAGGTCAAAATAAGTCCAACCACTCGTTAATGAATGGATAAGAATTTAATACATTCCAATACACTAAATAAGGCTCAAAATACACATATTTCTTCCATTTGTGTGTGTGTGTGTGTGTGAAAAATCGTGAACAGTCTAGAATGTAGTTTTGCATTTGATCCTTGGCACTTAACACCATGCAACTTTAAACTTTAGTATTCAAATTAGGCTCTATGGATTATTTTAAGGTTAGTATTTGAATATTTGAGATGTGTATATACATTTTTAATAATATTCTGAGAGAGTGTTAGGTGATTCCTAAAGTTACCAAGTAATGTCCATGTCAATAATAACCTTATGAGTTATTTGTATATATAGGTGACTCTTCGATAATTCAATGCCATGAATAACTCATGAAACATGTCTAGGCCAATGTAATGTAGACTACCTAATTTTAAAATAGTCGTTGAGGGCTAGTGCACACTATTGACAAAGGGAGACCCTTGTGGTAACTAACACTATCTAAAATTACCAGTAATGCCTTGGAAGTGTAAGAACATAGATCCAAGGTATGTATCAAGTTTATATAGGATTATTGAACTATTATTGTATAGAGTAAGCTGATAATTAATTAATATGTTTGGAAAATAAAGTTGGCTAAGATAGTAAATGGGTAGATGAATAGGGGTAAACTATGCTCAAGAGTTATATATATGTTCATTGTTTCAGTATGCCAAAGTATGTTAAATTTAACATTTCAAAAGTGGAAAATACAAGATTTAGATGTCTAAGGATACCAAATTTTTAATCTAATATTGAAAATGATAAATAAGAGGATAAAACAAATAAATTTAGTATTTAAGATAAATGTGATTGGTGTTGACATGTATAAGCAAAATGTACCATGTGCTCAATTTGAAATCTACAAAAAACATTTATAAATTAATTTCCTCTTACATTAAGTAATATAATATAATTTGAATCATTGATAAAATAAGGGATGAATACACCTAATAGTATGCAAACAAAGAAACTACTTATTGAACTTGATTAGAAAAAATCATGGGGTGAACATGGCCAAAGGAGATGTAATTATGAAAGATGTAAGTTTAGGAGTGTGAATGCCATTAATACCACAAGAAAAGTTAGTGAAAAAATTTGAGCAACATTTTAACCTCAACCACACTACCCTAAGTATCAAAATACCAATTTTTTGGAACCCAAAATTAGGTTTGTATGTAGAATAAAACCCATAAACTAGGTTTGTATCTAAAATAGAAGCTTGAAACTAGGTTCATATGCAAAAGGTTCAACCACTATAGATGGGTATAGATCCAAAGTGCTCATGCAATACATTCCCCATGAAAATTATTTGAATGAACAAATTTTATGCCCCATGTGATCCATGTATCCCTCAAAGTGATATACAATATTAAAATTTATCTCAAAATGCCATAAAATGTCTCATTTTCCCTCAAAATCATGTGAATATGTTCCAATATAATCAATATGACACATTTGAATCAGATGATTTATCTCAAAATGTGAAATGATTGGTATTAAAAAGCCTTGAATATCTAAAATAAACCCATTGTATGTCACCCTTTTGACATGAGGGATAAGATTGTGAATCTTTCATCTCAAAAGAAAGAGTTATGCACATCATGTGTTACATATAAAAATATAATAATGTAAAGTACATACTGAAGCATGATATATCCTCATATTAAAAAATCAATCATTGAATTTACATATGAAACATGTAATCCAAGGCAAGGGAAATTATTTTATAGGATCACACAAGATATAATTATGATAAACCATTTGTAAATAGGTGTTAGCATCAACTAGATATAACAATAAAATATGTAGTAATAAGAATTATAGTGGATGCATGATATAAATCATGGAAATATCAATAGAAATAGATAGAACACAATATAAATATGCATGATAGAATCATGACACCAAGCTCATAGAAACAATCAATTTATTCCATTAAAATAATTATAAACATGCACACACATGCAATATATTTACAACAAAGTCATAAACACATACATCATGATCAAGAAACATATAAGCATAAAATACATGACACAACTTTGAAATGACATAGACAAAACATGACCTTGACATGAAATAGAGGAACCTCTAACATAACTAACACATGATGTGATGATAAATAATAAACATACAAGTAAAGCATAGAAAAATGAGTGTAAAACACATCAATTATCAATAAATGTCACAATCATCATCAATAAGTAAGCACCTAATGTTGGTTTGCATCATGTTCACACTTATTGTGAAGTTCACCTTAGGTAGTGTTTTTACCAAGGTGAGATTTATTATGTGTACCAAATTGTTAAATTGCACATCAAATGTGGTAGTTATCCTCACATGTGTGAGAAAGGTTAGGTTTAATTTGGGGAATGATCCCACCTTTCACTCTACCAATAATCATCTCCCTCTCATTTCTTTCCTTTCATATATATGGCACTTTTGAGTCATTATAAAAGGATCTTATAGTTAGTATTCCATAGTTGTTGGAGATGTAGTCTCTCAAGAGATCCTATGCTAGTGAAACTATTGTTGGTTGCATGTATAAATTGTGTATTATGTTTAGTTAATACAATGTCTTTTATTGGTAAATCTCTTTCTATTATGTAAATAATCAGAATGTGGATGGTGTTTATGTTGGAGTTCCTAGGATTTATCTTTCCTAACATAGTTTTAGTGATAAGAGTTGTTCTCCATAATATGGTATTAGAGATTGTAAAGGGATTAGAGATGTTGTGTGGGAATGTTTATCTCACTAGAAAATGTAAAAATCCATAATGAATATCTATGAAGTAAATCTTTGATCCCACTATAATACCATATTAGAAATGGATATGAATACCATACTTAAACAAATCCTTTGTACATTATACTTTCACTGGTTTATAAAGTGCCATTAAGGTTTTTTTAGCCTTGTCTACCTTTATTTACATGTATGATTTTTTACACTCCCTTTTCACATTTCAATTGTTGTGTTATTCATGTGGCATATTAGGCACTCTCACTTGAGGATTTATATTTATATTTTTTACACCTTTACCACATTGAAAATTTTGGAGATATTGAGATGCTTTATCTTGAGTCTCTAATAAACATTAGGGGTTGTTATTATTGTGTACTACTAATTATTTCTTGGTTTTTTGAGTATGCTATGTAACTAGTGTTTGATCCTACTGGTTGCAGAGTAGAGGCTGGCTATTTTTTGATGTTTGAGCATTTTTGAGCCAAACCTTGTGGGGTTTTAAAAATTATTTTCATTGCCAAATCTTTACTCAAGCCAACCCTTCTAAGGTTTTCAAAATTTACAATAATTTTTGAGCCTATCCTATGTGGTTTTTACCATGCATTATGTTCATATGAAACATGTACCAATAGTCACTCTTATTCATACATCCAGATTCATGAAAGATATTTTTTATTTATTTTATTGAAGGCTTCATTAGAATCAATAGTCATCTATTTCAACTTGATTCATTATTATTTTTCTCTACCAATGTAAATGTGTACCTAATTAGGCCTAATTTTTGAGACCCATACTCATTAACTTAAGGCTTATTCTCTTTTACCATATCACCTTAGTTGATATTCATAGGGGGTATTAGTGTGTGTCATGTTCACACTTTTTTTGAAGTCCACCTTAGGTAGTATTATCACCAAAGTGAGATTTATTATGTGCATCACATTGTTAAATACACATTTAATGTGGTAGTTATCTTCACATATGTGAGAAAGGTTATGTGTATTTTGGGGAGAAATTCCACATTTCACCCTACAAATAATAATCTCCCACTCACCTCTTAATTATCTTATATAATGCACCTTTGAGTCCTTGTTAGAAAATGAGATTAGAGTTAGTTATCGATAATTGGTGGAGATGTAGTCTGTAATCACCTAAAAGTGGTATTTGAGTGCTAAGAGTGTTACTTGAGACTACCTATTCCTAACTTAGCCCTAAAACTATCTTATAAACTATTATCACACTTTTATAGCCTTCGTGTGGGTCATAGGCATCCCTAGTCAGCTCAAAAATAGTCTCAAATCCTCATTTCTAGATCCTGACCCTTCATGCCCAGTGTTCTACCAACTAGACATTAGCACCACATTAAGGACATTAGATCCATGTGGCACTAGTGTCCCAAAAATGGTGCCTTTGTCCTTTTCCCTAGATTTATTGAATGAATATATTTTCAAAGGTACCTCCCTCCTAAGGTTGACCTAAACATCTTTTATTATCTGCATAAGCAACATAAAACTATAAATACATGAATTTAGCCCTCTAGCCACTAGATGGAAATTAGATGAAAAATACCTATTCAAAAATTGAACAAGTGAATCAAAATCAAGGTTATTAATCCTTATTCTAACCCACTTTTGTAGATTACCATCTACAACAACCCTAAGCTTAGATTTTCTAGATTTCTAATATCAAGCACACTCAAGGCACTCAAGGACACTATCATACTAGCATCACTTGCACTTACACCAACACTTAGATGGGGAAAACTACATCTAGATTGATTCTTCCTCAGAGTATTGGTATGTAGGCACACCTCTTCATAGTGGGGTGTTGAGGATGTCTAACCTATCTTAATAATGAACACACTATTCAACTCATACCTTAATTGCAAAGAGGATTAGGGTTAACATCATAAATTGGTTATTATAGGCATAATACAAAGTTACAAAATTCACGAGCGTAGGAACATATACCAAAAATCTAGACATAGGTACACTAAAAAGTTTAGGATAGTCTTGCATGGAGGACATTAACACTAATATCAAGACACTATAGCTGCATGGTAATTCTATCCAAATGTGTCACTACTATATAAGATGGGTTATAATATAAGGATCTAGTTGATGACACTAAGACCCACTTGTATCTCAATTTCCAACACTTAGATCATTTGTATTAGGTGTTTTCTATATAATTATTTATTTGCACATATTTATTACTATTTTTAGAAAGTCAAAGCTAGTCAAATTTGTAACAAATCAGTGGCTATTTTATTCATAATATTTCCATGATTTCATTTACTCAACCATTTAATCAAACATAGGAGTTACAAAAGATAAACCATAAAAGGTTAAAACATTTGGTGAACTTGACTTACTTTGAACATTGCTCCAAACCCTAACCCTAGATAACCCTAGGGTTCACATTTCCAACATCTACTTAGTTTTGATTTTTAGCCTATTACCATGATTATCATGATAAATACCATTTTATACTTCATGGTATAGAGACTTGTACTTTACTTAACATGTCTATTACCAACCATTAGTAGAAAAGTACATATGTATGTCACTCCTACAATGGATTATTTTAGAGCTAAGTTTTTTCTATACATTGGTCCTCCCCCATGTGAGTCCAATTTTTATGAGGGTCATTGCTATATGGTTCACTTTGAGTTACCTCCAGTTACTACTAGATGATAGAGGGATCAAAGGACTCCTTTTGTTTTGCCTTTACCTATACCACTTGATTATCTGCACTCATATTCTGCCTCTACTACTCACCCCTGGCAAATAGTAGATCCTACGATTCAAGATGTTATTAGGAAAAATAGGGTGCCTACTCAAATTATATAGGAGTAGTGTAACTCTACCATATCTCCTTGTCCCTAATACACTACAATGATACCTAGAGATCAAAAAAGAGAATTTGATATTGCGGATCAGTTGAGAAATACACCAACCAAGATATCCATATTTGAGTTACTTTAAAAATCAACAATTTTTAAGGATATTCCCTTTCAAACACTTAATCATACATATGTTCCTTGTGACACTAAGCTAGTTTATTTTTCATATGTCATGAACACTATTAAATATGTTGAGGATGTGATATCTTTCTATAATGAGGGCTTACCTTCACATTCAATAATTTATCAAAATTTGTTATTTTTTATTCAAGCATAAATAAATAACACAACTATTAAATGTTTTCTAATCGATAGTGGTTTAAGATTCAACATATGTAACTTTACCTTTATATAGAACATGGGGGGTGATATAACATCTATTCAAAAAACATAAGAATATCTAAGGGTTTGATGACATTCCTAGATAGACATTTTATTCTATTACATTGGACATTACGATGGGGCCAAAAACTTAACTACACACTTTTCAGTGATCCTAAATCATTTTCACTATAACTTGCTAGTCAGGATACCTTGGATATATGCTATGGAGGTTGTACCCTCTACTCTACATAGATGCATCAAGTTTCTAAATGACAGGTACATATACATGTGTCCAATAGATAATCAACTATTCAAATATTTTAGACTCACTGAGCCTCCTACCTTGAGTACATATTCATATGGGACACCTCATGTTCTCATTGAATCCCCACCTCACAAGATTTTGATTGAGAATATGTATACATATGAGGTGGGGGAGTCTAGAAATACTATTTCTACACTTCTTCTAGATATTTCTATAGCATAGTTACTTGACCGATGATAGAAGAACAACCTCCCATAGTATAGACATCCCCACCTAGGGTAGATGATGAGATTATTATAACACAACTACAACTAATTTTTAATTTGGAAGAGGTTTACATTCATAACTCTGATATAGATTCATATGCTACCATAGAAGATGATCCAATGCCTATTGATATCAATAACTATTTATGTGGATTAAGTTTCATAGCAGTGGGCCTAGAAGAATACATAGATGATTCTAAGGCACTTATACCTATCCCTACACTAGTAACACCACTTTTTTAGGATATTATAACTACATGTTCTCATAATCAATTACAGTCAATGATAGATCCCTTGATCTAGTTAGTACATACGGTTATATCCATGAATATCAACTTAGTCATATAAATTTAGGCAGGGAGTTCACAAGAAAAACTGCACTAGATTTTATAGATATTACTTGATAGAGGATTAATTATATTACCCATAGTCTAGCATATATTAGTTAGTAGATTATCACCATAGGAAGGTTAACCCTTTTGCCACTTACATATACTTATAAGACATGATATTGACACATGCTCAACATTACAACATAAACTAAATAAATTTAAGGCTAAGGGCACTATTTATATCATACAACATCCACCTCCATAGGCATGAGAACCTCCTTAGATATGAGCACCTTCACATATACAAGCACCGCGATAGAGTCATCACCAACACAGATATTCATAGAATGATCCATTGACTATCTATATTTTTATAGCAGATAGATACATTCCCATGTGGCTATAGATGAGGATTTCAATACTAACACTTACACTTCGGAATTTTTACACCACATAGGTTATTAGGAGATAAATTTACAACATGTTATACATTATTAGGATTCAATTGGACATATTACACTATCATTTTTATGTGGTTCTAAGGTGGCCAATACATTAAGATTTATTATGAGCAGGGGCACTCATCTATAAGTTACACTTGAAAATACATGGTTATAGGCAATGGATGTCACATTTGTTTGATCAGACATATGTTTGGCATTCAATCATGATGGACACATGGTTTTCATCTTACATGATGACAAATATGAGAACCATAGGTTTCACATAGATACTCTGCGATCTAATATGGTTTTCCCTAGGACCACATAGGAAGCATCTTACACTATTGAGTAACACTCTATTTAGATGCACAGACTCTGAACTAATTCCAAGGATAAGGCTTCATTGATACATATAGATTGGTATGATGTTCATGATGATGATGACTTATTTGAGTTTGGATAGATTTAGTATCCCACACTAGATGATCTCCCACTAGATCCACTGTTTGACTAACCACATCCCATGGATGTGCTCCTGGGTATATAGAGACATTACAATTTACTTGCATACTATTTAATTTGCATTTACAACATTTAATTAGACACACTTTAATTCTCTCTTACTCCTTATACATATTTCATTTTCATATTGCTTGTACATAGCTTATTTCCAAAGAATACAAAAATAATATAACATGCCAAAAATAAAAAAAATTCAAATAAATACTTAAAAAACAAAAAAATAACATATTATATGCTTTTCTATGTTTACATTTCTTATATTTTAC
This sequence comes from Torreya grandis, assembly GCA_037957365.1. Taxonomy (NCBI): domain Eukaryota; kingdom Viridiplantae; phylum Streptophyta; class Pinopsida; order Cupressales; family Taxaceae; genus Torreya; species Torreya grandis. The sequence goes on from JARHVA010000880.1 coordinate 1,490,293, forward strand.
AGACACTACATATTCTATCTATCTTAGTATATTTGGTTTTATCATACTACATGCTTCACTAGTTCTTGTCGAGTGCTTGCATATTGTTTACAGGACTTAGGCCTACTACACTGATCCATACTTTTTATTATCTTTCCACTAGGGGCATATACACTGATTCATGGTCATTAACTTGACACATTCACCCATTTGGGGGCATCCTATCCATACTATCAATCACCAGGTTATATCCTTACATACTCTACATTCTAGCTTTAGAATTGTTATATCTTGATATTGATCATTGCTCCTCTTACTCAGATTTTTTGCCAACTATCACTACTTTAGACTCAACATATGTACATATTCTCTCTTACACATATTTATAATACACATTCTTGCATGATTTTATTTATAGATTTCCTATATTAGACTTGATTATATATCTATGCTTCTACTATTTGAGGGAATTTGAATATGCCATTGTTCTTTCGCTCTATGCCACTTGTATTCATAGTATGTATGCCTTAGACATGTGCCCATGTCCCTTGTGTGTGATTTATTGATTATGTATGTGGACATTTAAACATGTCCTTATATGTAGGTCTAATATAACTTTCCTATTGCTTGTGTATGTGGACATTTTAACATGTCCTTGTATGTCTTATTTTCTTAGATTTAGTGACATGTGACCATGTCCCTTATATTATGGCCCCTTGGCTTATTTTGCATGCCTCATGTGTTTTGTATGTATGATTTATTATATGCATCATGGATATGACACTTTTATTTCATTATTACACACACTAGTTTTTGATGTCATGAAGGACCCCATGCATCTACCCTTCCTACTTGGGTGCCATGATGGACATCATGCCCCATCCCCCTAACTAGCTACACAGTTCTACTCAGATTTGATATTAAATACATTTATTAAATTTATCTCAACACCCTTGTACAATTATACACATGACATACATATCACATTACATACTTATGCTCAGATTCTCTTACATTCTGATGTTATGTATGCACATTATATTGGATTATCATGCAGTTATCATATATGCATCAACTAACATACATTTTGCAAAGCTTTTTATTTTGAGGATAGTTCTTGCACAGGTTAAACAATTACCCTCAAAATAGGGGGAATTCATAGGGGTTTTTCATAGAGATCATGATCCTATATTTCACTCATAATATATTTTTTAGCACATAGGCTTAGTTATAAAAAATTAGACACAAGTAAACATAAAGGAAAAATAGTGACTCAAAAAGTAGTACAGTGACATAAATTTTAGATTGTAACGACATTAGCACCCAAATAGGGACACTAGTGCCACATGGAGCTACTATCCAAGACATGGTTATACTATCCAATAGCCTTAATTTAAAAACAAATTAGATTAGCCATAATAGTACAATAGGTATAATACATTTTTACACAGATTTAGTTACATGTTTATCAATTATACTCAATTTTTACTAAGATTCATACTAGCTCAACTCAGATTCATATTAGTTGCTCAGATTAGTGTAACATGACCATTCCTATATTTAGCTTAGATACTTAGATATAATTATTATAACTTAGTCCAAAATCAATATGCTCAGATACCAGATTGGGGGCATGTGCATGACACATTGTTTCAATATGCTTAGTTACATACTGGTTGATCAGATGGAATAACAAATTCCATATCATTATCTATGATGTATACAATTTAAATCATGTTCTATGTTATCACCAGTTTCATGCCTTACTTTATCTACAGTGGTTGGCATTCATGAGTGGCCCAGAGCCACCTAATGTACTCAAGTGGTTGTAAAGCTGACCTATATAGTTAGATATACTCAGTTAAATAGTTTTAGTACTTTACAAAATTTAATTTTACATGCATCTACTACACATGGGTGGGTAATGATGGAGTCATAGCCTACTTGAGTTATCAATCCACCCACATGAGAGGGTTGGACACACTATCAGTCCAATCTAAGTTATTCATAGGTCATGATCCACCAACCAGGGGTGGGAAATGATGGAGTCAAAATTGGACTGAGTTCTTAAGCCACCCACACATGAGGATTGAGCAAGATATCAGCTTAGACCATGCTATTCAATGATTTATCATGATATACATGCACACACATAAGTTGTCACCAAGTTCATACATTGGTTTGCATACCTAATGAGGTGTATTTGTTCCTTTCATCTTTCCCATCTCTTTACTCAGTTTTAATTAATTAATTCTTTACTCAACATAGTATTTTAATTTTTATATATCTTAATTAAGGATTGATTTATTCACATTTCATCTTTAGGTCATGCATTAGATCATGCTTCACATACACAAACTTAGCTTCACATACTTAGACTCAATTTTAAAATCTTCACTTTTTAGGTAAGTTTAGGTACGCTTGTTTTTCCTTTATAGTATTCATTTCACTTTGATGCATTTATATAATAATGGGGGGGGGTTATAATCACTTAAAAGTGGTGTTTAAGTTATAAGAGTGCCACTTGAGACTACCTATTCCTAGTTTAGCTAAAGACATATCCTAGATCATATTATCACACTTTTTCTAGCCTTTGTGTGGGCCACAAGCATCCCTAGTTGGCTCAAATGCATTCCCAGACCCTCATTTCCATATCTTGACCCTTCATGCCTAGTGTTCTACTAGCTATACATTAGTTCCACATTAAGGACACTAGAGCCACATGGCGATAGTGTCCCCACAATGGTGCCTATGTTAGTTACCCTAGCTTTCCTAAATGAATATATTTTCAAAGGTAAAACCCTTGTAATCTCAGCCTAAAAATATTTTATTATCCTCACAAGTAAAAAAATAATATAAATATATGACTTTTATCCATCTATCCACTAGATGAAAATTAAATGCAAAATACCTATTCAAACACAAAACAAGTGGAGCAAAATCAAGGTTATTAATCCATATTCTACCCCACTTCTACATAATACCATCTGCAACAACCCTAAGCTCAAATTTAATAGATTTATAATCTCAATCCCACTCAAGGCACTCAAGGCCACTATCATACTAGCATCAATTTCACTTGCACGAGAACTTAGATGGTGAGAACTACATTAGAATTGATCCCTCCTTAGAGTATCGGTATGTAAGAAACTTTCTTCACAACAGGGTGTTGAGGATGTTGAGCCTATCCTACTAGTGAACACACTTTTTAGCTCATACCTTACTTATAAGGAGGATTAGGGTTAACATCATAAATAAGTTATTATAGGCACAATACAAAGTTTCAGACTTTCTGCATTCAGGAATAGACCCTCAAAACCTAGACATAGGTGCACCCAAAAGTTTAGGATAGTCCTACATAGAGGACATTAGAGCCAATATCAAGACACTAGCACCACATGATGCCTCTATCAAAATGTGGCACTAATATCTAGGAGGGGTTATAACATAGGGATATAGTTGAAGACACTCATACCTACTTCCATTTTAGTTTCTAGCACTCAGATCATCTGTATCAGGTATTTTCTAGACAAGTATTTATTTGCACATATTTATTACTATTTTAAGAAAGTTAAAGCTAGTCAAATATATACCAAATTAATGGATATTTTATGCATATTATTTCCATGATTTAATCTAATCAACCCTTTAATCAAACATAGGATTTATGTAAGCTAAACCCTAAAAGGTTAAAACACAATCTCTTAAGATATCTTGTGTTAGTGTAACCATTGCTAGTTGCACATATAAATTATATATTATGTTTAGTTATTACATTTTATTTTATTGGTGAATCTCTTTCTATTATCTGGATAATAATTATATAGATGGTGTCTATATATAAGTTTTCAAGTTTTATCTTTCTTTACATGGTTTGTAATGTCCCCTTTTTCCAAATGTCATTTGTAATGTCCCCTTTTTCCAAATGTGACATTTATAGAAGACCATTAGCCTATTTAATTCTTTTAGGCTAATTTGGGTGTTTTAATGGATACATTATGTGTCAGGAAACTATTTAGAAGTTACTATTCATTATCACTATTCACATGTCACTATTTATGATGATGTGGCAAGTGATACACGTGATGATGTAACATAGGAGGTGACTTTTGGATGATTTGGCATGGCCCATATGAGGATCTACCATGGTATCTAGTGCATGTGAAGAGGTGGGGTGTAGTACTCCACTTGGTGACATAATTATTTGTCCTTTGTATCTCACACACTAAATAAAGACAAGGGTGAATAGTTGGGGTGCCCCACCTTGGAAAGATGCTTGATTTGGAAAGTGTAGAGAAGTCAAAAGCTGATTAGTCATTATTCAAGAATCTTGGGAAGTGGGAGACATAATGCACTATTGCATATTGGCTCACATGTGTGAGTGGGACGTAGTTTTGGAGGCATGTGCATGTAGAGGAGGATTTGTCAAAAGTGGGGAATCCACTTTTGACCCTTGAACAAGAATCCAAGTTGATTACTATTTACAAATAGTGATGCCACTAATTATGGCAAATTTTTGACTTAAGCATGCAGTTTCCCTCTTTCACTCTCTCCCTTCACAATTTCTACATATGAAGATCTCTCTCCCTTTGTAAATACATATTTTTCATATTATAACCCCCTTTTTAAAGATTGAGCTCTTGGTTTGACTTCATCTTCCTTGGATGAAAACCCATTGAAGATTGAAATCATTGGATGAAAACTCATTGATTTCTTGAATCATAGGATGAAACTCCTTTGATTCAGTAGGATAATCTCACTCAGAGATTGTGAAGGTAATTTCAAGAAGATTCAGAGTCCCAGTGTGCAGAGTGTGTTATTTGCAAGTCTTTTAGTGAAGTTTATCCAGTTTGTGTGGAGTTTCCATGTTTCTACATTTAGTGAGTTTATGTATTGTTCTTAGTAGTTTATGTGTTGTGTGCAACATCTAATTTGAATATGTGTGAGGATTTGTGGTCTTGAAATTTATGTAAGTGTTTGTTGATGTATATCAATAGATGTAATTCATTTTCAATGTAAAAGTTTTTCTTATCTTCAACAATTTATAATCAGTGTTTACACTACATGGTGTAATGGTGGTTCTTATGTGTGAGTTTTATCTAATTTGGAGTCATAGTACAAATTAGATTTGTCTAAATATCCTAAAAAGGGATATTATAGTGGTATTAGAGCATAAGTGCTGAGTGGTGTCAATTTTAGTTTTGAGTTTATGAGCATAAGTGTTGATTGTGGGCTTAGTATAGTGTGAGTGTTTTTTTAGCAAATATCCCATTTGGGGATATTTCACACTCTTATATTTTCCTTAATATAAAACAAGCAGTGTTATTCCACATAGTCAATGTCATCATCTTGTATATCAAAGCATAATATCCATAGGAAGAAGCATTATAGCAATTATGAAATTCATGTATAAACATATAATATGATCAATGGATTAACATAAAGAGATATAACTTGAGAAATGTGTTAAGATGACCACATCATGGGCATGCACCCAATGCAAAAGGTTTATATGTGCGTTAGCAATGTCACAATTCCATTTGTTCACTTCTCATATATAACTTAAATGTCCTACAACCAACTCATGTATATCATGAAAAGCACGTGTGTATAAAATGGATATGTAATTCACTATGTGTATCACAAATATAATTAAACAAATGTCTATAGTAACACAACAAATTATGAAAGGTCTTAGTTTTGTATTTTTGAATGTTTTTGTATTTTTAAATATAAGCAAGCACTTAACTAATCAAGCAAGGCAAAGTAACAAGGTTGCAAAATAGAAGAATAGAAGGGATCCAAACATTTAAAAATATCTATCAATGCATGACGTGTACCAAGTATAATATCAAAATAGTCTAAAAAAAGTGCATAAAAATGGTATGTTCCCATTGTATATGTATAATAATGTTTTAAACGAGTATACAAAGTTGTATGCTACCCACGAGCAAGAATCAATGTATACACAAATGTCATAAGACATGTAGGCATAGAATAACTGTGATGATATAATATTAATGTGTGCCAAGCATAAATAGTTAAAATGGAAAGGTGGAAAAGTGGTGATCTAAAAATGCAAACTTGATCAATTTCACCAATTTTGAATGCTTAATAATGCTTTCTTAAATTTATGTAAAATTTGGCTGATTAATAAAAAATAGTATTTAAAAATTAAACTAAATCAATAAAAACTAATAAAATAGATATAATAACACTACAAATTGATAATAGAGTTCACTTGTATGGGATACGTCTCTGGGTCTACTTCAATGATGAATTTATCCATTAAAATTCAATGCAAAGTACACTTTTATTTTGATTTACATGAATAAATGATCTTCAATATGAAAATAATCCCTGCCTTGCCTATAGGAAGTCTCTAGATCTAATTATTTGACCTTTAGTGGTTTTTTCTTGCAATACAAGTGCATTAATCTTTCTTGTTCTCGCAAATAAGGGGCTAAAAACTATTTCTTAAATACAGTTGTCTCCCTTTTATAATGTTTCCAAGGTTGTGTCATGTTGGTTAGGGAACTTATCTTTTTGTACAATGTGTGGATTTTGAATCCCCCCTAAAATGCCTTCTTTTTACGTTGAAAATCATGAAATTAAAGGATATAGGCAAAATACTTAGTTGTATTTACCAAACTAGGGTGTGGCCTATTGGTACAGACCCAAAAATGTGTCATGGGAGATGCTGGGTTTGAATCCCATGTTTTATGCCCTTATTTTCCCACACTATGTTAACCCCTTTATCCTACATTCATTAGAATGTTGTGTTTGTAACTATTTTCGCTTTTCACATTCAGAAGATGTAAGAAACTAAAAGGTAATGGTCAGGGGTTTGTACGTACTTTGGATGAAGTTGCGCACCGTTATCTAGACGATTGAAGGAGCTCCTCTTTGGCTGTGGAGGATGACACCTGTAGAGGGAAAGAGACTAAAACAACGAAAATGTTAGATACATATAAGGTGGACTGCCAAGAAAAACTCGGTCCCAGAAGCGCAAAGACTTCCTTGAGGGATGACAGTCCACTTGTTGATAAAAAGAATATCAGATAAAGATAATAATGAAAGACTAAGCAAGAGAAATAGAAATAATGCATTCCTGTATTTTGCTGTCGGTCTGTCACAGTCACCGACATCGGTGGTTCTGCCGGCGTTGGTTGTTCAAGTTGCCGACATCGGTTATTCTGTCGATGTCGATAGGGGAAAAGGTCGATGTCGGTCAGGGCAACAGCCTTCGATGAGTTTTGGACAGGGTTGTGGTTGACAGAGGGGTCTAGAAAGAGTCAGGGTCTGTTTAATGGTTTGTGGAGGATTGCAAGATAGTCAATAGAGTTTCAAGAGGGACAAGGGGTAAAGGACAGGTTGTCAAAAGGAGTAAGGATGTGGGAAAGGCCTCTTAGCCTCTCTGGGAAGAAAGTTAGGTTTGGTCTGGTCTACAGTACTTAGAAGTAGTAAATAGAAATACATTCTAAATTACTGGAATGAAATAAAAGAAGAATACTTAGCTCTTGCTTGCTGAAGGAGTGTAGAAGACTTGTTGCTGATGCGGCTGATGTAGAAGACTTTTTGCAATGTTTAAATCAGGGGTGGAGTGATTGATTCAGAGTTCCTATAGCCTGTGATGCTTGGTGTGCATCTAAGAGAGAGAGATAGGTCAAATTTTGGGTGCAAGAGAATTCACGTTCGGGTCTGTGATTAGTTTTCTGTTCGGCCTGCAAGTTGGTTTTAAGCAACCGACGTCGGCGATATCGTTGGCATCGACTGATGGGTAACCGACGTCGGTGGTTAGAGAATGGGAAAAAGGGTTATTTTTAGCCTTTTACCCGTTCTTCCATATGCCAGGGTCAATTATCATTGATAAACGGTCTGAAGGTGGGTTAAATAAGCGTGAGAGGTTAGTGGGAGGGTTGAAATGGGGTTTAAGTAATTAAGATTTGACATGGGGTGATGGAGGTATCCAAGGTGGTATGAGGTGTCATGGGTGATGTGTCAAGGGTGGTGTTATTAATTTAAAATAGTTAATTTATTTTAAATTAATAAGTGTGTGGGTTAGGAATGTTTAGAAGTGGACTAAGGGGGGGAGTCGACCAAGGAGTAGACACAATTTTGGTGTCTACATGTTGCACCAAAAATGGTTTAAATAGTTATCTTTTGGCTTGTTAATTGGTCAAAGTGACCATACTTTGCTTGGAATTTGGTCTTGGATTGGAAAAGATGCCACATGGTGGCTTAAGTGCTATGTTTTAAAATATATTGGGAATTTATTTCCATATTCACTATGGGGAAGCCTTAAGAGTTGTTTATATAAAAAAATACTTACAATTTAATATGACTATTGGTGACAAGGTCCCCATCCATACAAAAAATGGATCCTAACCGATTGATGGACCCCCAATTGAAAAATAGCATGGGTCCCATCACTCGACCATTGAAGACTGAAGGAAGGTTGCCATAGGTTTCCAAAAAACCTATATCCCACATGCCACATGTGAATATTTAATTGATCCACATGTCAAGATGTGAATGGAAATTTTTTGCATTAAGATGACATCAACATTGTACCCTATATGCATATATATATTTTAATTATTTGGATCCAATTTCAACATACCATAACTTTTACATACAGTGTCAGATTAAATCCATTCAAATTGTATTAGAAACATCTTGATGAGATCTTATATGTGTAGACATTTGTAGTATAATTTGAGACCTATAATTGGATTAGTTTTGGGGATCTTCATAAATCACTCCTCCCCACTAAGAAGCTTTGGTACCACCAAAAGTCTTATTTTATTCAAAAAATAAGTGAGGGTACTACTCCCTCACTTTTATGGTTTCCATTCATCATGATTTGCTTGGATGCATCCATTTTAGACCCACACAAATGCACTCCACATCAACCCTTCATGAAGTCTTCACCTTCCTATCAAGAATAACATCTTCTTGAATCTCATCAAGATATTTATGAGAAAAATCATGAACATAAAGAACTTGAATATTCTCATCTTGATCCATGATCATAGGAGGCTCATATAGTTTCAAGTTTTGAACATTTAGTACAAAACACATTTGCAATATGAAGGCAACTCTAACTCAAAATCATTGTTACTAATATTTTCTAAAGTATTAAATGGACCATACCTGATTGGTTTGAGATTTTAATCTTCACCTTTAAGGCATTATTTACTAGTGTGTAACCAAAATTGATCAACAACTTGGAAGTGATGATAAACATGGTCCCTGTCATGCCTAGCCTTAAACTTGGCTTGGCTCTTTCGAATTACTCTTAGACAAATTGATGAACTAATTGGATATTTTGGATGAAACTATTTACTTTTTATGCATCTTTATGTCCATCTGCCATTGATTCATATCCATAAGTGATGTCCAAGGGGAACTTAGGAAAATAACAAAAATAAGTATCAAAAGGAGACTTCTTTGTAGAATAATGTATGGCATGAATGTAAGCATGTTGAATAGAACATAAGTGTTCATCATAAAGCTTGTAATGTTTGTTACAATACTCAAATTAAATATACAACTATTTAGTTAACCACTTCTATTTTCCCATCAGTTTTTGGATCAAAGGAAGTTCTCTTCTTGAGTTTTATGTCCATCAAATCCCACAAATATGACCAAAACTTTCTAATGAATCAAGAATCCATATTAGATACAATAGATGTGGGAAAACCAAAATAAACCTAAACAATATTTTAGAATAAGTGTGTAGTCTCCTTGTGTGTTATCTATTTTTTACAGGGCACTAATACACACCTTTTGATAAATATATTCACAACCACATTCAAATAGTCATGATTCTTTCTTGAGATAGGCAAGCCTCCTACAAAAATCCATAGAAACACTTACCCATGGATGGGTCGGTACATGAAGTGGGTTATATAAGCCAAACTTCATGTTACTAAGATTTATAGTGGAAAAAATCATACAACCTTTTATATACTTAGATACATTTTCATACATGTGAGGCCAATAATAATATCTTTGTAATTGTGCAACTATTTTCCCAATGTGAAAATGACTAAAAAGAAGAGAAGTATGTGCTTCCCTAATCACATGAACTCTTTCATCTTTTGGAATGTAAAGTTTACCAAGATAATATATTAATCCATCATGTAATTGATAGTATAATTCTTATACATTATTACCATGACTTAAATATTCATACACATCCTTGAAATCATTATATATAGCATATTGTTCTTTATAACTTTCATGCATAAAAAAACTATGCTGTAAAAGAATAGATGCAATGATAGGAGGTCTTGATAGCATATCAAAAAACTTATTTTGTGTACCTTTTTTATACCTTATCACAATATGGAATTTTTGAAAAAATCCCATCCAAGGAAAGTGCCTTGATTTTTTTAGATTTAACTGTGGTTGGAGATATTGCAAAGGCTGATGATTCATGTGTATTATTGTCTCTTTCTCCCTTAAATAATGCTTCAATTTTTCACACTTTGTAATAAAGTATATAACTCTTTATCATAAGTAGGATAATTCCTTACCATATTTGGGAAGGTTTACAAATGGTTAAAAATAGGTTTTCTCTAATGCATTAAAATGACACCCATGGCATAATCACTTGCATTAGTTTCAACCTCAAATGGCTTTTGTAAGTTTAGAAGTGATAAGACTGGGGTTGTGCTTATATTTTATTTCAATGTGTTAAAGGATTTTTTGTGCTTTCCTTCCCAATGAAATATCTATTTGTTACTTGTAAAAGCATGCAAAGGAGATGCAATAAATGAAAAGTTAGCAATAAACTTCCTCCAATAGTAGACTACCCCTAGGAAGCTTATAACTTCAGTAACATTACTAAACTTAGGAAATTTCATAATGGATTAAAATTTAGAGTGATCAATTTTTAGTTCACCATTCCCTACTACATATCCTAAATAAACCAAATATGTTTTACCAAATTCACACTTGGACTTATTTAAGTACAATTTCTCCTTTTGAAAAGTATCTAAGACTTTCCTAATGTGTTTAACATGATCTACCCAACTTTTACTAAAAACTAAATTATCATATAAGTAGACTATAACAAAATAATCTATGAATGGCCTAAATACATCATTCATAACCCGTATAAAGGTGGTAGGTGAATTACAAAGCCCACGCAACATAACTATCTATTCAAAAGTAACTTGCATAGTTTTAAAAATAGTTTTCCAAATATCACATTCACTAATTATAACTTGGTGATAACAACTTATTAAGTATAACTTAGTGAAATAAACATCATTTTTAAATTTATCTATAAAATCATCAATGCGAGGAAGAGGATACTAGTTTTTCATTGTTATCTTATTTAATGCTAAAAAATACTTGCACATTCACCAAGTGCTATCTTTATTTTGCACCCAAACAATTAGTGAACAACATGGAGAAGTTCTTAGCTGAATGACTCATTTATTGAGAAACACTTGAACTTTATTATGTTTTTCTTCATTCTCCACCATAGACAACCTATACATTCCAATGTTATGAAGAGGTGCGCCTTTTTGTAGTTGTATCTCATGTTGTATAACCCTTTTACAAGGAAAACCTTGTGGATCCTAAAAAACATCATCATAGTTAGAAATTAACTTAACTATTTCACACTTATGTTTAGGATCACAACCTTCTTGAGTCTTGGGTTTATCATTGTCCTTGGTTTTTATAATCATGAGTACAACCTTTTTTCTTACATTGATAAGATTTTTCATCTATCCTATAGATACAAGTGATAAATTTGCCTTTATCTGATGGGCTCTTTATTCAACCCCACATTTTATAAGAAAACATTATTCTCTTCCCTATATAAGATTGCTTTTATATCATTCAAGTATGGACTTCCAAGTATAGTGACACAAATATTAAGTGGAACCACATCTAATTCTACCTCATTAATTAACTTAGAGGTGGTTGAAAATATTAATTTACATGTCTTAGTAAGTTTCAATTTTGCATCATCACACATCCATACCAAAGGGTATGACTTAGGATGTGGTTTAGTTTCAAGTTCTAATTTGTTGACAACTTCTTTAGAAATGATATTAGCTTGTGATCCAATATCAAAAAAAGTATTTATTTTAGTATGCTTAGAAATTACCCTTATGTGGAACAACTCATTTCTTTTATTTTCATCATACATAAACTTAGAATTAAAAGAAGAATGAAAAGTATGATATTTAGTGTTATAAGAGTAATAATATAAACCTTGCAAACCCATAACGGTGACATTGGTATCATCATCTGAATTGAATTCAAGATCTTGATTAAATGTTGTAGTAGCCTTCTTATTACCTTTCTTATTCCTGAACCTTTTTTGGCCCGAGTTTCAGATGGGGCTTCCAACACTTAGCATCTTCATGCTCTTCTTTTTTGAAATGTGAACAAAAAGGCTTCCCATCCTCTTTCTTGACCATGGAATTGTGTTTCATCTTACTCTTTCCTTTACCTTTGCTTTTAGCAGGTTACTTTGTTTCTTTGTGAATTCTTACTTAGTCATTTTACCCCTTGATTCAATGTGGGAAGCTTGGACACAAATGTCATCAAGGTTAGTGGAATTGAACATAATTATTATATGCCTCAAATAATTATGTAACCCACCAATAAAATTTAAAAGAGTCTCTTGAGTGTAAAGGGGAATGGCCAAAATCAAATCCCCTTTTCTAAACTCTTGAGTGTAATATTATACATTTTGATCCTTAATTTGACTTAAGTATTGCCAATCCATAGTAACTTGTTGCATATAACCCAATGGGTAAAATTATTATTTTTAATTTAGAAACAAATTCATTCAAAGAAGAAATAACTTTATTATGTTTCAAAAGATCCTTTTGGACCTTAATCTCCCACCAAATGAATGTTTTACCACCCAACCAAATAGTAGCTAATTGGATTTTTGCTTCCTCATTTTCAATCTTCTTAACCCTGTAGTATACTTCAATCCACTTGACCTAATGATCCAATTTACTTGCACTAAGCTATCCATTATAAAGTGGCAAATCAAACTTAACATCAAGATTTAAAGTAGAGGAAACATAATAAAAAAAATTCTTTGTTTATCATCAAAGGAAGAACTAGAAGGTTTGGAAGTAGATAGAGGAGATTTATGATGTTTTTCTCTTTTACCCTTACCATTGGATTCTTCCTCTATTTTACCTTCAATTATCTTCTTCTTTTCTTAGTACAACTCTTCTACCATGCCCTTAATTTTTAGAAAAGCTTAATGGAAGGCCATTTCTGAGTTTGGTTCTCCTCTAGGAGGTTCCATTGTTTGACTTTAGATTGCATGTTTTAAACTAATTTATGTGTTATAATCTTCAAGCGATCCTTCTCCATGCTTGGACTTAGACCTAGTTAGCTTCAAAATGGAAAATTGAAAATTCCAAAACCACACAAGACAAAGCCGAATCAATAGCTCTGAAACCAAAATTGATATGAAATTGTTATAAATATAAACTTGATTTCACCAATTTTAAATGCTTAATAACATTTTCTCAAATTTCTATCAAAATTGGCTGATTTAATAAAAATTAGTATTTAAAAACTGAACTAAAGCAAGAAAAATTGATAAAACAAAGATAATAACACTACAATTTGATAACAGAGTTCACCTGTATGGGCTACATCTCTAGGTATATTTCAATCATGAATTTATCCATTAAAATTCAATGCAAAGTACATTTTTATTTTTCTTTACATGAATAAATGATCTTCAATCTGTAAATAATCCTTGCCTTGCATTTAGGAAGTCTATAGCTCTAATTATTTGACCTTTAATGGATTCTTCCTAAAATACAAGTGCATTAATTTTGCTTATTCTCCTAAATAAGGGGCTAAAAAATCTTTTTAAAATACATTAATATCCCTTTTATAATGTTTCTAAGGCTGCGACATGTTGGTTAAGGCACTTATATTATTGCACAATGTGTGGGGTTTGAATCCCCCCAAAAATATCTTCTTTTAAGCTTGAAAATATAAAAGTTAAAGGACGTAGGAAAAATTCTTAGATGTATTTTCCAAACTATGGTGTGGCCTATTGGCAAGGACCACAAATGGGTCATGGAAAGTGTTGGGTTCAAAACCCATGATCCATGCCCTTCTTTTATTATGCTATGTTAACTCATTTATCCTACATTCATTAGGATGTAGCACCAAAATGGTTTAAATAGTTATCTTTTGCCTTGTTAAGTGGTCAAAAAGACCATCCTTTGCTTGGAACCCAGCCTTGGCTTAGAAGAGAAGCCACATGGTGCCTTAGTTGTTATGTTTTAAAATATACTGGGAATTTATTCTCATATTCATTGTGGAGAAGACTTAAGAGCTATTTATATACAAAAACACTTACAATCAATATGAAGATTGGCAATAGGGTCCCCCTCCATACAAATAGTGGACCCCAATTAGTAGATGCCCCCCCAGCTGGTAAATTGTATGGGCCCTATCACTCAACTATCAAAGATTGAATGAAGGATACCATAGGTCACTAAAAACCCTTTATCCCACATTCAAGGTTTGAACATCTAATTGATCCACATGTGAGGATGTGATTGGTAATTCCATGCATCAGGATGACATCAACATTGTACCCTATATGCATATATATTTTTACCTATTTGGATCTAACTTTAGTAAGCCATAAATTTTGCATATAGTGTCATATTGACTATGTTCAAATTGAATTAGAAATCTTTTGATGATATCTTAGATGTGTAGACATTTGCAGTATAATTTGAGACCATCTAATTGGATCAATTTTGGGGATACTCCTAGATCAATCCTCCCCAATAATAATCTTTTAGACCATCAAAAGTCTTATTTCATTCATAAATTAAGTGAGGGTATGACTCCCTCAATTTTTGAGTTTCCATCCATTGTGCTTTGCTTGGAAGCATCCCTTTTAGACCTACACAAAGATACTCCACATCAATCCTTTGTGAAGTCCTCACCCATCCCGTCAAGAATAAAATATTCCCACAACACATCAAGATATTTAGGAGTAAAATCATCAATAGAAGGAACTTGAATATTTTCATCTTGATCCATGATCATAGGAGGTTCATATAGTTTCAAGTTTTCAACATTTACTAAAATATACATCTTTATATATGGAGGCAACTCTAATTTAAAGGCTTTATTACCAACCTTTTACAAAGTGTTAAATATACCATACGTGATTGGTTTGAAAATTTTACCATCACCTTTAAGGCATTATTTACTAATGTGTAACCAAACTTGATCACCAATTTGGTAGTAATGATTAACCTGATGCTTGTCATGCTTAGACTTATACTTGGCTTGACTATTTTCCAATTGCTCTTGGATAAATTGATGAACTAATTGGATAATATGGATGAACCTATTTAAGTTTTTTGCATCTTTATGTCCATATGCCATTTAATCTTGTCCAAAAGTGAAGTCCAAGGGGGTCTTAGGAAAATAACAAAAATAAGTCTCAAAAGGAGACTTCTATGTAGAAGAATGTATGGCTCGATTGTAAGCATGTTATACATAAGACAAGTGTTCATCCCAAATCTTGTGATGCTTGATATAATACTCTCAGAGTAAATGTACCACTATTCAATTGGCCACTTCTATTTTCGCATCAGTTTGTGGAGGAAAGGCAATTCTCTTTTTGAGTGTCATGTCCATTAAGTCCCACAAAGCTGACCAAAACTTACCAATGAATCAATAATCTTGATTAAATACTATAAATGTGGTAAAACTAAAATGAGCCCAAACAATATTGAATAACAAGTGTGAAGTATCCTCACATCTTATCTATTTTTTATAGGGCACTAATACAAACAATTTGATAAATCTATCCACAACCACATATAAATAGTCATGATTATTTCTTAATATAGGCAAGCCTCTTACAAAATCCATAAAAACACTTTCCCATGGACGGGTTGGTACATGAAGTGGGGTATACAATCCAGACCTGATGCTACTAGGCTTGTTATTGGAAAAAAACACACATCATTTTATATACTTAGATACATTTTCATACATATGAGGCCAATAAAAATATCTTTGTAATTGTGAAACTATTTTCCCAATGCGAAAATGACCAAAAAGAAGAGAAGTATGTGCTTCCATAATCACATGAACTCTTTCATCTTTTGGAATGTAAAGTTTACCAAGATAATATATTAATCCATCATGTACGTGATGGTCTAATTCTTCTACATTATTACCATGACTTAAATCTTCATACACATCCTTGAAACCATTATATCTAGTATATTGTTTTTTATAACTTTCATGCATCAAAGAACTATGCTGTAAAAGAGTAGATGCAATGATAGGAGGTATTGATAGCATATCAATAGTGTTATTTTGTGTATGTTTTTATACCTTACCATGAGATGGAATTGTTGAAAAAAACCCATCGAATGAAAGTGCCTTGATTATTGTAGCTTTGACTGTGATTGGAGATATTGTAAAGGCTGATGATTCTTGTGGATTATTGTCTCTTTGTCCACTAAATAATGCTTCCATTTTTTCACACTTTGTAATAAAGCATACAAATCTTTATCATAATTATATTATTTCCTTACCATAGTTGTGAAGGTTTTTGAATGGTAAAAAATAGGTTTTCTATATTTCATTAAAACAACACCCATGACATCATCACTTGCATCAATTTCAATCTCAAATGGCTGCTTTAAGTTCAGAATTTCTAAGATTGGGGTTGTTCTTATATTTTATTTCAATGTGCTAAAGGTGTTTTGGTGCTTTTCTCCCCACTAAAAGACCTGTTTAGTACTTGTTAAAGCATGTAAAGGAGATACAATAAATGAAAAGTTAGAAATAAACTTCTTCCAATATTAGACTACCCCTAGGAAGCTTATAACTTTAGTAACATTACTAAGCTTAGGAAATTTCATAATGGCTTCAACTTTATAGGGATTAATTTTTAATTCACCATTCCCCACTATATAGCGTTAGCATAGGTTCCTATAGCATCAAAACATGCTAAGGATGAGGATAGCTGTGATATACTTTAGGTGCATAGAAAAATTTATTATATAAAGAGAAGAATTGGGATGACAAAACCATAAGAAACATCAATTATCCTATGTTAATGAGGAATTAAGAAAAACTAGTATTTCATAAATATAAATAATTGATTTAGATTTATTACATAGAAAGTAACTAAAACATTAAACATGATAACGCACGCAAAGAACGTAATAAGAAATCACACAGCTAACCATAACCAGATAAATCTTTATTGATCTCTTCAAAAGTGGAAACCTTCTCTTCTTACAAACAAGAGTATATATAGACGTTTCCAATCTATGACTATTCATCTTCTTCTCATACTTGGAGCCAAAAGTGGAGTCTATTCATATTCTAAACTATTAGAAGTTGTGAAGATAGGACATAATAGACTTATAAAATGACAAAATGAGTGCATATTGCACAAATATAAGACAAATATCTTGAAAAAATTTATAATCTGTGTTTTTCTACCAATACTTTCTTGGACTTAAAATGTTGTCTCATCTTGAGATAACATCCTAGGATCTATGAGAATGCACAAGTGACCAGAGGCCAAATAAATGGTTAGACCAATAAGATTCACAATAATCACTCAAGGCACCATTTCTAATTTTCACCTCTTGTGCACTACTTAGCTTCCCTTTTAGGTTTTCAACTATGTAGCATACTAACCTACTACTCTTTGTGGGTTTTAAATAGGTTAGTGTAATTAGGTGGTCACCCTTTACGGGTTTTAAACCATCCTAGCCCTACTTGTCTTAATAAATCATCCCTAATACAAAATATTTTACAAAATTTTCAAAATTTGTACTTTGTGTAGTACTTAACTTGATGGTGGTTGTTGTTTGGTGAGAACTTGAACTTTTCAAACTGCTTTTGGGAGGTTGTGGCTTTTGATTATTGTAGTGCTGAAGGAATTATTGTTCCAGGTGGTATGGCTTGGAGTGGTGTCACATGCCTAGCTGCATATGCTTTCTACTTGGTGACTTCAGCCTATGCCATGTCCATGGTAACAAAGTATGGTAGGGGTCCAAATGGAAACCTTGGTAGTTCATTAATGTGTATGAACACACCTTTTGGGAGAAAGGTGAAAACAACATGTTATCCCAGGTATTGCATGATGTTTAATAACACTTGAGGATGTGTAAAAATCAACTCCAAACACTCCTCCCACCATGTCTTGAGTTTTCCCTCATGTGTTAGGGAACCACACTCAGGTGTTTAGATTAGGTTATGAAATTAATGTGCTGGACAATAGTTAGTGTCAAGGTGCACCTCTCCTTCAGGGGACTTCCATTAGGTGAAACATAGTAGGAAGATGAGAAACTGGTACTAGAAGGTTTGCTTGGAAGATATGTAACACTTGTCAATGTTTTTAATCAACTCTTGTACAAAATATTCAAGATAATTGAACTAATCATTACAGTGGATCTTGAAATATGCAAGATCTGCCACCGCTTTAGGAATTTACTTCATTGACTTGGCGGTCTATAAGAATCTCCATGTGATGTACTTGACCAAGATGCATACTAGTTCATCTTGAATTTATTCAATTGGGATTATTATGGACCCATGAACATATAAGTATTTGACCTCCTAAAGGATATGAGGCATTCTTGTTTTGTATGGAACAAGAAAATCACCTCACATAGACATTCCCAAAGCTCAAGCCATTGCTTTGGTCTTGATGACTATAGTGGTGTCAAGGCTGATATAGATGTTGCCATCATTGTAGTAGCCAAGCAAGATTTTTACAATCTCCCCCAAATTGTTGAAGGTGGGCATGCAAAGCAGGCACTCAATGTCTATGTTCTGAAACTTATATGGGACTGCAAGCGCAAATGGTTATGCATCATCGACTATTTTTGGTCGAAAGAGTTTATGATATGCTACTTAAAGGTAATCAAATGACTCTAGATCAATGAATTTTTTGAAGTACAAGGTCGATTTCCATTTCTTCCTTCTATGAATCTATCAAACTCTTGATGAGTTGCGAATGATCCATGAACTCTGAATAGTGAAATTTAAAAACTTTTACCTTTTTGCATAATAGAAATTAGTTCGACTATTGAAACTTTAGCTCATGAAAATATTTTCAAGAATGAAATGTAGACTTCGTTCGTAACCTTATGCCTTTATAGATTTCATGCTTATTGGTTTCCACATAAATTCTATACTGAGCTATCCTTTTGATATCAATGTGAATGTTGATGTGGAAAATCTTATTCAATATGACAATTAAGGTAGTTAGTCATTGGTGCATTCATTAAGATATGTTGTTATATTCTTTATTGTCTATATTGGTGTATGAATGGATGATGTTGACTGGCTACCAATTTGGTGAAGATTAGATCAATTAAACCTTAGCTCTGGCATTAACTCTGTATGGATGACTGTTATATGACTGAGATCTTGGTTGATGTGACTTGACCATACATTTCCTACTGACATCAACAATGGTGCACCTAAATTCTTATGTGAATGGTTGGAATACATGATACTTATTATCTTGGTTCCCAAAATGTACTAAAGAGATCATGTAAAAACACACACACACACAAACAAAAAGAAACACACAAGAAAAAATATAGAAATGGTAAATCCTAATCTACTTAGCGCTACTTAGAACCCACTCATTTGGAAAAAAGAGATCAGTTAAGACTATTGGTAGTAGGGATTAAGCCTACAACCATTCAATCATCTTGGCAAAATGGTTCCTTATAGATCTATTAAAAAAATACTTCCTTGTTGTGATATTTCATGTATAACTTAAAGCCCTTTCCATCTAATCTATACTTTACCTAGGAATGCTTTGAAGTGACTATCATATAACAAAACTAGTTGATCTTTGTGAAATTCTTTATGGACCAGATTCCTATCATGTCATGCTTTTTGGTTCTACTTATGAACTTTCTCCATCCAAGATATTCTATGTCAATACTCATCCATCTTATTTAGTTCAAGAAGCCTATTTTTGAGAGACTCATGATCCCCTAGTCTCATAACCATTACAATGCATAGATTGGGAACCAAATATTCCATTGGCATTACTACTTCAAGCCCATAGACTAACTAAAATGGAGTAAAAACTATAGCCCTCTTATAGTGTGTATGATAATCCTAAATAATCATAATAAGGCGATCTTCCCAATCATCCCTATTGACATCATAGATCTTTGTCAACATCTTACCCAACACTTTATTAGAAGCCTCAACTTGGCTGTTAGCTTATGGATGGTACAAAGTAGTTTACGATGATAAATCATGAATTCTTAAGTAATAAATTTGATAGTATTTTTTAGGAACTATGTCCCTTGATCACTGATGAGCTTGATGGGGAATCTAAACCTTGTGATGTTATTCTCATAAATAAACTTTTTAAAAACCTTTGACCCAAAGCTAGGTGTCATAACAACTTCAACCCATTTAGTAAAGTAATCTGTCATAATAATAATATATCAAGTTTTGTTGCATTTACTAGGGGGATTGATAGTTCCTACAAATTGATACCCCATTATTAAAAAGGTTGGTCGGATAACAAAGGATGTAAGGGCATTTCATCCTTCTAGAGTGGCTTACCCATTCATTGACATACATCACAATGCCATTCTACTCTATATGTATCTTGAAAAATGTTTGACCACCATAGCCCACTCTATAATAATTTACTTGTAGTAGATTCTCTAGCAAAATGACCTCCTATTATTCCTTGATGTGACTTCTATAAGAGCTATGGTTATTTATGTTCCATAGCTACCCTACACAATAATTCATCCTTCCCCAAATGATATAAGATCCCATTTATAATAGTATATGTCAATGCTTTGGTGACAATCTGCTTCTTGTCCCTTTCTTGGTAGTGCACAATGAATACTCCTTATTCTAGGAAATTAACAATTTCCTCAAAATTCTTAGGCATCATAGAAACTCAAAATACATGGGCATCAGAAGAATCTTCTTGTAGTTCTTCTAGTTATTCCCCATTTGTAATGTGACTAAGATGATCCATCCAAACATTTTCTCTACCTGGTTTGACATTGATGTGAAATTGAAATTCTTGAAATATCATCAACCATCTTGAAATGCATCTTCCTAGCATAAGCTTATTGACTAGGTAGCATAGAGTTTGGTGATCCATGAAAACTTTAAATGGTGTCACAATAATATAATGTTAGAATTTATATAGTGTGAATACTATAGCCAATGTTTCTCATTCAATTGTCATGTAATTTTTTTCTGCATCAGATAAATTTTGGATTTCAAAATGAATGGGGTGGTCCAATCTACCTTCTCCAAGCTGCATAACACAACACCAACTATGATACCAAAAACATCAACATGCACCTGAAAGGGATTACTCCAATTTGGAAAGATGATAATAGGTGTAGTGACCAATCTCTACTTCATTTTTATGAAAGTTTCTTGATACTTGGAAGTCCAGACAAACTTTGTACGTTTGTGCAACAAATATTCCAATGGAGATGAAATGGATGCATATCCCTTTATAAAATTTTAATAGTACCCCATATGGCCAAGAAAAAATCACACTTCTATGGAGCTAAATGGTGGAGGCATACTAAGAATGACTATGATTTTGGTCTAGTCCACCAAGATCCCTTCACTACACACTACATGACCTAGCAAGACACTAAAAGGTGTAAAGAATAAGCATTTTTTCAAATTTAGGAAAATGAATAGAGCTTAAAAACATTCTAACATGAGGCATAATTTGGAGAAGTGTTATTTAAACAAAGAGAAGACTGCCCAATCATCTCGATAAACTTCAAGGAAATCATGAATGAAATCCTTAAACATAGTCACCACTACTCTATAAAAAACCCAGGTACATTCTTGAGGCCAAAAGGCATTATCTTTTACGTAAAAGATCCCCATTCTGTGGCAAAAGTTGTTTTAACTCTATCTTATTCTACAATGAGTATTTGATGATAGCTACTAAAGCCATTCGTGAAAGAGTAAATTTCATGGCATACGATAGATTCCAAAACTTCATCTATGAAGGGAATAAAAAATGGATCATTCATGTATGCATTATTCAGAATGTGATAGCCACTACATACTCTATTCTCCCTTGTTTTCTTAGGATGCACTACTATATGACTAACCCAATCTACCTTCTCTATGGGATAGATTATACTTGTATCTTACATTCTATCTAGTTTATCCTTCACTTTCAACTTCATGTTTGGATTCAAATTGTATGGCCATTTCATTATGGGTCATGCACACTCCTTGAGTTCGATATGCATTTCACTTAGGGATGGATCTAATCCTATGACATCTAAACATTTAGTGGGAAATACATCTTGATAATCTTGCCGAAGTTGCATAGCTTTTGAAACTTTGGATTCAGTCCAATAGTCACCTATATGTGCTAGTTTAGGAATATCCTCACTCTAATGTTTTCCACATGCTTTTTGATAGGTTGCTGATAAATCTTGTGATTTTCCTCAACAACATAATTTGTATCATTCTTTTCCCTTCTTGTTCTAGAATCTTTATGTTTTGTAGCTTTTTTTCTTCAATGGGTTGTGCAACTAGATCCTTTAATGGTTTTATTGGCCATTCAGGTTCAAAAAAATTAGTCAGATCAATATCACCATTAGTATCTGAATCTTCAATTTCCTCCTCTTCATCTTGTATTTGGTGGCACAAATTCATAAGAGATTTTTCTGCCATCTTGAGAGCTTTATATCTTTGTAAGGTTGTGTTTAGATCATAGACTGCATTCTCTTGCATAATAAATTCTGTCATGGTGATTAAATATTCTATGCACCCATGGCATAGGAAATGTTTGATTTTCAACAACATATTATGAACTAGAGGATTCTCATATTCAAACACAAAAGTCTCTATAAAGTCACTCTGCATATGTGCCCAATGTTTTATCTCCCTTTTGCATTCTTGATGTATTTACTAGGATGATGGTAAAGGGGCAAGTGTCTAATGAAAGATATGGAACCAATACTTAGGTGCCACACATTCTTCATTTCAGGCCTCAACACAATTTTGGATATGGAT
Source organism: Torreya grandis (assembly GCA_037957365.1). Classification (NCBI taxonomy): domain Eukaryota; kingdom Viridiplantae; phylum Streptophyta; class Pinopsida; order Cupressales; family Taxaceae; genus Torreya; species Torreya grandis. Next base: position 1,513,351 of record JARHVA010000880.1, read on the forward strand.
TCTAAAACACTCCCCTTCCTCAAAGTGAGGCCAATTATTTATGATGACATGTGGTAGTTGAAATATGCTAATCATAAGTTCATATGCATCATCCCAATCGAGTTGGCCATCTCTATAAATTATCCACCATGTTACTGTAACTCCATTTAGAGCATAACTAAAGGCACTGATTCAATGATTGATCATAGGCACATGAGATTGTATGTACATAACGAATTGACTGATGTCTTTAGTTGCATAATATGAAGGAAGTTGCCTTTATATGGTGAAGACCATTCTCATAGGCCAGAGTTCATGATCACCATGAGATCAGTTGAGTAGATGCATATCTGAGTCTCCATTGATAGATGAAGCTATTTACCAAGGAAAAGTGCCTTATTTTTTTAGCTCTATATAATCATGCATATGATGATTTGATTGATTTAGAAAATCAACTTGTGAATGAGCAGGGGATTTAACAAACATGGATGCACAATCCTCTATGAAAAATTGCTGTGTCAATGACTGAGTAACTATTGGTTTGGGATTTCATTACTCAGATGTCTTCAACTATTGAGTGAGTAAAGATTATACTTGAGGTTTAGTATGCTTATATCATAAATAACACTCGACTACATGTAGAGCTTTTAGGTTCTTCTTAGAATTTACCTTCATCCACCTGGTTTCTTATATAACTTAAGGAGAGTCTAGTTTCGTTGGAATGATGTAGGGTTTGTGCACCTTATTTAGAGGAATGATGATAATCATATCTCCTCGATGCACATCTAAGTGATTTTTCATAGTATTAATAGTCATTTGACCATCATATGCCCATTTCTTACCAATTAACGCAGGGTAATGAGTTATTACTATCTTCATATCAATGACTTCAAAATCTCCTCATAGGCTCAATTCTATGAATTTGATCTCAACATCTTCTAATCTACCAATGGGCTCAACTCTTCTATAGTCTACTAATCTCAGAGTCACTAACTTGTAACTAAGAACTGGCCATCCAATCACCTCCCATATAGACCTGGGGATCATGTTGACTTTGTTGCCAAAATCAAAGACAACATTTGGAATTTCATATCCTGTAACTTCAATGTTGATTAATGCATATACATCCCATGGATTTTTTATTTTAACATACCAAACAACCTTTTTTGTCTTCTGTTTCCTCACTACGCACACTGCATTAAATTATATAGCAAGTTTGTTATGTTCTGAGAAATGTCTTCATTACGCAATATACTTAATAGCTTTAATAAATCTATTAGTGCAGTAGCAACTCCATTTTGATGCATAATGCACATGATTTGGCCATACATTTATGCATCTATTACTCCAACATCTTCTTTAGTAGTGTCTTGGTGTTGAATATTTTTCAACATTTGTGTAGCTTCAAACATGAACCTCTTTTTTGGACCTAGGTCTGGGTATTTGTCTTATTTCACTTTCTAGATTCCCAATTATTGAGGAATTTCAAGAGGAGGCAATCCTCTCTCTCCGTGTTGGTGTATTGTAACCACAAATACATCCTCCTTAGGATATGCATTCACCATGTTAACATTCCTGATGACCTTTTCTTTTCTTTGCTTTTCCAAGGCATGACAGTCTTCTATCTTGTGATATTCATATACCCTTGAATATGCATAGTAAGATTATCTTTGGCGATTCAAAGAGAAATTTCATTGTGCATGATTATACTCTCCACATAAGTAACAATACAAAGGAGGGCATTGATAATTATTTATTCTGCCACCTTGGTAACCCCCTCTGTATCTACCCCTAGATCCTTCTTTGTTTGACTAATAACCTCCTCTATAACGTCCTTGTTGCTATGCTATATTCTAGTGTTGATGTTGTTGGGTATTATCTCCAATCTTAAATTGTTTTTGTGTAATTGGTAGGGTCTAACTAGTTTGTTGTTGCTACATCATTTCCAAATTCCAAGGTGCTATGTACTAGTACTATGGTGATGGTAGTGTCTTACTTAGTGAAAGAGGGGTCCATCTAGCCAGACCTTGAGGTTGGTGCTAAGGTGAATTGGGAATCCATTGCAGACCTGCTTGGTTTGCAAAAACCTTATCGACCTCTAGGCTTGTAATAATTTTCTTCATTGAGGACACTTATTATGTAATGATAAAGAATACTTCTTTGAGCTCTTGCAAAGCCCTAAAATTAGTTTCATCATTATTGTGTTACTTAAAAAATTATAATACAAAATACGTGGACTTTTGAAATACTATTGAAATAGATTGCATTGCACTATTGCATGCCCTACTACTCTATAAATTTCACAAAACTCTAACTTGATCTTAAGACAATCGTTCCTGTAATGTCCTTCTTTTACAAATTCCATGCACCATAGATTTATCTTAGGTTTATCTACTTCACGATATTATTCCATCCTCTTCATAAAATTTATAATGTATTTTCAATCTTAGAACCCATTATGGGAGCTTACCCATAGTATTTAATTTCTCCTACCTAAAGAACATCTGCCTCAATATTATATTGAGTCTGTGTTATAGCAAAATTGATCTTAGAATGCAATCCTTAGAAAAACCATGTAACTTTATCTTTATCTACTAAGGCAAACTCCACCTTATTCATAACATTAGATAACTATGATCATAGTGGAAAACTAATTCTCTTGACTTCTGCCTAATCTCTTTTAGGTCTTGAATAGTCTAACTTATACATTTATTTATTTTAAATTTTGTGATAAGCCATTCCTTAACTTGCTGTAGACTTACCTAAGTGATTTATCTAAGGTACATGAACTCAAGTGATATTCCATTTAGTATCCCTATTAATTTGTACTTCTTTATCACCTCATCGGTAATACCCTTAGTTTATCATCTCATCTCACATGTTAGTAAGTGCTTCTTAGGGTCTGTAGACCCATCACATGTTGCTAATTTGATAAGTTCTACAACACCCATTTTATAAATTGGTGTTGATGGAATATATTGTGTAACTATTATAGTAGGAGGCTATGTTATATGTGATACTGCTTGCAAACTATAAAGATTTACTTGTGCACTAGGAAAGTTAATCTATGCACTCTATTTTTTTTTTGTGTTTCCTACTTTTCTTTGCTTGGTTTCACTAAATCCTATGGCCTTCAAAGCCTTAAAAATTGAGGTTATTTCTATTTTAGTTCCCCAAAAATGCACTTTTTCTAAAAATGGACCTTCCCAACTACTGTCTACCTATTCTTCTAGTTGAAAACTTCTACCAAAATATAATAAATTGGGTTGCAGGGATGTGTGCTTTTTCAGTGAATGATTCTTTCTTATTACTTCTCCTTTTAAGCTTGAACCTATAATTAATCTATGACTTTGTTCTTATTCTTTATTTAATACTTAATGTCCTTTTTTTGATAATACCTATTCTTTTAGCTATGCACTACGTCTATCATCTAACTGATCTACCTCTACATTATTCTCATATTCATCTTTGAACATCTCTTCTTCTTCTCATTCTTCGTCACTTCATCCTTTATTCCAACATTTATCTACTTATTTCATGTCATCTTTCTTCATCCTTCATTATTCATCTCTTTGTTCTCATTCATCACGTCTTCCTATTCATTCTTCATCTATTTTAATGATACTCTTAACTCTACTCATAACTACCTGGGTATTCTTCTATTTACTCCATCTATTCTATTGTTGTAGCTCACATTCTGAATCCAGATTCTTCTTTTGACTCTTCTTCCCTTATCTCTCCATTCTAGATTTAGGTTCATGCTTTATCTTCTCATATAATAATCATTCACTATCATGTCACACATACCCCCATACACTTGAAGAAACTACTCCATATTGGATAGAGTAGGCACCATGGCCTTGTCCATAACCAACATCTTCACTAGGATAAATAGTTTCTGCAAGAGTTTCCCTTGAATTCCTCTAATGAACAAGTCCTTCACAACTTTGAAAGCTATGTATCATTGTACCACAAACTCAATTATATATCCATCTACTGTAGTATCAACCCAATAGTCTATTGCTTTTATCTAATCAGTTTCCAATCTCTATAATCAGTCTATCTTTTATTTAGTCCAAATTATAGTTTCTTCCATCCTTGGGTTAAAGCAATAATATTACAACCATGCTAACTAATTAGCTAATGATTCAAATAACTTGCACCATAAAAC
>JARHVA010000880.1:1522500-1825000 GCA_037957365.1 Torreya grandis
TATGACAACACATATTACCATAGTCTAGTGGTTACATGCATAACCACTAAAACCAAATCTAGTCAAATAAGTAATCACAATTTCTTGGAATCTAAGTTTTTGTTCAACCTATTGAGTATAAACAAGTAATCTCTCAATTTATACAAGACATAGAATGCACATTGTTATAAATTTTAGAATCTTATTTATAACCTCTGTAAGGCTTTAATATGAATATTTTTTTTTAAGGGAACAACATGGAATTTGTCCAAGGGTTACTGATGTTGTAGAAAAGGCATGATATGATCTCAATTAGACTCTTGGGATGTAGTCTACTTTTGTATATGTGAAAAAAATTTAATTTTTTTTTACGTATTTCTAGTTAGATCCCAGAGGGGATATTACAATATACAAAAACACTTCTAATGCAATATGAAGATTGGTAGTAGGGTCCACCTGCATAAAAAAATTGGACCCTAACTAGCTGATGGGCCCTAAATCGACAAATAGAATGAGACCCATCATTCAATCATTAAATACTAGAGGAAGGCTATCACAGGTCACCAAAAACCATTTATCCCACATGCCATGTGTTAATGTGAAATTAGTCCACATGTCAAGATGTGATTGCTAATTTTGTGCGTCAGAATGATGTCAGCATTGTACCTTATCTACATATAATTTTTTACTTGTGTGGCTCCAACTTCAGCATGCCATAATTTTTTCATACGGTGTTGGATTGACTCTGTTTAAATTGTATTGGAATGATCTCAATGAACTCTTTGATATGCATACATTTGTAGTAAAATTTGAGACCATATCATTGAATCAATTGTGGAGATCCTCATAGATCAAGTGGTATGCGACATTGATGTGTAACATGCCTCAAATAATATGTAGTAAGATCACACTATTGTAAATGATGTATATGCATGCACCATTATAAGATGACTAATATGAATGTATAGAATAAGGTAAACAATAAAATGGCAAGATCCAATGAAAAATAAGAATAAAATTAAAGAGAAGGGATATAAGAATGGTCGATGTGAAAATAAATGTACACATCCACCTTAAAATAAAAGAAATGAAGAATCAATCAGTTAACTCAAAAGAGGGTGATCAAACATGAAATCATTAAAAAGATACGTATAGTAAATTATGTTTGAACTAACCTATGATCCCATTAATGGGATGCTCTAGTGAAGGTCCTGTATTGATCGGTTCAAACGTCACACCCCATGGGTGAGTAGTAACATGTATATCACTCTCTGAATGTAAAAGACGATCACAAGCTATAAAATATATAGAATCGTTAGTATGGTCGATATAATTATGTTTACACTATGAAACCCTAGTAGTCATAGTAACCTATGGACTCTATTGTATGCTATAAGAATGCATAAATTTTTTATCTGGAACAAGCTAACAAGGCTATTGTAAGACTAATGTAGGATGTGACGAACTAGCTAGCATAGATGGAGTTTGAAATCAATCACTAGTTGTTAAAATAGTTTTTCAATGTAACTATATCATTTGTGTGTGGGGTAAAAAATAAATTGTTTGTTGTTGATGTTTATTTTAAATTGGTCATGAAGCTTCTGCTTCTATGAGATTATTATTAATCAAATATTAGACATATATTAGATACTCATCAACTGCACATTGTGCTATGTGCAGTGCTTCTTATAATTGAGTCATACTCAATTTAACAAAATGTTGTTTTAATGGAACATTTATTGTGAGAAATTCCTATCTTGAATTGATATTGCAACAAGCATTTGAAGTCATATTCATGTTTTCCCTATTGTTGATTGTGGTCTATATGATGATGTATCATAGAGTGTCTAATTTTCAACTACTTGCTTTGTATATTTTTATTGGGATATTTTTTTACACCATTTGTATCCTCATGTTTGTCTTAAGGGGCACCTTAATTTTGTTATTATTTAATTGAGGTTGAGTATGAATAAAACCTCACAATTTATTAATGATTATCATGTTCAAATCGTCTCGATATTCCCTTAGTGTTATAGGTGTAAAGTTTAGATGGGATATATAGTCATTTGTGTTTTTGGGGATGCCATCATCATCATCATCATCATCATCATCATCATCATCATCATCATCATCATCATCATCATCATCATTTTCTAAAATATGGTTTTTAGAATTTTCCACTAATGGAATATTTTTTATTTCTTCCTTTTGTGTTTCACACATAAGTGTTGGTCCTTTTATTGTATCTTTCTTAGCTAGCATGGTTAAGTTCCACTTTTAGAATGTCCAAATCATCAAGTTTTATTTTTTAGAAGGTTCAAGAAAGAAAAATATATTTTAATGACTATGTTCATTTGAGTAGGGGATCCAAAAACCTCGATCAAGTTTTCACACATTTGTTTAAACAATATAAAAATGGACTATTTATTGCCTTAATTAAACAACTAGAACTGAAAACTACAAGGAAAATAACATATGTTTTGGGGCTTGCATTATAATAGAGAATATCTAAGTTATCTTGATATTTGTCAGGTTCCTTAACATAGTAAAATATAAAAAATAACACACCAATAATTTTACTAATTCATTTTCCATGTAAACTAGTACAATGTAATGCATCACTAACATTAACTTTTACACTACAATAAAACTAATGATCATTTGGTTTCTCTAAATATTGTAATTGTTTAATAGTTTATTGCAAATAACAATGAACTCTTTTCAAGTGTTAGATGGTTTTTTAAGATGATCTCTAAATCCTTAAATTCATTAAGCTGATTTTGTGATGCACCTAAAATACCAACAATTTTTTCTTTTAAAAACAACATAAATAAGACACAACTCAACAACCCAAGAATGGTCCTTATGGCCACAAGAGATAAAGTGCCATTTTGACAATATAATTAGCTAAGTTGAGAAAGGGATTTACAATGCAATGAGGGTAGCATCTGAAATTATAACTACAAATTTCATCCCTCGAATAGGTTTAGAGTCACGAGGAATAATAATAATAATAATAATAATAATAATAATAATAATAATAATAATAATAATAATAATAAAGTGTTCTATGTTGCTTTTTTAATAAGTGTTTTATGTTGCATAGGTTTTTACCTATAGGGGTATTATTTATTTGTTTGTTATTATTATTATTTTTACTGAATGCTTAGGAGTGTTGTGTCTTTTTTTTTAGCTTACATCATCATAATAATAATTATTTAATCATACCATTACAATGTTAGCTTTCTAATATTATTTATCTATCTATATTATTATTTTATTTTAGTTTTTTTTCTAAGAGAGAGCCTTAATGCCTTTTTTTCCCTAAGAGGAAGGAAATGGAGAATTAGCTTACAAGAGAAATTTTATTTTTATTATTTATTTAAAAAAAAATTGTGCCAAAGAATACAACTATGTAAAAGATAATTTAAGAACTATTTTTAATTTCAAGTGAAATTTAAAATTAATTTTATTTTTCTATTATACATGTATATTTTCTTATTTTTGAACACATCTGGTGCATAAATAAGAAAAAACCCACATAAACATAGGTAATTCGAAAGTACAACCATTCTCAAATTCTATACTAATTGCAAGCATAAAAACAATAAAATCATTTTTTTTTAATAATCAGATTGAAATTTAAGAAAATAATTTTCAGTACACATAACCTTGTCTCATCTATTTATTTCATTTTACCTAAAAATAATCTAACACTACAATTTTTTTCTAATAAACAAGACATAAAGCTTTTACACATTCACTAATCATTTTCTAAGCATCTATATGTTGCAATAATCATGAAATAATTTAAATATTTAACACACTTTTCTTTTTGTTTGCATAAAATAATATACAAACATAAGTGTTGTAATAATCAAACTATCTTTTTCTCTTGCATTATGTAGCACTCCATCCTAACTCCATAGGTTTCTAACAATTTACAAGGAAAGACTACTCACCTCCCAACCTTATGACATCATAAGGTGTCTCCGCCCTAATCAATCCTTGAGTCCAAGAGGTAACCTTCACACACACATAAATACATGGCCAACTCAAAGAAATAAAAAGCTACATAGCTTCTTAATTATAGATGTATGCACTTCCCTCAAGACTATACTTGGGGAGATAAAAAACAACAACCATCAACCACAATAATTTTTGTATTTTTTGTAACTTCTCATAAAATGTACAATAAGAGGTGGAACCAACAAGTAGCCCATATAAGCCCCAATTTCCTCCCCTAACTAGTTCTTGAAAAGAGGCCAACAAACAACCTACCCAAGCCCCAAGCTTCTCTCGCAACCAACGCTTGGAAAGGAAGCCAACAAGTACTCTACACAGGCCCCAAGCTTCTCTTTCAACAAAACAAATCCCTTTCCCAAGTACATCTTAGGCTTTGCACAAAATCACAACTATAATTTTCCCTAACCCATGACTACAATCCACTTTCCATTTCATATGAATTTATAAGACACATACAAAACACACACATAAAATAATTACTTAAAAATAGAAAAAGAGGTACTATCCTTATGAATTTTTTGTACTTGATTTGTCTTTTGGCTCCTCTTCAAGATTCTAATCTTGCCTCCCTTATCTCAAACTTTGTTGCAATCTAAAATATGGGGAAAATAGACATTTTCTTGCTTATATAGGGAAGGAGGTTGTTGCCTTATTCCCCCATTCAAATGAGGACAAGTGTCTAATTTTGGGGTTGCAACTCCTCCCCTTCTCAAGGTGCCTAAAAGGATGAAATCATAATTTTTTTACTTCCCAAAATATTTCATTGGACCACTAATCTATGGAACCTCTTTTTAGATCAATAGAAGGTTTTATAAATAGGTTTTGAGACTTTCAAATTTTAGCTTTCCCAAAAATCTGAAAATGAAAATTAACGAGTTTAATCAATATTTGATCAAAAGATTAATTAACACAATAATAATGTATGGACACATTACTATATAATTAAAAGGGCCTTATGTGTCATCCAAACTTAAGGCTCCAAAATAATCAACACTAACACTTATGGGGAAGAATGCACATACATAAATACTAGGGGGTGCACACACATAGACAAACATCACTTAACATAGGTTGGGATAGTGTGTGGTTTAGGAATCGACCACCTCTTGTACTTACCTTGTTTGTCTTTTCTGTCAGTTTTCTGCACACTCATTGCACACATCAAATCATACTAGTAATGACAATAACCATGATAATATATCACTAATAACAACATAATAAAGAATCAACACAAAAATCTTTCACGATCTCGTCATGGGTGCTAGAGCTCACTCCACATAAAACTTGTGCTCCACACAAAACTGTAAGTTTATTTATTTTTTAATATTTTTTCTAATTTTTACATTATTTTTCCACACAATAAGAAGTGGGACAAAGCTGCATCAAATATTAGTGCACATTCTAATAATAACAAATCATATGATCATTAGTACCCCTAAGCCAATCAATCAATGATAATAAAAAATCATATACATTCACATTTGTAATTCATTTTATATCATATATCATATAAGTGGTACGAAATGAATCATAACATAACAACATAAAATGATTATATCTAAATCAACATGTCCATCATAGAACATATCACATAATCGATCCATCATAAGCCCTAATCAACACAACATAACAGTAACTACATATAAAATGGATGCAAAACAGGGGAGGCCAAATCTGGCATGACTGATTTTGTGTTCATAGATGAATTGAGGGCCCTATTGGCACCCACATTGACATCCAACAATTAAAAAATTAGAAAAGACATAATAAGGGTTACAAGAGGTGAGGGGTATAAGGGTTGATGAATTAATGCAACTATTGGAGTGTTGTTTTCAATATTGTACATTGTTGAGGACCCTAAAAAAAATCAAGGAAACTCATCTATTCCACATGATATAATGTAAGCTCCAAAACATATTATTTTATTAATTATTTTTGGATTACCTACCCAATCATGGCAAAGAGAAGAAGTGCATTTTATTGGTGATTGGAGTTGTTAGGTATTAGTGTTGTATACGTGGGTGAGTATTTTACACAAGTGTGTGTGTTTGTTGATTTTATGTGTTTGTGTGAATATTGAGTTTTAATAAAAACTTAAATATGCAATTGTAAGGAGAATTAAAAGAGTTACATATGTGTGATAAAACAACTCATTAGGAGATAGGTTTATGATAAAGTTTTTAGGAGATAAACGTAGAGATTTGTAGGATTGTAGATAAGTGTTGTCTCTTCTTCAAAGGAGAATATTACACTATATAATGTAATAAGCTTCTATAAATAAAATGTATTATTTTATTGATCAAATTCTTTTTGAGAATAATTTCAACTAATTTTCAACACTAGTATTAGAATAGATTCAATAAGACCTCTCTACAAATCAAGGTTTGAATGTAATAAGATTAAGTAATGTAGATTATGTGTGAAAGTATTTCTACCTGATAAACCATTATTATTTTTTGATAGCATAAGATCAATGCAAACCATATGCAATCTTGCTATCATTTATTTTTTTAATAAATAATTCCCTATTTTTCATTAGAGGGTTTGACATCATCTGCAATTTTTTAGTTTTGTAGTAAGGAATTAAAATATTTTTCAAGGCTGTCTAAGTTTAAAAGTTTAATTTTATAGTTTGTGTTCTTGCATCTCTCTATTGGATTTGTGCATTGGAGAGTTTGTTCTATAGTATTTTGTTATGGCTATGATTTTGGCATTCCCTTCACACAATTTTACAAATTCCATGGTTTTAGTTCAATGGTTTCATAGTGGAAGATCAACTTAAAATGCATGCAAGCTAGACTACTCAGTCCATGGTCTCTCTCGAAGCTTCTCAATGTCCTTAATTCATGTGCAACTCCAACATCCTCCACCACCATGTAGTTCAAATCTTTTTGTGTACATCAATTCCAATTTTAAGTCCATCAATGCCAAGTTAGAGGGTTACGTATTAGGTTGGTAGTATTAAGAATAAGGTCATTAGGTTTAACTTGGTATATTAAGTTCTTATTTAGATTAATTTATTTTTAAATTTGTCAACTTAATTAAAAGTCTTTTATTTTTTTAAGGTTTATAAGAGTTAGTATTTAAAATCTTAAGTTTGTTGTTAAAATTAAGTTATGGATAATATAATAAACTTTTGATATTATAGATTTATAATATTCTTTGATATAATATTTGTGTTCAAAGTTATATTATTGTAGTTTTAACGTCATTATCAGAGTTGCAATTATTGTAAAGATATATTATTGGTTGAAATCGATGTCCACTAAGGTAAAATTGTAAGGGAGATAAAATGGAAAAGATGAACTCAATTGAGAAGTTTGATGAAAAGGATTTACATACATGGAAGATCTAAATACCATTGTTGCTGATAGAAAAACATTTTTGGGATATTATTGATGACACTATGATAAGACCAATAGATATCGATGAGATCCAAAAATGGAAGGTCAAAGATAAAAATGGTCTTAGCTATTATTGGCCTCAGCATATCAAACACATATTTACATCATGTGGACTTTAAAAAGTCCTCTAAAAATATATGAGAATCACTAAACACACTATTCGGATCTCAAACTGATAGTGTTGAAATAACTATGAAACAAAAACTGTATGTGTTAAAAATGGGAGGAGATATAGTGTCTCACATCACCAAGTTCCATTGTCTCATAAATCTATTGTCAGGAATAAAATAAGAAATCAAAGAAAATGATGAAAAAGCCATATTTCTCGATATCATGGCCAATAATATGTTCCATGTGATGTTTATCTTAAGTAAAATGAATCCAACCTTAGCAAACATCGTATCCGCATTATTTGGAGAAAGAAGCAAAGTTTCAGAAGAAGTGATGTTCACACAAAACAAACCCAACACTTCTTACAAAAAATATAAACATGTGACCAGGAAAAATAAATACACATATTTCTATTGTAAAAAGCCAAGACATGTACTCAACTAGAAACAAAGAGCATATGGCCTTATCGATGGAAAACCACATGACAAAGCAATGACGACAAAAGAAAGTGATCAAGAAAAAAGCAATCCACCTTCAAATGATGAAGACATTGCTCATTGAAGTGATGAAGATTATCTCTATTAGTATTTGTCCTCACTCTATTTCAACGCTAAGGGGGGCAGGAGGGGACGAAATGTTAGGTAGTGTTTTCTATATGGGTGAATATTTTACACAAGTGTGTGTGTTTATTGAATTTATGTATCTGTGTGAATAATGAGTTGTAATAATATCTCAAATATGCAATTGTAAAGAGGATAAAAAAGATTTGTACGCATGATAAAATAACTTCTTAAGAGATAGATTTATGAGAAAGTTTTTAAGAAATAAAGTAGCGATTTGTGGAATTACAGATAAGTGTTGACTCCTTATTCAAAGGAGAATAATACACTATATAATGTAATAAGTTCATATGAATAAAATGTGTTATTTGATCAACCAAATTTTTTTTGAGAGCAATCTCAACCAAATTTTAATAGGAGCAAAGTTTCATAAAACTAAGTGAAGATTTTGGATCCCTGAATTTAACAAACACAATTGTCAAAAATGTTTGTTCGTGATAGACACTTTTCAAAACCATACCCCACTAAAACTCTGGGATTTAAAAGCAAAACTTGTCAATTTTAACAAAATCCTTCATTTACCATGAAATTTTAAGATTCTCGATATCTTATTACAAAACTTTGATTTTTAATATTCAAGATATATTTCTAAACCTTCTTTCCGTTTTTATTAATTTAAAAAATAAAATAAAAATTAATTCTAATTTACTACTCTATTTATTATCGATATGTAATATAGTGATTGAAATCTATTTATTTATAATAGAGCAGCTGCAATTTGATCTGGGCAATGGCAAAGGAGGAGTCTTCTTTCTTCTTATTATTTATTCATTTTCTGCATTTTTGGGTGGTTCGGTGAGACTCGAGCCCGTGACATACATGAACTGTTGGGAATAAAAACATACGATTATGAGAATAAGCCTTGTCTTTTTAGATTGATTTATTTATCACTTGTCATGGTTAACTAGTCTTACTGTATCGTTGAAATATAATAGTATGTCAATGGTGCACTATCAGAGTCTTGAAAAGGAAAGAAGAATCTCAAACATCCCCCTCTTATGTTGGGTGGTTTAGTGATGCCATTAAGCATTGTATGCATATGTTATATGGATGAATATATTATCATTGAATGTGACATACTATTATTTAATAATTTAATTATATTGGAAAATGTGTGTAGAATAATGAATACAAATGGTAAGATTTAATTAATAATTTTAAATTTAAATGTAGGGCATTCATATAATATTTTGATTATAATTATCTGAATTTGAATGTGAAAATATATGTTTATAAATGACAATGACTTTATTTAAAAATTTAAAATTGGTTGGCAATAGAGGTATAAAATATTGGGGCCGTTTTAGATAGGTATAAAATATTAGGGCCATTCCATGACCATCAAAACAAATATAAAGTACCCTTGGCACTTTAAACAATTGACAACTTTGTGACAAACATGCACAATCAATTGAGAATTGATATTCAATTTCATCATTTCGATCTGCACATTGCAACACTTATAACCTAAAAAATAGAATTTCTCTTCCTTGCCCTATGATGTCAACAATATCTAAACTTATGAAAAACAAACGGAGCTTTTAAATGCCTACACTAAACGGGGTGAACAAGATAACTATCTTATTTTTTTAAACCTCCAAATAGTGAAAAACGCTTAAGAAAAAGTATGTTGAATATCATAAATTACATAAATGATAACAATTCCAACAATATATTAACCCCTAGTTTGTGTATCTAAATTACTCCATACGAAAGCCAAACTTCAACAATAATAAATTCTCTAATGATTGTTTGATCTTGCTAGAATGTATGTGAATGCTCAATAGATATCTCAATGAATGATAATAATCTCCAACATATATCTGTTAGAGTAGGTTGTTTACCTTCACTTATGTTCACTTAGGTGTTTTATTCTTCTTTCTATTTAGTTATTCCCACCCATTTATGTGTGGATATTTCATTTATCTTATTTTAGATATTATGAGATATTATATATTTATCTCTTAGATATTATGGAGATATTTTTTAGTTATCTCTATCTTTTAGGGATAGTTATCTCTTAGTTATGATTAATCACTTAGCTTAATCTCTTAGTTATGATTAATCTTCCTTACTTATATATGAAAGAGACATTCATTGTATTTGATAAGCTATGGAGATATAAAATAATTTCAGCATTGTATAATCTATTTATGGATAATAGATTATTTTTTCTGTTATAATGTCCCCTTTTAAGACAAAATTAGAACATAAGGTTTTTTTAACAAAACCGTAACAATAACACAATAAACCCTAACTTCACATGTGCAAATCCCAATTTAAATATCAAACCCTAACCATTAATTAAGTTTTTTTGACTTTTGCTTTCAAACCCTAAGCAAGAAATATTCCAAAATTATGTAAAAATCAGATTTAAGGCACCACACAATATTTCATTCACCAAATATTTGTCATAAATTCAAAATATTATAATCATTAATGGTACCTTTTTATTAGCCCTTTCTATCCCAATTTACAACTGAAAAATAACATAAAAATATCAATAATGTTTTTGAGTCTTCAAACAATTATTTCAGCTAAGTTAAACCCTTTAAAAATGCAACACTAAACCCTAAGAGGGTCATTGCTCTCCTAGAGGCTATTGGTAGCTTTCAAACACTTTGCTTCTCCTATATTGAGCTCCCAAAACCCTCACAAACTAGGTTGTTGCTTTATCTTGGATCTCAAACCCTTGAAATATAGTTTGTTGTCCCCTTTTCCAACTATAAACCCTAGTCGCCCAACTGTAATGAGTAACTTGTTATCCAAAAACCTTGCAAACCCTAGTCATTGCCCTTGTTAGGGCCCTAAAAATGAAAATATGTCCTAGACATAGCTGCACACTCCTTCAAACTTCCCTAGAAACTCCCAAAAGAGATGCACTCCAGCTAAATGTATTCTTTGATGTATCCAATACATAAATCTGCCCAAATGTAACTCCTAAAATGAAGCCACCAATGCCTTGCTTGAGGATTTTCATCCCCAAATAATACCAAGAAGGATTTTTATCTTTCAAGGTGATAAGCTAAGCTTTTCATGCTTAAACTTACAAATACTTTCCACAACATGACATGCCCCTCCAAATGATCCTCGTCTCCCTTTTTATACCCCTTTTCTCTCCAAAAATAATCCCAAAGTGGGGTGCTCCACTTGAAGGGAAATACAAATATTTTAAAATACTTTTTTCCTTTTAATTTCACTTAAGGGTTAAATAAGTCCATGACCCTTAAAAATATCCCCTTCTTAAGTCACAAGAAAATTAGAATATTATTACTTTATTTTAAGTATTTAGAAATATTTTTTATGTTAGTAATAATATTATTTTAATTTCAAAAAGGGGGACATTACAATCCTCTCTTCCTAAATTTGCTTCTCCTTATGCCCAAGTGCCCTCATGCTAAGGTGAAAAAAATGCTATAATACTCCCATAATATAGTTCGCATGCTTGCCAAATGAAGGAGATTTTATAAAGACAAGCTCATACACCTATTGCCCCTCTTCTTATTGATGTATTTTGGTAGCCCATGGGTTCTAGAAGCTTCCTTGGAGTGGAGATCAACTGCTGACCCATTTCTTTCCTCTTTATTTTCACCCTTAAAAACAACAGTAACAATTTCTTCTCTTGCATACTATATTGTAAAAAAATCCTTCCAATCTTTCATCCCATCCATGTCAACTAAGGTGGAAGAACATCCTCTAATGGGTGTTGCCTTAATTTTGTCTTCTTCATCTTCAATTGTAACTTCATATATCCCATCATTTACTTGGCTGGAAAACAAACTCAATTACTCTTTCTTTTTTGTACCTAAACCTACACATATAACCATCTCATTAAATAAAAAAAGAGTGTTTAATAACACTTTTACAATCACTTCATCATGCCTTATAGACATGTTAACTAGCTCTCTTCCTTTACTTGTAACTTCATTAACATCCATCTTCATGTAATGGACTCCTAAGGGTCCACTCTTGCTGTCCCAACCATTAGTATTGATGCACCTTTGTCTTTCCTTCCTCCATGGCAACTACAAACCATCCTTTATTGGTGATGGTCGGGGCTCACTCCCATTTTATGGCTTGAAATATGCTTATGTTTTTCAAGGAAGGTGGAAAGGACTATCATGCATATAGTGGCAATAAGCATAGGATGGCAACCATCATACTCAATTTTTGCCTCCATATTTAGAATTGTAGTTGATTTATGGGATGGTAACAACCCTAAAATGTTTGAAATTAACTCCACAACTTCAATAAAAAAAAAAATTCAAGTATGCAAATGGGATTGTATATACAATTGCATACTAGGTGTTGAGTTGGCTAGGGATTGTATGTACAACTACATAATAATAGTTTTATAGCCCAGAATCATGAGATATTTTTGTATGAACTCATCCTCTTTGAGTTCTCATTTATACTAATAAACTAAAATTATCTTTATGGCTATCATATGAATGTAAAAGTGGCTAGTACTGATATGGGAAACATTAAAAAAATGGTACAACAACTTCCAATCATGGTGTTCTTCACCAAAGTCAGCCACATGCGTGATCTAAAGATGTACTACTACCCTACTTTGATTGAATCTTCAAATTTTTTTCCTGAAACTCAATTTCCACTCAATTTTTAAGGTATGGAAGCCACGGTTCAATAAGGATCTTGAGTAGAGATTATTTACTATTGTGTTGGGGCATCCATCATACTCCTTATGGATCCTCATGGGCCTCCCTTCAATCCAATTGCATGTGTTAAAAAATTTCTTTACCAAAGAAAAATTGAACATCTTTGAAATCTTACCCTTATTGTATTCCCATGGAGAACTTAAATCCTAAACTTCCATGTGCACATAATAGGAAATTGGAATGAAAGAATTTATGCAGCGTTTGCCACTCAAAGTGCTCTTCATTTTATCACTATTTTCATGTTGCTTCTCATGATGATTACAGCCTTTCCATGATGTACATAAAATCATAAAAATTGACATATGGTCATTCTTTTTCATATGCTTCCCATGGTAACCACACTTCTCAAATGTCATAGTAGGAAGCAACAAACTCATAATACTTTCATATCTTTGTTGGGTAGAGATTCTCATCTCTTTTACTTCTATATTGGCAACCTCAAAAACTCCTATAAGTGCCTTAATATATGCTACCTTATTTATCTTTTCCATGTTATTTGAAGGACATTTATGTATGAAAAACTCCACGAAAACCTTTTCTTCCTTGTACCTCTTCAACTCAAGTGCCCTTGGCATGCTTCCATGCTCTTGCCCCTTATCTTCTTTTTTTATATTAGAGTTACCTCTAACTTCAAATGGATTTGTCTTATTGGTTGCAACCTTCTTGCTCATCTTAATTTTGTCTTTGGCATCAATCCAATTGATTTATATTGCCCTTGTATATTCTTCTTGACCCCTTTATTTTGTCAACATGTTCTTAATTAAGGTGCTAATGTGTATCTCTGAACCATCCTTCCAAAAGGTCCTAAACACAACTGCCAATTTTCCTATTAAACACTATTTGCTGAGGACAAACTCAGTGTTAGGTCGAATGCTTATACTCAAAAAATTTCTTGGGAAGATATCATTACAATCCATCCTATGTAAAATTTGAAATTCAACATGCAAATCATGATGCTTACCAAGGTATGAAGTAATTTGCAAGCTCTTCTTCCTAAAGCAACTTGTTGTCCATGAAGATTTCTCTTTACCATAAACTCCCTCCATCCTTTTGGCCATGATCACTTGAGGGGTCCCATTAGTCATGCCTTGAAGCACAACCTCTTTGCTATCAAGCTCGAGCTTTAACTCCATATTTCCCTTATACTTATTCAAAATCAATTCTAATTTTTTCCTTATCCCAATGAAAGGAAAAGTTTTAAATACATTGAAATCAAAATTGTTACCATATAAAGATCTCAAAATATTACTGGGATCCCACACCTTTTGAAAATAATAATTATAAACTTGAATCAAGGGGTCCACATGCCCCATAGTGTAAATTGTATGTCTTATTTTATCACCCCTTTTAACATGCTTCTTATGAGGATAACAAATCTAAAATGGGATAGTCTAAAATAATAAATCAAATATTTTACCAATCTTTTCATCCATTGTAATGCAATCAAAGAGTTTACCTCCTTTGGTTGAGGTGGAAAGTTTAGATAGATTTGTACTCATATTATTAATCTTGTCAAGTGCCTTCCCATGGCTTTTCTGAAGTTCAGTCTCATATGCTTTTTGAATTAATACATAATTTTATATCATGGACTCATTCCCTGATGGACTAATGAGAGTGTGTTGAATGGGGACAAATTCCTCACTTGTGCATTCAACAAGTGATGTGTTTTCCTTCTTGAATTCCTCTTTATTCTGCTTGTTCATGCAATCATTAAAAGTCAATAAAATATCATTTTCTTCCCTTGACTTCATACCTGCTATGGATTTTTCCTTCTCAATTTATTACAAATCTGGTTCTTCTTCTTTCTTTAGCTCATGCTCCATGATTTCTTCCCCTTGGGTTGGGATATTTCTCCCACTTTCCCTTGGTATGGTGGATGCCTCTATGAATTGTTCACTAACCCTTTTTACATCTGGATTCTTTTCTTTTCTGATTCCTTCATTAAAATCCTCATGAGGATTTGACCCTCATCTTTCCATTTCAAAATTACCTAGAGCTCAATCTTTTCTTCCTTGGCTTCCTCATTCCTTTGCTCTTTTATAGGTTTTAAAATTCAGACCTTGTCTTTTCCATTTTATTTTCTAAAATTCCTTTGGTATTTTGTATTTCCCTTTGAGATTATTGCATATCTTGTAACATCTCTTTCATGGCTTTCAGTGTTGTCTTCATCTTTTTGTCACTGTACTACATGAAGAAGAGTCTACAAACAATTCACTACCCATAGTTGGTTAGAAAATGGATTTGATACCACTATAATGTCCCCTTTTAGGGAAAAATTAGAACATAGGGGTTTTACAACAAACCCTAACAATAACACAACAACCCCTAACACCACATTTGCAAATTATGATTTAAATATCAAACCCTAACCATTAATTATAGTTTTCTAATTTTTACCTTCAAACCCTAAGCAAGAAATATTCTAGAATTCTATAAAAATTAGATTTAGGGTACCACACAATATTTCATTCACCAAATATTTGTCATAAATTTAGAATATTATAAACATAAATGGTATCTTTTTATCATCCCTTTCCATCCCAATTTATAGATTAAACATAACATAAAATTATCAACAATATTTTTGAGCCTTCAAACAATTATTTCAACTGAGTTACGCCCTTTAAAAATTCTTAGAGGCTATTGGCAACCTTCAAACTCTTTGTTGCTCCTATATTGGCCTCCCAAATCCCTTACAAACTAGGTTGCTACCTTGTCTTGGACATCAAATGATTTAAATATAGTTTAATATCCCCTTTTTCACCTATAAACCCTAGTCACCAGCTATAATGAGTAACTTGTTATCCAAAAACTTTGTAAATCCTAGTCATTGCCCCTGTTAGAACTCCAAACATGAAACTATGCCCTAGACATAGCTACACACTTTTTCAAACTTCCCTAACAACTCCCAAAAAGGTTGCACTCCAGCTAAATGTATTATTTGATACATCCAATGCACAAATCTACCCAAATGTGACTCCCAAATTGAAGGCACCAATGCCTTGTTTGAGGGTTTTCATCCCAAAACAATACCAAGAAGGTTTTTTGTCCTTCAAGGTGAGAAGTTAAACTTTTTGTGATTAAACTTAAAAATAATTTTCACAACATAACATGCCCTTAAAATTATACTCCTCTCCCTTTTTATACCTCCTTTCCCTCCAAAAATAATCCCAAAGTAGGGCACTCCACGTGGATGGAAATATAAATATCTAAAAATACTTTTTCGTTTTAATTTCACATAACACTTAATAAGGTCTCCTTATTAAGTCACAGGAAAATTAGATTATTATTAATTTATTTTAAGTATAAATAAATATTTTTTTATGTTAGTAATAATATTATTCTGATTTCTAAAAATGGGACATTACATCTATGCAATGCATTAGCTTCATGGCTGTGGTAATGAGTTCTTGGAGAGAACTTGGTTGAAGAGTTTTTAAAACTCTATCATGGTATCAGAGCGGTATCAAATAACCATTACTCAACATGTCTAAGTTCTCCCTTTTTTTTTTAATTGTTTGTAGTCTTCAAAATCTATGTTTTTATTTGAAGATTTACATTTCAATTGCTTGGATATGTTGTTGGACAGGCCATATCATTAATTTTTTTGGGAGGTATTTTGTATGGATCTTTGATTTGTATTTTTTTTGACATTGACCAGGGCACATGGATCTTAAATTTTACCATTATGTATTTATTTTGCTAGACCCATGTTTAGGTCTATTTTATAAACTTTCAAGGCAATTTAGGCATGTTTTTTTGATAGTTTCATGTCATACATCAATCAAAATATAAATATTAAAGCATATGGGCATAAAAATCTGAGTTTTATGTTCTATGAAGTTTGTTAGAATCACCTAGTATCAGGGTGTATAGCCCTTATACTAAAAAACTCGCTTGCTAGTATAATGGTGTATACCTGCCACCTATATGATTTTCTCTTACCATATGCTGTACGGATTTGATTTTTTTATATCTGAATCCTGGTATGGTTAGATAATAGTCTTAGATCTCATTTGATACTAGTTGAAAGCATTTTGGAATAGGTTATATAGATCTTTTGGTAACTTGAACAACACTGTTATAGTCTGTCTTCATCATCTACATAACCATATAATTTTCTTCTATTTTGAGGTTGTACAAACTGCAAAAAAAGATGTGATTCTCAGAGATC
This sequence comes from Torreya grandis, assembly GCA_037957365.1. Lineage (NCBI taxonomy): Eukaryota > Viridiplantae > Streptophyta > Pinopsida > Cupressales > Taxaceae > Torreya > Torreya grandis. The sequence continues at coordinate 1,539,494 of JARHVA010000880.1, forward strand.
TTAAGTATTTTTAGTATAATTTCATCCTAATGCAGGCCATACCATTTTTTAGTAGGTCGTACAACATTTTGGGATGCCGCATTTGGGCCAAATCAAACAATTTTTCTTCCTCTTGCTCTGACTCAAACTAGAATAGGGTTTTATCTTTTGAGGATGTACAAAGAGATTTATTCAGATCCAACCACAAATACAAATGATATTTTGAGTTCTTACAAGCCATACATGGTAGTTTTATCCTTGGATATGGCTGTACAACTTTTGAATCAGTGTTTTTCACTACAGTTTCCCTTGGATGAGTATTCCTGAAGTTGGCTTTCACCCATTTTGACAACCTACACCTGGTTTCTACCAAAGAAATTATTGGAATTTTAATTGAAGCTTTTAACCAGGTTCATGCACCTTTCCTCACACGTGTGAGTATTTATGGGATGTTTTTATCTTTTTATGAATTGAAAAGTGGTTTAAAAGCATATTTTAAAAGTAATTTCTCAAATTTAGCAATATGTGAAGTGGTAAATCAATTTTTGGTAGACCATTGTCACATGGGAGGTCTTAGTATCAAATCCGTCTACCCACATCTTATTTAATTTGGGTCATTAATGATGAAAAATAGGATTGTAATAAATTTTGATTGATATCTTACTTTTGAGTGCCATTTTTACAAAAGTGCATTTTTTCAATGTTCTTTTTATTGGTCATATTTTCATTATAATTGTAGTAAAATAATAAAGTGCCAAATTTGGGGTAGGGGGGCTAATACAATAGCCATGGGGGGTTTGCTATTTCAACCTTGTCTACCTTCATGTGTTTATCTGAATTTGCTTCTTCATCCACTATTGCACTTTGTGCTATCTCAGATGTATTTTTGATTAAGATCCCTTTGCATGTTTTTTGTAGGTTGTCATTTTTTGATAGCTGAACCTTTTAGGTGTGATTTTACATACACGATGGATTTTTTCATGATTTTACACACTCTTCTATTAACCCACTACATGCTCTATTCTAGTTTGCACATTGGCACTTTGACACACTTGTAGTTTGTGTCATGTCTCCATCAATGCCCCTTTCTTAATACCTTGCCTTCTTCTATGGATACACTTTATACTCCCTTATTTTTGGAGCAACTCTCATGATTTGTGATGACTTCTTCAATAGCTTGACAGTCTCCTTATTTGGAGCTAATCTGATGGATATAATGTCTTCCTTATTTTAATTTGATGTTTTAAGGATATATTGTACTCATGCTAAATTATAAAGTGCCATGGGGGGATTTGATTTTATAGTCTAGTCTACCTTCATGCATGTGTACCTTAGTTTAAGCACCCCTTTATTATTTTAGTTTCTAGTCTCTCCCATCACCACTAAGGCCATCTTCTTGAGATATTTTATTTGTATTTTTGATGCCAGTATTTGTATTTGAGTAGCTGATGCGGCCCAATCATACAAATCTTTTCATCCACTCCACCCATTCAACATTGTGGGTGGTGTTTATTTCTAGATTATTATTTTGCACTTGGGTATCTTATTTAGAAAATTTGTTTGCTGGAACCCATATGAGGATCATTGTGTTTGAGTGGCATTCTTGGTGACTTTTTGTGTAGTGACACCAGTGTGGCATCTCTACCAGTCTTTGTGCTCACTTCTCACTATTTTAGTCCACTTATTTAGAGACTTTCATTATCCTCTTCTCCCAGTTCATCATTGAGGGAGGATTTTTAGGCAATACTTCCTTAGGCTCATCATTCTACATAGTATTCTAGAGTGCAATGTTCATGTTTAGTAATCCTCATATTCAACATTATTCCTACTTCGATTTGAATGTTTTGGTGACTTGACATCCATGTATTATGGTAAGATGGTTTGGCATCCATAGGGACACTTGTCTTCACACTACATCTTTTTTTGTGCATGGGTACCTCATCTGCATTATTTTGGGAACCCATTTCCCTCTTTTTTTTTGTGTGTGGGGGGGGGGTGTTTCCTATGAGTTTTCTACCTTTCTCCATTTTATGAGAGATTGCTTCATAGATATATTGTACATGAGTACTTGATCAGGCCTTGTTGATGAGACTCATATTATGGATATGCCACACTATTTTTGACCCCTAATTTCATTTGAGGGCGGGGGGGGGGGGGGGTGTTAGAGTAGGTTGTTTACCTTAGCTCATGTTCATCTAGGTGCTTTATTTTTCTTTCTATTTATTTAATCCCACCCACTTATGTGTGGATATTTTATTTATCTTATTTTAGATATTATGAGATATTACATATGTCTTTTAGATATTATGGGGATATTTATAGTTGTCTCTATCCTTTACGAATAGTTGTCTCTTAGTTATGATTGATTACTTAGCTTGATATCTTTGTTATGATTGATGTTACTTGCCTGTATATGCAAGGTACATTCATTGTATTTGATAAGTTATGGAGATATAGAACAATTTTAACATTTTATCATCTATTTGTGGTTAATAGATGGTTTATTCTTTTTATGCAATGCATTAGCTTCATGGCTATGATAATGAGTTCTTAGAAAGATCTTGGTTGAAGAATATTCCAAACTCTATCAATATCTTCTTGTTAATGAACTATAATGTATGTGTATTTATATACAATTGAATTCGAGTTATGAACCTATTAATGTGTAGCCTGACATCCAACAACTAATAGAAAAATGTACCCAAATTAAGAGGTAAGTACACTCTGGCTTACTAAGATTGGACCTAATAGCCTTAGGGGCACTCTCGACAAATCCATGTGGGTTGAGGGTGCTCTAGAAAATATGTCAAAAACAAAAAAATAGAAAAGGGATAGAGATAAGTGGAGATCCGAGGGAAAAAGAAGAGGGGCATGATCTAGTAGAAGTTGACATATGCACCAATAACATCTAATTCAGACTATCAGATTAGGCCACAATCAAGGATTGATGTTTGAGTAGATACAAAGCAAAAATATCTACAATATGCAAAAGAAATGTATGAATAATAATTATGTGGATGGTATCTATGCTGAAGTTCTTGGGTTTTCTCTTACGTGACATGGTTTTAGCGATAAGAGTTATTTTCCTCAATATAAGGAAAACATGCTAGTCCACATAATTAGTCAATGTCATCATCTAGTATATCAAAGCATAATATCCATAGGAAGTTGCACTCTAAAAAGTATGAACAAGAGTAATTCATGTATAAAAAATATAATATGATTAATGGACTAGCATCAAGAGATATAACTTGAGAAATGTGCTAAGATGCCCACATCATGGGCATGTCCTCAATGTAGAAAGGTTTTTGTGGGTGTGAATAATGTCATGATTCTATGTGTCCACATCTCATATAGAAATTTAATGTCCTAGAACCAATTCATTTATACCATGAAAAGCATGTGTGTATAAAATGGATATGTAATTCACCATGTATATGACAAATGTTAATAAACAACTATGTGTAGTAATGAACAAAATTATTCAAGGTCTTGGTTTTGTATTTTTGAATATTTTGAATGTTTTTAAAACTTTAAAATATCATTATAAGCAAGCACTTAACTAATCAAGCAAGGTCAAATGATAATTCTATAAAATAAAAGAATAGAAATACTCCAAACTATTAATAGTATCTATCAATGCATGATGTGTACCAAGTGTAATATCAAAATAATCTTTGAGAGGTGTAGGAAAATGATATGTTCCCATTGCACATATCAAATCATGTCTTAAAGAAGGTGTAACCCCCCAACGAGCAAGAATTGGTGTGTACACAAATGTCATAAGATATGTAGGCATATAATAAATGTGATCATATAAGCTTAGTGTGTGCCATGATAGAAGCAAACATAGTTAGTACATATAGAGAGGTGGGCAAGTGGCATGAGACATCGAGGTGTATCATGCCTCAAAGAATATGTAGTAAGATCACACTGTTGTAAAGGATGTATATGCATGCACCACTATAAGATAACTAATATGAATGTATAGAATTGGATAAACAATCAAAAGGCAAGGTCCGATGAAAAAAAAATCAAATCAAATCAAATGGATATAAGAATGGCCAGTGTGAAAATGAATGTACAAGTCCACATAAAAATAGAAGAATAGATGAATCAATCAGTCAAATTAAGAGAGGGTGATCAAAAAAGAAATCAATAAGAAGATACGTATAGTAAATTATGTTTGGGATAACTTATGATCCCATCAATGGGATGTTCTAGTGTATATCCTATATCGATCAGTTCAAACGTCACACCCTGTGGGTGAGTAGTAGCATGTATATTAATATCTGAATAAAATATGGTCACAAGCTATATAATATTTATAATTGTTAGTATGGTCAATATAGTCATGCATGTACTATGTAACTCTAGGAACCTATGAACTCTACTATATGTTGGAAGAATGCATAGGTTTTATATTTGGAAAAATCTCACAAGGTTATTGCAAGAATAATGTAGGATGTGATGAGCTAGCTGGTGTAGATGGAGTTCAAAAATCAATCACTATTTGGTAAAATAGTTTTTTGAGGTAACTATACCATTTCTGTGTGTGGCCAAAAATCAATTGTTTTATTGTTGATGTTTATTTTGAATTGGTTGTGGAGGTTCAATTTTTATGGGATTATATTATTAATTGAATATCAAACATATATTAGATACTCATCAACTGCACATTGCGATATGTGCAGTGCTTCTTGTAATCGAGTCATACTAGATTTAACAGAGTGTTGTTTTAATGGAACATTTATTGTGAGAAAATCATGTCTTGAATTGATATTACAACACGTATTTGAAGTTATATTTATGTTTTCCTTATTGTGGATCATGATATGGTGATGTACCATAGAGTGTCCACTTTTCAATTACTTGCTTTGTATATTTTTCTTGGGATGTTTGTTTACACCATTTGTATCCTCATGGTTGTCTTGAAGGGGTGCCTTCCCTTTGTTATTATCTAATTGATGTTGAGTATGAAGAAAACCTTGCAATTTATTAATGGTTATCATGCTTGAATCATCTCGATATTCCCTTAGTGCTATAGGTGTAAAATTTAGATGGGATAGATAGTCATTTGTGTTTTTGGGGATGCCATTACCATCATCATCACAATGTTCATCATTATTTTCTATAGTATGGTTTTCAGAATTTACCACTAACAAAAGATTTAGTATTTCTTCCTTTTGTGTTTCACACATATAAGTGTTGATCCTCTTACTATTTCCTGTTTAGCTGGAATGGTTAAGTTCCACTTTTGGAATGTCCAAATCGCTGAGTTTTATTTTTTGGAAGTTTCAAGTAGGGAAAATCTATATTAATGATTGTGTTTATTTGATCAGGGGCTCCAAAAACCTCAATTAGTTTTCCATGTATTTGTGTAGATCACTATGAAAATGGACTTTTTCTTGCCCTATTTAGACAACTTGATTTGAAAACGATAAGGAAAACAACATATGTTTTGGGGCTTGTATTATATCAGGGAATAGCTAAGCTATCTTGATATTTATCAGGGCCTTAACAGTGTACAATATCAAAAGCAACACACCAATAATTGTACTAATTCATTTTCCATGTAAACTAATATAATGCAATGCATCACTAACATGAACTTTTATGCTACAATGAATTATCTAATGATCGTTTGGCTTCTCTAAATGTTGTAAGTGTTTAATAGATTATTGTGAACAACTATGAACTCTTTTCAAGTGTTTGATGCTTTTTTAGATGATCCTTAAATGCCTAAATGCACTAAGGTGCTTTTGTATTCAGAGATGAATTGAGGCCATGTTGGCACGCAAAATAACATCCAACAGTTGAAAATTCAAAAAAGATGTAATAAAGGTTACAAGGGGTGAGGGGTAGAAGGGTTGATGAATTAATGTGACTATTGGAGTGTTGTCTTCAATATTGTAAATTGTAAAGGATTTTCACAGATATCAATGAAGCTCATCTATTCCATGATGTAATGCAAGCTCGAAAACACACTATTCTCCTAATTATTTTTGAATTAGCTACCCAATCAAAGCAAAGAGAAGTGCATTTTTTTGGTGATTAGAGCAAAGTTTTGAAAATTTACATGAGGATTTTAGATCCCTAAATTTGACGAACACAATTGTCAAAAATGTTTGTACCTGCTAGATACTTCCCAAAACCTAAAATTTTGATGTCTAGAAGTGAAACTCGTCAATTTTAACAAGATCATTCACCATGAGATTTTAAAGTTATCGATATCTTACCACAAAACCTTGATCTTTAATATTCAAAATATATTTCTAAACCTTCCTTTCATCTTTATTATTTTTATTTTAAAAAAAAATAATTAATTCTAATTTACTACTTTACCTTATTTACATATAATTAAATGTTAATTACTATTTGGTTGAAATCTATTTATTTCTAATAGAAAATGTCGTGTGTTCTTCGTGGAGGTTTCCGGCACGTTTCCAGTCCACTACAATATCTGAAACTATTAAAAATGCATTAAACACTCGCTCTATACCTTTTAATGTACTCAGGAGCAGCCCAATTTGATCTGGGCAACGACAAAAGGAGTAGTCGTTTTCCTCATTATTTATTGATCTTCTGCACTTTTGTTTGGGTGGTTCGGCGAGACTCGAACCCGCGACATACAGACACTGTTGGTCTGGCTTTGGACTTTGTGAAAATTTAACTATTTGTGTCACTCTCGAAATAAAGTGGTATGATAAGATTACAAAACTATTGGTTTGATAGAGTTGCTTGGCTAGTCCACTAAATAATATGATTATGAGAATTATCTTTTTGTCTTTTCAGATTGCTTTGTTTATCACTTGTCATTGTTAACTAGTGTAATTGTATCGTTGAAATATAATAATATGTCAATGATGCACTATCAGATTCTCGAACATCCCCCTCTTTATGTTGGGTGGTTTACTGGTGCCATTAAGCATTGTATCCATATATGGTATGGATGAACATATTATCATTGAATGTGACATATAATTATTTAATAATTTAATTAATTGAATTCTCTTTGAATCTACATATTCAATTTCCTCACTCTAATATGTACATTGCAACACTTATAACTTAAAAATTAGAATTTCTCCTCCTTACTTTAAAATGTCAATGATATCTAAATTTATAGAAAACAAAGTGAGATCTTAAAGGCCTACACTAAATGAGGTGAGTAAGACAATTATTTTATTTTTTTTGAGCTCCAAATAGTGGAAACAATTTGAGAAACAGTATGTCGAAAACAATAAATATTATAAATGATAGCAATTTCGGTGATATATTAACCCTTAGGTTGTGTGTCTAAATTAATCTATAGGAAATACTAGCTTCAACAGTTATAAATTCTCTAATGATCATTTGATCTCTCTAAAATGTATGTGAGTGCTCAATAGATATCCCAATGATTGATAATAACCTCCAACATATATCTTCTTGTTAATGAACTATAATATTTGTGTATTTATAGACAATTGAATTCAAATTAAGACCCTATTTGTGCGCACCCTGAGATCCAATAACTAGTAGAAAAAGGTGGGACCTAAGAGGCAAGTGCACTTTGACTTAACTAAAATTGAGCCCATGAGCCCCAGGGGCACTCTGGACAAAGCCATGAGGGTTGAGGGTGCTCTAGACAACATGTCTAAAATAAAAAAATAGAAAAGGGAGAGAGAGAGAGAGAAGGGGAGAGTTGAGGGAAAAAGAAGAGGGACACAATCTAATAAAAGTTGACAAATGTACCAATTACATCTAATTTAGACCAATAATTTACAAATAGATAAATTTACTAAAATCATGTTAATTTGTAATGAATAACTGCCCAAGGGAAATTTTTAGGTGTTTACATTTTACCTTGCTTTAAATTATGTGCATGCATATGTTTCAAAGTATAAAAATAATACAAAGGTGGTTATAAAATATAATATGCATGGATATTTAAAAAATAATCCAATGCACACAGAAACCTACAAAAATATTCATATTATTTTCTTCATACACATGGATTAGTGTCGACTAATAAAAAATATTAAAATCTAAAATACAAAAATTGAATCACCTCATTTTATTAAAAAATATGTGATTAATAAGTGGAGTTCATGGCTTAAAGATCTGAAAAGAATCCTAAATAACATCCTGAGTAAAATATTGAATTAAATTTTGAATGAAAGCTAATTAAAATTCTAAGTATAATTCTAAATAAAGCTAAATAATATCCTGAGTGCAAATATAAATAAAGTTGAATACTGTCTTGAGAACATTCTCAATAGGAGTGGCTAAAATATCATGAGCACACATTAAATAGGAGCAATCAAAATATACCGTGTACATCCTTCATAGGAGTAACTAAAATATCTTGAGTATATCCTCAATAAGAGTAGATAAAACATTGAAAATTGATTAAAATGAAAGTTACCAGAAATTTGGTATAGTGGCGTACATGCCCCACGAGCATGATGTGTGGGATATATGCCCTCACTTTTGATATTTGAGATAAACTTATGAAGCTTAAGTCTCAAAAGAAATAAATTAAAAGTAACATATATAAAATAGCATATAAAATCACTAGCTTATCTAGCGTATAAAAATATTATATCGAAAGCATATGTGTAGTGCATAAATTTGAGCCCCATTATGGGCATATGATATAGGCCTTGTAGCATAAAAAACAATTTACCCTATGTTAGCTCAGGATATCATTACTATAACATGGTCACGATAAGATATATAAGTGTAAAGCATACATAAGGAGCCTTACCTTAATAAATGCGTGGTAGGAATCATGGAATTGTAAGCAAGGGCTAATGAATTTACATTATATAAATGTTGGATATGTAGAGACATTGTGACACAATACAACAGAGGAGACAAAACCAAGAAGCAACTAGGTGTAAATTTGGGAAAGTCACAAATCCAAAATAAAAGAAAGACCCAAAAGAAGCATGAAGGAAAAGAAACTAGCGACAAAAAATCTTGAGAAAGATAATTGTGAGTCAAGTAGAAAACATTGAAAATAAAGAAGCAAAAAAGAAAAAATAGAGCCAAATGTAAAATTAAGAATGCAATTTTTTGTCATAAATATTGATAAAAAATTATCAGTCAATAACTTGAAACAAAATAAAATGAAGCACAAGTAGTGAAAACAATAAACATGGCTCCGATTCTATATGGTGGCATGGAACATAATAATGATTAATCATAAAAGTGTTTTTAAATGCACAATGTTGATTGGATTTTCCAATGGCTTGCTTTCTAATGTAGAAAGGTGGTATGCCCCAATCTAAACCTATCTATAATAACAAATGAATCAAGTCAAAATTTTTTGAACTTTCATTTTTCTTCATGATATGCATTAGTGTTCTTTTGATTTTATTTCAATACTTGATTACCCACATGGAATTATCTTGATCAAATATGTTCTTTTGTGAACTTTTTTGAGGTGGTTCTAACCTATATTATCAGATGTATAATGACACGAATCTTCATCTCATCAAGCAGTTCTATCTAAAGTAATATATTATCTTTACAATTATCATCATCGATAATACCTCTTAGTGAGACTCTCAATGATGGAATCTCAAGCTCAAGAGGAAATATTTATTATTCTCCATACATAATTAAATAACTTGTTACTAATGTATGCATTCTAACACTAGTTCTATATGCTCATAAAGTTGAATAATCTAATTATATCAATTGACACCATGTTTATTACTATCTTTGATATGATGTTACTAACAGTTATTTGAAAGGATCATCTTGATTGTTGCTTTGTGGGTAATATGGAGCACATAATATATATTTAATATTATATTTATCATATAAATTGTTGATTTTATTATTATTGAAGGATGAACCAATATCAGAAATAATCATAAATGTTAAACCAAGTATTAAACTGATATTGTAATTGTAATGAAATTGTTAAATCAATAAAGTATAATCACATCAATAGATCACAATATGATTGAGAGAAGAACATAATATGGAAATACATAAATGATCCACTTTGAGAGGAAAAACTCCACAACCAGGAATAAGAGCATACTTCATAATATGATAATATAATACTAACCACTAACTCCTATATATATATCCTAATTAGACTATGGCTAATTCATAGGTCATCCTATCTACCGACATAAAACAATATAAATGATCATATGATTAAGTTAAAGGTTATCCAACCATAAGCCAACCACACATATCTCAATATATGTTATAGGTTAAGGGCATATCATGCTTGTCACCTTCAAACAAGCTTGTCCTCAATATTGACCATTTGTGGATTCTTCTATTTGAAATATTCATCTTTCCATGTTGCATCCTCTCTCGGCAAGTTATTCCACTTGATAAGATAATCGATGATAACCCTCATATTAAGCCCCCTAAAGTGAGTTTGGATAATCTCCTCCAATTCCAAGATGATTCTTCCTTCTTCATGAAGCTCAACTAAATTTTTATGGGTAAAGATTTTCTAGCCAAAACAAGAAACATGAAATGTTAGGTATATTTTTTGTTGACTAAGGTAACTCTTGTTTGTGTTGAGTGTGTTCATCAACATTTCAAACCCATGGTTTTACCTTTATGGATGAGGTGATGGATGGTGGATACAATACACTAAATAGAGACACTCTAGAAGAAGTGTCTTTTTTAGGTGGAAAATATTTTGGCATATCCCTAAAAAGTAATAAATATTTATTGACTCAAGGCTATAGGTTCCAAGGCCTATAAATAGTGCTAGTCATGGGTTAAGGCTACACCACATTTGGAATACCAATAGGTTGGCTAGCAGATTCACCTTGATAGGTGAGCACATTGGTGATTGGTATATGGGGTTTCAACAAAAGGCTAATAGACTATAAATTTTTTATGGTATCCATGAGAGAAGCCAATTATGTACTAAATCCAAATATATCTTCTTTTATTTTAGATTGCATGTTGCATATATTCTCCATATATTCTTTTATTTTAGATTGCATGATGTATATATTCTCATATAGATGGCACACTTTGTCATGTAATAAATTAAAAAAACCATCTCATAAGTCCTACATGATCCAAAATTTGAATCCATTTTCTCTTTATTAGGAGGTTTCATTGGCATGTATAAATTCTTGCCTTGGCCTCTAGTTTGTAACCCTATCATGTTGAGGCATGACAATAAAAATAATAATTTTTACCTTTGATTTAAGTTTGACTAATTGATTTTAGATAGAGGTTTTTCTCAAATCCAAAACTCTAAATAACATAGCCTTAATAAATTGTTATTTTTTTAAAAATGTAAAAAAACCATGATAACTCCTATAGAGTGAATTTATGAAAAAGATTAAAATCAAAATAAATTCATAAAAATAATCACAAAAAGTAAAAAAATAGAATGTAGATTCCTTGAATAATGATTCAGTTTTGCTAAAAAAATTATATAAAAAATCATAACGATTTGTAAGGTATAGTCGGTTCTTAAAAATTAGGGTTTTGACCACACTTTTTTTTCCAAATCAAAATTTTTGATACCACTTGTAATGAAATAACTAAGCCATTAAATTAGAACAAAAAAATAGACTATAATATGATTGAAATAAGATCATAATATGGAAATAAATGAATCAGCCACTTGGAGGGGGAAACCTCCACAACCTTTAATAAGAACATAAATCACAATGTAAACATCTACTAACAATTATGTCTGAGATTTATATTCTAATTAGATTATGAATATTCCATAAGCTGACTCTATTACCAATATGAAGATATCAAAATAATTATATGACTAAATTAAAGGTTATGCTAGCTACAAATCAATCACACATATCTCAATACATGAAGTAGGTTAAAGGCATACTAGTCATAATGAATTTTAAAATATCTTCACATATGGTTGTTTTTAAGGAAGCTACATCTATACATTTTATAAAATATTCTTTTTTTGTGATGGTAAAATGTTTTAGGATTTATATTTCTAATCAAGTCAAATCTCCATATGGAAAATGGCCATGTGAATACTATAATTTATAACTCGGGAAGGGGCATGTATAATATTTTCGTGTCTTTGAATTTTTCAACTTAAATTAACATATTCATAATAATCACTATTCACATGATTCTAATAATAATTTAATGTAATTAACTTGTGTTGTATGTATTTTCCGCCAAAATGTCCTCCATGCTCATTGTCATGAATCACTAGTAATAACATTATAGCTTCCTCATATCCAAGGCATTTGAGTAATTCACCCATAAAATTATATTCCAAATAATACTCCTCCAATAATAACATTTTTTTTCATCTCTTCATATATATTTTCCTATCATTTATTGAGAATATGAAAATATTTTTTTATTAAATAATTTGAAATATTTGCATATCATTTTAATTGTTTTGTGCCACTTTATATTGGAAAAACATATAAAGATTCCATGATTTATTTAATCTCCAAATAGTTAAAATATCATGACCGTCATATATATCAATAGGAACTAAATTATCAACATTAGCTATATAATCAACATGTCTATTATTCTTTCTATGAATATTATTTTATTCAATTATATTACTACTCCCACACATAATACACACTTATATTTAGTATATTAAATTGCCATGTTTTATTTTCATCAATATGTATGGAAATCTCATCCGGATAATATGAGATAAAGGGACATGATCTCATAGCATAACTTCAATTGATTGATAAAAAATAGCTTATCTTTTGATTGAATTTTGTGGAAAAAAAATACTTATATCAAATATCTTTCATAAAAATGTATATATGCAACATTGTCATGATTTATTATTATGAATAAGAAAAAATTTAATAAAATGAATGGATTAATATTAGATGAAAATTTTATCAGTTTGATATTATTGAAATTACATCAAAAGTTATTTTTATATAAAAAAGAATTTTTTTTTATTTAATTATTTTAATTTTAAAACTTTTAAATAAACTATATTTCGTAAATAGTTTAAGAGTTCAATTATTTTTAATTAATTATATTTTCCGTAAATAATTTTTAAGATTATTAATTAATTATAAATTATAAATAATTTTAAATTATTAATTAATTACATTTAATTTAAAACCTAAAAAATGTTAGATAAAACATAGAAAGAACAATAATAAACTTCAAGTTCAAATTTAAAATCACTCCACCTCTAAAACCGTCTCCCACCTTAACTCATGCAACACTTGGAAGAACTGCCACATACACTGCCACATAAAGAGATAGTTGAAAACCATGATTAAAGGAAAAGAGCCAATCAACACACAATGTTGGAGAGATTTCTCTGTGAAAGAAGGATAATTTGCATTAAAAAAAAAGGTTATAAATAAAGGTCGACGGTTTGGAGAAAGGAAGGTAGGAAGGCAGCAAAGGGATTGACACAATGCATGGAAGGAGAAGTTTAATGCTTGAAGGAGGAGAGAGGAGATTAACATTGAACCAAGAACAACAAGGCAGTGGATCGACACTTAAGGAAAAGGAAAGCATATCGATGCATAGAAAAAATAGGTTTGATAGATTTTATTATAAATGATGCATAGCAAATAATAAGTGTATTTTCCCTGAATCTTAGTTTAGTGGTTTTGTTTTATATTTTTTTCAGTATTTTTAAAATAGGGAAGGTTTTTGAGGTTCATTTGTCGTGTTTTTGTAACATATTTTTTTTTACATTTTCTTTAAAGAAATTTTTAGCATTTCAGTCTTTGCGAATATATACTTAAATTTTTATTTCTGCAATTATGGTGAGTAGAATCAGTGTTAATGTTCATTTAATTGATTGTATTTTGCTCCCAGAGCCGTTAAATTTAAGGGTCTAATTCATTTTTCAAGTCTTTACATCCTTAATTGTTGGTCTAGAATATGAAGATTATATTGTGATAAATCTATGATTGGATTTTAAATTAGCCTCTATTATAAATCCCTTGCATCTAATTATTTTATTTATCATGAGTAAGACGGTTTATTAAGAAAATTATATCTTATTAAATATAACATTGTAACCATATCGACAAATAATAATAGACTCTTCATAAAATATTTATTTAACATTAAGTTTATAGCATTCTTTATGGATAGGTTATCTTATAGAAAAGTAGACTAAAGATAAAAATGACAAAAGAAAAATAATTGTTGTTGTAAATCGACATAAAGACTAAACTAGAAGATCAGGTTACAGATTTGTTTTCTACCTTCCTACTCAAGAATTTACTTTTGAAATATAATGCATTAATTTATTTCAAGTATTATCTATTTCTTTTTAAATCTCAACTTAGACCAAGAATTTAAGGTTAAACAAAACTACGTAGTGTTCGGTATTAAGCAGTGCCTTTAGCTCACATTTATGGGTAATGCCATCATGCTTGAGCTACTGCATTCATAACCTAGCACAGCTGTAACAATGACATCTGGGCATCATCCCTATAAACCATTGGGGAGAAATAAGGATCATGTCATGTAATTAAGACCAAGGGGTGGGATAATCCCTCTTGGTCAACAACACTAATTAAGATAAGAAAAAGACTTTGACTACCTTAAATGATTCTGACTTGTAAACTTATGAAATAGAGTGGATAAAGTACATTTATTAATCAAAATTCAGTATCACTGAAAATGAGCAACAAAAATTAGGATTAAGACTGTTAAACTAGTTATTATCAAGAAACCACCAACTATATGGCTCTCAAATAATAAAACTTTGGAAATAAGACTTATATGAATTAGGTTGTCTAAAGCAAGGAACAAAATCATTATTGATGTAAATAAAAACTAGAAAGTGGGGGATATAGCTTTAAAATGTTCATTTCTATATCTTGTTAAGATTTAGGTCTAGTTTAGTTAAATAGGTATTCAATCACTTAAACTAATACTTTTACACTCTCATTTAGGTAGAAATCATAGAGAAACTGTCTAAGGAACTGGGCCCTAAAAAGGGTTACATACCCAGATTCATAGGTCACATGAAACTTATAATAGAAAATAGAACTACATGCATACTACACCTTGATCTTGTTTGGAAGTAGGTATATAGGCAGTCTAGGAAGTGAAGGATGCTTCCAATACGCAGGTGAATAGGATAGGGTTGGGGTTGTGCGCTAAACAAGATTAAAGTTAAATAAAAAGGTAAGACCATTATAATAAGACCCTAGTTAGATAAACAAAGCAAAGATACAAATTCTATGATATACTCGAAGGATCCTGATTAGATCATCATAGTTCCTAAGGATTTAGGCTAAATTCTGAGGCAGAATGTGACTATTTGTTATATGTTTATACTCTTATCATGATGACCTCAGTGATTATCCAGTAGAGATGAGTGGTGAATAGTGAGAGACTCAAGATCTGGTTGATCTTGATGAGTCAAGTCTCTAGCTAGAACATAACTTACTCATAATAGTTTCCTAACCTATATGGTTAGATGTTTTCCCAGTTGGCAAAGGATATCTGATAGGATAAAGTATACCCAAATTATATTCATAGACAAACATTAATTTTATATATATATATAATTTTTTAGGATTTAGGGTCCCTAAATTATGGTATCAGATCCTAGGTTTGAAAGCTAGGCCTTAAGCCTACTATGACCTATGCTTAGTAAAATATTGATTATTAATGTTAACTTGTTGAGAAAACTAAAAACTATGAGAAAACTAATTTGGTTAAAACTGGTTATTCAGACATGGCTCGTAGAAAAACTTCAAGGAAAGGAAAAGGAAAAAGAACAAAGAACAAGGGAAAAAAAAGAAATTCTCTAGACTTTAAAAGGACTTATTTATTTTTTTGACTCAAATATAATAACTACAATCGAGAGTAAACTCAAATCTTTGAAAGTGGAGCTAGTTAAAACAAAACTAGCTATGATTAAACCTATAGTCAAATGCCATTTAAGAGGCCCTCAACAATAAGAGATTTTACGTTTGGAATGGGTTTTGATGCACCCTACATAAGTCTTGAAGTATGTAAGGAATAAAACCGATGCCACCAATATGTGGTTCACTCAGAAGATGAAGTTATCAAAGAAATAGAACTGGATGAAGAAGATTTTGTTTAGAAGAATTTTAAATTAATGTTATACAGACATCTATATGTTATAGTCATAAGGCTTATCCTTTATAAAGCTAAAAACTCTATGTAATAAAAAGATGAATGAGATTATCAAATGCTTAATTTTTATCAATCCTATGTGTGACTGTGATCAATAATAGAATGTATGAAAAAAAAAATTTAGAGTTATCCAAAAAAATGAATTATGTTATCAATTAACTTTAATGAAAAATTAAGGGATTGTGTTATTTCTATCAGGAAACCAAATGGTAAGACCTAGACAATCAATTGGGAATCAAAGGAAAAATTTGAGATACACAAAACCCAATAATGAAAATGTTGAACAATAGGTTCTAGAAAATAGAGAACTAGGGATAGAAGCCCTCATCACTTTGTTGATCGAGAAAAGAGATAGAATAGATTCACTTGAGAAGGTGATTAATGATCTTAGGTCAAGGTAATAAAATATGGAAAACATAATGGAACCTAACCTTGAAAATCCACCTGAAGAAGATCCACCACCAATCAATGAAATGGAGGTTGTAGCTCTTAGAATTGAAGTTCCATTTTCTGATCTAAGCAAGATTTGAAGAAGATTTTACCCCCTAAGTTTGATGGGAAATAACTAGGTGAAGGAGCTGAGAATTGGCTAAATGATATGGAGAAGTACTTCAACTTGAGAAACTACAATGATGAAACTAAGGTGTTGTGGGGATATTACCAACTGGTAGGAGAGGCAGCTAGCTGGTGGACTAACGTGAAGGAATTAAATGGAATAACCAAGGAAAATTTGACCTAGGATTAGTTTGACCACCATTTTAGGAAGAGATGGTTTCCCCAACTATTATTTGATGAGAATACTAATAAATTTCATAGCCTAAGGTAGGGAGGCATGGAAATATAATAGTATTAGGATAGATTCACCAAATTACTTAAGTATGTGCCCATGTACTAGAAGGATGAAAGAGGTCAGACTAGAAAGTTCATCCTAGGGATGAATGCAAACATAGGAGCAAAAATGGATATGCACATCCTTGAGAACATGAAATAAGTGCTATAAAAATCCCTCAAATAGGAATGGAAGTTACAGGCCCTAGCTGTGACAAGATAAAACTTTAACAATGATAGAAACAAAGCCTTCAAAAGGAAACCATATTTTAGGGGAAAGGAAGTTGTGGATAAAACCCAAGAACAAATCCAACAGGTAGAGCATCTCCACCAAATCAAAACCAGAGAAATAATTTTGGAAGGAATTAAATAGGGGAGGAGATAATAACAAGAATGATCAAAGGAATTACAATCTCCCAATGTATCCTCCATAGATTTTTGGTGATGCCTCAAGGAATCCAATACCAAAAGGCCCATCATGAGGATGTTTTGCTTGTGGAGGAAATCACTTTGCCTGGGAGTACCCAAGAATGTAGGGATAGATAAGGGCTAATTAGCCTCAGAGGGGACCACAAAAAAGGACCAATGTTATAATAAGGAATTACCAAAATAGATACCAAAATGTGCCAGTTGAAGCTATAGGTAAATTATTGGGTAAACCCATTTCAATTCTCATAGATATCAGTTCATCATAATATTTCATTTCTCCTGAATTAGTAAGAAAAATATTTCTTCTAGTGAATTTCATGAATTCATCATGGACGGTCTAGTATGGGGATAAGGTAGTCAAGGAAGTGTCTCAATGTCTACCCAAGGCAAAAATACAATTTCCAAATTTTAAGACCAACTTAGACCTATTTGTAGCACCCTTAGGAGCCTATGATGTAATAATAGGGATCAGTGGCCTCACCAAGCATCAAGCTAAAATAGACTATTATAGTAAGTTGGTTAGGTGTTACAATGATGAAAGAAGGTGGGTCATCATTCAAGGGGGTCATAGGGCCATAAAAGTAGAAACCATATCAGGTATGCAATTGAAGAAGGAGAGAAGGAAGGGAGTTCTAATTTTCAAGGTAACAATAGATGATAAGGATGAAATCATAGATGAACTAAACCTAGAAGGGTATCCATTCCTAAAAGTATTTGAGGACGTGTTTCTTGAGGAATTACCCATAACGACCTCAAGAGAGAATTTGATTTCTCACTTGATGTTTTATCAAGAGTTGAGCCAATTTATAGAGCACCCTACAAAATGAACACAACTAAGTTTATGGAACTTGTTGAGTTGTGGACCTAAAAGCTTTCCCAATCAGAAAATACAAAGGTTGTATTACACAATCACCGACGTCGGTCAGGGATCGACTGGAGGCTGCCAACATCGGTTATGAATCGGCCGACGTCGGTCATGTGCAGGCAGATAGGGATCGACATCGGTCACCTGTGCATCCAGAAAGTCTATTTTCATAGATGAACAAATTATTTGCATGATTAGATTAACTGTTAGTTATAAGTCCGCATTTCTATTTTTGGCAGGACTGATTTGAACCCTTGATTAGGAGGTGTATCTAATGGTGGAGAATGCATAGCTCATGATCCCTAATTCTATATAATAGGGATAGATCTTCATAGCTTGTGTAGGTGTGTGTAACAGACATGTAAGATAGACAATTCAAGGATTGAATTGTGTTTGTAATTGATAGAGAAAACTCTTGAGGGAAAGAGATCTGTACATTTGAGACGTGTGGAAGAAAGAGAGATTTTTTCAATTGTATTTCCTTCTGGAAGAGTTTAATACAAGTTTTCATTGTTTCTTGTATCTCATGTTCTTTGCTGATTTTGATTTCTAGTTACTTATTATTCTGGTTTAATTCCGTGTTTAGTTGCTTGCACAAAAGTAATCAATTGTTCTTGTTACTACCCTGACAAGTGGTATCAGAGCTAGGTTGCTAGTTCACTAAGTGATACCGACTGACAAGTGGTATCAGAGCTTGGGTTCACTAACAGGTGGTTTCAAATCTGTTTAGTGTGTGTTGATTATAGGTCACTCACATGGGTTTATGTTTGAGTGGGAGTATAACAATGCAGAAGAAAGTAAGCTAAGAATGGAGAAGTTTAACGGTAAAAATTATCAATTATGGAGGATGCAGATAGAAGATTATCTGTATCAAAAAGAACTGTACTTACTGTTGGGAGGGGTTTCAAGCAAGCCCATAGATATGCAAGATGAAGAATGGAATGTTCTTGATAGAAAGGCTCTTGGATCCATAAGGTTGAGCCTGGCATCTTCCGTGATTTCCAACTTGTCACAGGCAAAGACAACAGTAGAGTTAATGGATACTTTGGAAAATTTATATAAAAAGCCCTCAGCTTCGAATAAGGTATATCTTATGAAGCAATTATTTAATTTGCAAATGCAAGAAGGTGGATCTGTATCTAGTCATCTAAATGATTACCATGCAATAGTAAATCAGTTAAATTCAGTCAAAA
Organism: Torreya grandis; assembly: GCA_037957365.1. NCBI lineage: Eukaryota > Viridiplantae > Streptophyta > Pinopsida > Cupressales > Taxaceae > Torreya > Torreya grandis. The sequence continues at coordinate 1,558,889 of JARHVA010000880.1, forward strand.
TAATTTTTGATGATGAAATTAAGGCTCTCTTAATTTTATGCTCTTTACCAGAAAGTTGGCATAGTTTGGTAATGGCAGTTAGTAATACTGCATCTGCTACAAATATCTTGAAATTAGATGATGTTGTTAGTGTAATCTTGAATGAGGAAACTCGCAGGAAAAGCACAGGGGAAACATCAGGTAATGCTTTAAGTGTTGAAAGCAGGGGAAGGCAAAAAGAGAAGCGCAAGCAAGGGAGATCAAGGTCTAAGTCAAAGATGAGAGGTAAATCCAAATCCAGAAATGAAAGAAAAATAACCTGCTGAAATTGTGGAAAGATAGGGCATGCAAAGAAAGATTGCTTGGTTGCTAGTTAAAGAAGAAAATCAGCATGAAGATAAAGAAGAAGCAAAAGCTGCAGGTATTGTTGCACAAGATGCTCTTGTATTTTCTTTGGATAATAAAATAGAATCTTGGGTTTTAGATTCTGGTGCCTCTTTCCATGCTACCCCAAATAGAGAATATTTCAATGATTATGTTCAGGGAGATTTTGGAATAATTTATTTAGGGGATGATGAGCCTTGTAAAATTGTTGGCAAAGGAAAAGTGCAGCTGAAAATATAGAATGGCAACACATAGGTGTTGAAAGATGTCATGCACGTACCCATCTTGAAGAGGAATCTAATTTCTATAGGAAAGTTGGGGGATGAGGGTTGTACAGTAACTCTCATAGCTAAATCTTGGAAGGTTGCCAAGGGTGCACTTGTATTAGCCAAAATTAAGAGAATAGGCACTCTCTATTTATGTAATTGTATTACTGATTATTCTCTTTCTATATTATTTACTTCAGATGTAGATGCAAAGTTGTGGCACTGTAGGCTTGGCCACATGAGTGAGAAGGGAATGAAAGTTCTTAAGTCAAAAGGTAAGCTTTCAGATTTGAAAAGCGTAGATCTAGATTTTTGTGAGCATTGTATTTTTGAGAAACAGAAGAGAGTGAGGTTTCTCAAAACTGGGTCAACAAAGAAGAAGCACAAGTTGGAGCTTGTTCACACAGACATGTGGGGACTAGCTCAGGTAGCTTCTATTGGAGGATCACAATATTATGTTTCTTTCATTGATGATGCTACAAAGGTATGGGTTTACTGCATAAAGAAGAAATCTGATATTTATGAAACGTTTATGAAATGGAAAGCTTTGGTTGAGAATGAAACAGGTTTGAGATTGAACTATCTTAGATCTGATAACGGTGGTGAGTACTGTAGCTATAAGTTCAACAGGTACTATTTTATGAATAGAATATACAGGGAAAGGATGGTTCCAAGGACACCTCAGCAAAATGGAGTTGCTGAAAGGATGAATAGAGGAGCATGCACAGAGTATAAGGTTACATGCTAGTTTGTCCTTACAGTTTTGGACAGAAGCTGTAGACACTGTAGTTTACCTGATTAATAGAGGACCCTCTATTGCTTTGGATGGTGGAATTCTAGAAGAGGCTTGGACAGGTAAAAAGATAGATGTTTCATTTCTCAGAGTTTTTGGTTCTGAAGCTTTTGTGCACATTGATAAGGAAAATAGAAAGAAGCTAGATGCTAAATCTATTAGGTGCACTTTTATTGGTTATGGCTCTGGAGATTTTGGATTCTCGTTGTGGAATCTAGGAACTAACAAAATAATTAGAAGCCGTGATGTTGTTTTCAATGAAAAAGTGATGTACAGTGATCAGCTCAAGAAGCTGAAGAATTTTGAGCAGAGCAATGTTGATTTGGATGAGGCGATGATCCAAAATGAGCTCACAGGAAAGAATAATCACAGACAAGAAAACACAGACATCGACGTCGATCATACATGAACCGATGTTGGTCAGATAATAACTGACGTTGATCAGAAAAGAACCGACATCGATCGGGTGGAACTGACATCGGTCAGGAACAAACCTGGAGATGACCAAGATGGGTCATTGACAGAGAATTTGGGCGGACAACAAGCAGTGAATGAGTCTCAAACACCCAGGAGGAGGTCAAAAAGGGTAAGTAAACCTCCAATTCGATATTCCCCTTCATTATTCTACTTATTGCTCACTGATAGTGGAGAACCAGAGAGTTTTGATGAAGCAATGCAGGTAGAAACCCAGAAATAGTGGGAGCTTGGCATGAATGAGGAGATTGATTCCTTGAAAGAGAACCAAATGTTGGATTTGGTTGAGTTGCCAGCAGGAAAGAGAACACTGAAGAATAAATGGGTTTACAAGTTAAAGGAAGGTTAGAATGGACAAATGAGACATAAGGCCAGGTTGGTAGTAAAGGGATTTGCACAAAAACTAGGTATTGATTTTGGTGAAATTTTTTCTCCTGTAGTTAAGATGACTTCTATTCGGACTATGTTGTCTTTAGTTGCTATTGAGGATTTGCATCTTGAGAGGCTTGATGTTAAGATAGCATTTCTTCATGGAGATTTGGATGAAGAAATATATATGGATCAGCCGGAAGGTTTTGAGGTCAAAGGTAAGGAGAAGCTTGTGTGCAGGTTGAAGAAAATCTTATATGGTCTTAAGCAAGCTCCTAGACAATGGTATTTGAGGTTTGACAGGTTTATGACTAAGCATGCTTTCAATAGATGTCAATCTGATCATTGTGTTTATTTTAAGAGATTGGATAATGGTAGATATATTATCTTGTTCCTGTATGTAGATGATATGCTGGTTGTAATGCAGGATATTTCTGAGCTTAAGGTAAAATTAGCTCACACATTTGCCATGAAGGATTTGGGAGTAGCAAAGAAAATCCTTGGCATGAGTATAAAGAGAGACAGGAAAAATTACAAGCTGATTTTATCTCAAGAGGATTATGTGAACAAGGTGTTGGAGAGGTTCAATATGTAGGATGCAAAACCGGTAAGCACACCTATGGCTGGACACTTCAAGTTGAGCAAAGAACAGTGTCTTAATTCACATGATGAGGTAGAATACATGAGTAGAGTTCCATATGCTTCCACAATTGGAAGCTTAATGTATGCAATGGTATGTATTAGACCTGATATTGCCCAAGCAGTGGGAGTTGTCAGTAAGTTTATGGCCAATCCAGGGAAGGAACACTGGAAAGTAGTTCAGTGGATTCTCAAATATCTGAGAGGGACCAACAGAAGGCATTTATGCTATGGAAGGTCAAACACTTCTCTACATGGATATATAGATGCAGATATGGCAGGTGACTTGGATGGCAGAAGAAGCACCACAGGATATGTTTTCACTGTTGGTGGAATGGCGGTTAGCTGGATTTCAAAATTGTAGAAGGTTGTTGCCTTGTCTACTACAGAGGCAGAATACATTGCAGTCATAGAGGCTAGCAAAGAGATGATATGGGTGACACGGTTCATGGAAGAGTTGGGAAAGGAGAAAGAGAGTTGCAGATTATATAGTGATAGTCAAAGTGCAATTCATTTGGCAAAGATTTCAGCCTTTCATTCAAGAACCAAACATATACATCTTAGGTACCACTTCATTAGACAGGTATTGGAGGATGGTGAGTTGAAGCTGGAAAAGATCCATATAGATAAGAACCCTGCAGATATGTTAACCAAGCTGATAACAAAGGAGAAGTTGAATCTTCATTCAACTTTTGTTGGTCTTCAAGATTGAACTTGAAGATGGAGAAGCTAGAAGATGTTGCTGTACAGGTCAGGTGCAACTGTTTATCTCCAAGTGGGAGATTGTTGAGTTCTGGAGCTAAAAGCTTCCCCAATGAGCGAATGCAAAGGTTGCTATATTACACAGTCACCGATGTCGATTAGGGATCGACTGGAGGCTTCCGATGTCGGTTATGGATCGGCTGACGTCGATCATGTGCAAGCAGGCAGGGACCAATGTCAGTCACCTGTGCATCTAGAAAGTCTATTTTCGTGGATGAACAGATTGTTTGCATGATTAGATTAATTGTTAGTTGTAAGTCTGCATTTTTATTTTTGGCAAGACTGATTTGAACCCTTGATTAGGAGGTGTATCTAATGGTGGAGAATGCATAGCTCATGATTCCTAATTTTATATAATAGGGATAGATCTTCATAGCTTGTGTAGGTGTGTGTAACAGACATGTAAGATAGACAATTCAAGGATTGAGTTGTGTTTGTAATTGATAGAGAAAACTCTTGAGGGAAAGAGATCTATACATCTGAGAGGTGTGGAAGAAAGAAAGATTTATTCAATTGTATTTCCTTCTGGAAGAGTTTAATACAAGTTTTCATTGTTTCTTGTATCTCATGTTTACTGATTATGATTTCTAGTTACTTATTATTCTGGTTTAATTTCGTGTTTAGTTGCTTGCACAAAAGTAATCAATTGTTCTTGTTACGATCCTGACAGAACTTAAAATTTAGATAGAAAAACTCTTGAGTAAAGGATTGATTAGACCAAGTGTGTCTCCTTGGTGAGTGCCAACCTTATTTATTGAAAATAAAGATGGAACCCTAAGATTATGCATTGATTATAGAATGCTAAATAAGTTCACAATTAAAAATAGATATCCCCTACCTCATATAGAAGACCTTTTCAATAAAATGAAAATAGAAATAGTTTTCTCAAAGATAAACCTTCGATCAGGATATCATTAGCTAAGAATAAAGGAGGAGGATATTCCAAAAACTACTTTAAGGAATAGACATGGACACTATGAGTTTACTATTGTACCCTTTAGAGTGACAAATGCTCTTTTAGCATTTATGAATTTAATGACATTGTGTTCCATAATTACCTGGATAAGTTCATATTAGTGTTCATAGATGACATTCTGATTTACTCTAAGAATGAGGAAGATCACTTAGCACATCTTCAATGGGTTCTTCAAAGGTTAAGAGAACTAAAACTATATGGTAAGTTGTCCAAATATGCATTCTTTAAGAAGGAAATTCACTATCTAGGCCACATCATATCCAAAGAAGGAATTGTAGTAGATCTAGAGAAGATAAAATCAATAATGGAATGGCCAATTCCCAAGAACATATCAGAAGTAAGGAGTTTCATGGGGTTATTAGGATATTTATTGAAGGTTTTTCTAAGATCACCAACCTGATTATGACATTACAAATGAAATGTAAGAAGTTTATATGGATAGAACAGTGTGATAAAGCTTTCTATATTTTGAATGTAAAATTGTCGATGACACCCATCTTGAGGTACCTAATCTGAGTGGACATTTTATGGTTGTAACAGATGAATCCATCAAAGTATTAGGATTAATCATTCAAAATGATGGTTTAATTGCATATGAGTCCAAGAAATTGAAAACCCATTAATTAAATTATGCCCCTCATGATTTAGAATTGGTGGCAATTGTTCATGCTTGACAGAATTGGAGACATTTCCTTATTGGGAAACCTTTTAAACTAAAAATTGACCATCAAGGGCTAAAGTACATATTCACTCAACCCAATCTAAATGCTAGGCAAAGAAGGTGGTTGGAATTCTTGAGTGAGTATGATTTTGAAATTGAGTATATCAAGGGAAATGAGAAAAGGGTTGCCGATGCTTAAAGTAGGAGAAGACACCTGATGAATATAACAATGCTTAGATTTAATCTAAAAGGGAAAATACTAGAAGGACAAAAGTAAGATCCTTGGTATAATAAAGTGAAAATAATGATAGAAGAAAGTGCAGAAGACCCAAAAATTGAAGGATATACCTTGGACGGTGAGGGTCTCCTTTGTTATAAGAATAAGATCTATGTTCCAGTGTAGATGAATTAAAGAAGATAATTTTAACTGAAGCTCATGATGCATCCTACTTAGGTCATCCATGGGTAAATAAAATGTATGCTGATATTAAGAAACTATACTTTTGGAAAGGGATGAAAAGAGATATAGTAATATATGTGGCGTGATGCTTGGAATGTCAGAGGGTTAAAATAAAACACTAGCATCCTATAGTACTTTTATATCCACATGACATTCCATAATACAAATGGCAAGTTGTCAATATAGATTTCATACAAGGATTACCTATGACACCCTGCATGCATGATGCTATTATGGTGGTAATCAATAAGCTTACTAAGGTGGTACATCTCATACCTAGGAATTTGATTGATGATGAACCAACTTTATCCAACCAATTTGTGAAGGAAGTGGTTAGATTGCATGGAATTCTAAAAAATATCATATCAAACAAAGGTTCCAAGTTTACTTCAAGGTTTTGGATGAACCTAAAGTCACCTTTAGGTACACAGTTGAACTTTAGCTCCATATTTCATCCTAAGATGGATGAGAAAATAGAAAGGACAAATTAGGTTGTAGAAGATCTCCTAAGGATGTACTATATGGATCAATAAACCAAATGGGAAGCTTATCTCCCATTGGTAGAATTTTCCTATAATAATCATTTCAAACATATTTAGGTATGGCTCCATTTGAAGCTCTTTATGGGCGAAGCTGTCGAATGTCACTTAGTTGGGATAACCTCAAGGATAAAATAGTAATCAATCTAGAAATGTTGAAATACATGGGGGAACAGGTGAAATTTATAAGGCAAAGGTTGAAAGAAGCATTAGACAGATAAAAGAGTTACGTGGATAAGAAGAGAGTTCAGAGATATTTCTTGATTGGTGACAAGGTGTTTTTAAGGGTCAAACCACACAAAAGTTCCATAACCTTTGGGAAAAATGTAAAGTTAGCTCCTCATTTTGTAGGACCTTTTGAGATCCTAGAGAGAATCAACCCAGTAGCCTATCTATTGGCCTTACCCCTATAAATGAGTCACATTCATGATGTCTTCCATGTGTCACTTCCTAAGAAATATGTGCTTGATAATAAACACATTTTAAACTAGAATGCTTTATAGGTCCAAGAACTCGATATAATAACAATAGAGCCATACAGAGTGCTGGAGAGGTGTCAATACCAATTATGCAATAGAGAAGTTGATTAGTGCAAGGTATAGTGGGATCAATATGGCGAAGGAAGTGCAACTTTGGAGGACATTAAATAAATAAAAAACATGTTTCCATTTTTATTTTAAATTTATGAACTTAATCAAACTTTTTTAGTGCATTGGGACAATGAACAATTTAAGTGGGGGAGGATGTCACGACCTCTCTTCCAGCACTATGGAGTCATGCTTATACTTTAAGTGGATTTGGACCTCATTTAGTTAGAATAAATTTATTATCAAGATAACTTAACTTTTGTGTTGATTTCAAAAGTTTATTAGGTCATCGATAGGAAATCATGAAAGAATGGTATGATTTAATTAAAGTTATTTCCTTTCGTATAAATAGTATATGCAACGTTGTCATGAATTAAAATTATGTGCAAGGGAAAATTTAATGAGATGATGAAACTAAGGTGTCGTGGGGATATTACCAACTGGTAGGAGAGGTAGCTAGCTAGTGGACTAACATGAAGGAATTAAATGGAATAACCAAGGAAAATTTGACCTAGGATTAGTTTGACCACCATTTCAGGAAGAGATGGTTTCCCCAACTATTCTTTGATGAGAATACTACTAAATTTCATAGCCTAAGGTAGGGAAGCATGTCAATCTAATAGTATTAGGATAGATTCACCAAATTACTTAAGTATGTGCCCATGTACTAGAAGGATGAAAGAGGTCAGACTAGAAAGATCATCCTATGGGTGAATGCAAACATAGGAGCAAAAGTGGATATGCACATCCTTTAGAACACGAACTAAGTGCTATAAAAATCCCTCAAATAGGAATGGAAGTTACAGGCCCTAGCTGTGACAAGATAAAACTTTAACAATGATAGAAACAAAGCCTTCAAAAGGAAACCAAATTTTAGGGGAGAGCAAGTTGTGGATAAAACCCAAGAACAAATCCAACAGGTAGAGAATCTCCACCAAATAAAAATTAGATAAATAATTTTGGAAGGAAAAACAATAGGGGAGGAGATAATAAAAAGAATGATCAAAGGAATTACAATCTCCCAATGTATCCTCCATGGATTTTCGGTGATGCCTCAAGGAATCTAGTACTAAAAGGCCCATCAGGAGGATGTTTTGCTTGTGGAGGAAATCAATTTTCCGGGAGTGCCCAAGAATGTAGGGATAGATAAGGGCCAATTAGACTCAGAGGGGACCACAAAAAAGGACCAATGCTACAATAAGGAATCACCAAAACAGATACCAAAATGTGCTAGTTGAAGCTATAGGTAAATTATTGGGTAAACCCATTTCAATTCTCATAGATACCAGTTCATCATAATGTTTCATTTCTCCTGAATTAGTAAGAAAAATGTTTTGTCTAGTGAATTTCATGAATTCATCATGGACGGTCTAGTATGGGGATAAGGTAGTCAAGGAAGTGTCTTAATGTCTATCCAAGGCAAAAATACAATTCCCAAATTTTGAGACCAGCTTAGACCTCTTTATAGCACCCTTAGGATCCTATGATGTAATAATAGGGATCAGTTGGGTCACCAAGCATCAAGATAAAATAGACTGTTATAGTAAGTTGGTTAGGTGTTACACTGATGAAGGAAGGTGGGTCATCATTCAAGGGGGTCATAGGGCCATAAAAGTAAATTCCATATTAGGTATGTAGTTGAAGAAGGAGAGAAGGAAGAGAGTTCTAATTTTCATGGTAACAATAGATGATAAGGATGAAATCATAGATGAACTAACCCTAGAAGGGTATCCATTCCTAAAATAATTTGAGGATGTGTTTCCTGAAGAATTACCCATAATGACGCCAAGAGAGAATTTGATTTCTCAATTGATATTTTATCGAGAGCTGAGCCAATTTATAGAGCACCCTACAAAATGAACACAACTGAGTTATGGAACTTAAAATTCAGATAGAAAATCTCTTGAGTAAAGGATTGATCAGACCAAGTGTGTCTCCTTAGGGAGTGCCAACCTTATTTGTTAAAAAGAAAGATGGAATCCTAAGATTATGCATTGATTATAGAATGCTAAATAAGGTCACAATTAAAAATAGATATCCCCTACCTCGTATAGAATACCTTTTCAAGAAAATGAAAAGAGAAATGGTTTTCTCGAAGATAAACCTTCGATCAGGATATCATCAGTTAAGAATAAAGGAGGAGGATATTCCAAAAATTGCTTTCAGGACCAGATATGGACACTATGAGTTTACTATTGTACCCTTTAGAGTGACAAATGCTCCTTTAGCATTTATGAAGTTAATGAACATTGTGTTCCATAATTACCTGGATAAGTTCGTCTTAGTGTTCATAGATGAAATTTTGATTTACTCTAAGAATGAGGAAGATCACTTAGCACATCTTTAATGGGTTATTTAAAGGTTGAGAGAACTAAAACTATATGGTAAGTTGTCCAAATATTCATTTTTTAAGAATGAAATTCACTATCTAGGCCACATCATATCCAAAGAAGGAATTGCAGTAGATCTAGACAATATAAAAGCAATAATGGAATGGCCAATTCCCAAGAACATATCAGAAGTAAGGAGTTTCATGGGGTTAGTAGGATATTATAGGATATTTATTGAAGGTTTTTCTAGGATCACCAACTTGATTATGAAATTACAAAGGAAAGGTAATAAGTTTATATGGATAGAGCAGTGTGATAAAGCTTTCTATATTTTGAATGAAAAGTTGTCGATGACACCCATCTTGAAGGTACCTAATATGAGTGGAAATTTTGTGGTTGTAACAGAGCCATCCATCAAAGTATTGGGATTAATCATTCAAAATGATTGTGTAATTGCATATGAGTCCAAGAAATTGAAAACCCATGAAGTAAATTATGCCGCTCATGATTTAGAATTGGTAGCAATTGTTCATGCTTGACAGAAATGGAGACATTTCCTTATTGGGAAACCTTTTAAACTAAAAAATGACCATCAAGGGTTAAATTACATATTCACTCAACCCAATCTAAATGCCAGGCAAATAAGGTGGTTAGAATTTTTGAGTGAGTATGATTTTGAAATTGAGTACATCAAGGGAAATGAGAATAGGGTTGCCGATGCTTAAAGTAGGAGAAGATACCTGATGAATATAACAATGCTTAGATTTAATCTAAAAGGGAAAATACTAGAAGGACAAAAGTAAGTTCCTTGGTATAATAAAGTGAAAATAATGATAGAAGAAAGTGTAGAAGACCCAAAAACTGAAGGATATACCTTGGACGGTGAGGGTTTCCTTTGGTATAAGAATAGGATCTATGTTCTAGTGTAGATGAATTAAGGAAGATAATTTTGACTGAAGCTCATGATGCATCCTACTTAGGTCATCCATGGGTAAATAAAATGTATGCTGATCTTAGGAAACTATACTTTTGGAAAGGGATAAAAAGAGATATAGTATTATATGTGGCGTGATGCTTGGAATGTCAGAGGGTTAAAGTACAACACTAGCATCCTATAGGACTTTTATATCCACATGACATTCCATAATATAAATGGAAAGTTGTCAATATATATTTCATACAAGGATTACCTATGACACCCTACATGCATGATGCTATTATGGTGGTAATCGACAAGATTACTAAGGTGGTACATCTCATAACTAGGAATTTGATTGATGATGAACCAACTTAGCCAAACGATTTGTGAAGGAAGTGCTTAGATTGCATGAAATTCTAAAAAAGATCATATCAAACAAAGATTCCAAGTTTACTTCAAGGTTTGGATGACCCTACAGTCAGCTTTAGGTACACAATTGAACTTTAGCTCCACATTTCATCCTAAGATGAATGAGTAAATAGAAAGGACAAATTAGGTTTTAAAAGATCTCCTAAGGATGTACTGTATGGATCAATAAACCAAATGGGAAGTTTATCTCCCATTGGTAGAATTTTCCTATAATATTCATTTCAAGCATCTTTAGGTATGGCTCCATTTGAAGCTCTTTATGGGAGAAGCTGTCAAATGCCACTTAGTTGGGATAACCTTGAAGGGAGAGCAACAAGGTAGTGGATCGATGCTTAAGGAAAAGAAGAGCAGATCGATGCATAGAAAAAAGAGGTTTGATAGATTTTATTATAAATGATGTTTATATAATTAGCAAATAATAAGTGTATTCTACCTGCATCTTAGTTTACTGGTTTAATTTCATATTTTTTTGGCTTACTTTGTTCTAAAATATGAGGTGAATGGTGCAAAATTAAATATTCAGTATTTTTAAAATAGGGAAGGTTCTTGAGGTTCATTTGTCGTGTCTTTATAATATATATATTTTTTCATTTTTTTTAAATAAATTTTTAGCATTTCAGTCTTTGCGAATATTTATTTTTTCAGTTATGGCGAGTAGAAACGGTGTTAATGTTCATTTAATTGATCATGTTTTTCTCCCAAAGCCATTAAATTTAAGGGTCTAATTCATTCTTCAAGTCTTTACATCCTTAACTGTTAGTCTATAATATGAAGATTACATTGTGATAAATCTATGATTGGATTTTAAATTAGAACTTGAAGTTTATTATTGTTCTCTCTATGTTACGTTAAGTTAGATTAGTCTTATCTTAACATTTGTTAGGTTTTAAATTAAATATAATTAATAACCTAAAATTATTTATAATTTATAATTAATTAATAATCTTAAAAATCATTTACAAAAAATATAATTAATTAAAATAATTGAACTCTTAAACTATTTACGAAATATAGTTTATTTGAAAGTTCTAAAATTAAAATAATTAAATAAAAGAAAAGTTCCTATTTATATAAAAATAACTTTTTATGTAATTTCAAAACTATCAAACTAATAATTTTTTTGTCTAATATTAATCCATTCATCTCATTAAATTTTCCCTTGTTCATACTTGTAAATCATGACAACGTTGCATATATACATTTCTACGAAAGGAAATAACTTTAATTAAATTGTACCTTACTTTCACGATTTCCCATTGATGACCTGATATACTTTTGAAATCAACACAAAAATTAAGCTATCTTGATAATCATCTTATTCTAATTAAATGAGGTCCAAATCCACTTAATGTATGAGCATGATTCCACAGTGTGGGAAGAGAGGTCGTGACACATAGCATAACTTCAATTGATTGATAAAAAATAACTTATCTTTTGATTGAATTTTGTGAAAAAAAAACTTATATCAAATACCATGAGAAACATGACCCATATTGTTATTCCTCTAGATAAATAAGGTTTTGACATCATGTATTTGAGAGGGCCATCTTTAACAATCACATGTTTCATTGTTGAGCATATTATGTTTATGTTTTTGAGTTGCAAAGACCACATTTAAACATAATTTTTCCATTATATTTTAATTCTTTTCATAATCAACCAAAGTTATAATGATGTAATAAAATTTCCTTTCTTTCTTTTCATCATTATTTTGCACCAACAAATTTCCTAAGGCTTGTTTTATCTAGAAGATATGTAAATATACAATAAGTTATCTTGAATAAATGGCATCAAAATAGGATTATTTTCAAGATATGATTTAATTTCATCTAAATCTTTCTGACATTTTTCATCCCATTCAAACATAAGATATTTTTTCTAAGAAATCTAAAAAAAGGTTGAGTTTTATCAACAACTCAAACCACAAATCTTATTATAGAATGTTTTTTTCCTTTCAAACTTATTAATTATTTAGTAATTTAAAGAGACATGCTAACAATAGATTTAAATTTCTTAGGATTTAATTATATGTTGAAAATGGATTCCATTGAGTATGATGAACATAAGTTTTCCTCCATATTTATGATACAATGAATGAACATTGCTATTTGCTCCACCTCAAATTAAATAAGTGAATAGAGAGTGCAACCTAAATGACTCATGACTGGCTTGCTCTAATCAAAAAGGCTAATTAGTTCCTTTCATAGAGATAATGAAATATATTTTTTACTATAAGTCCCATTAAAAACATATTTTTTAAGTATTTAAACACACCATACATTGCCTTAGCCTCTCAAAACAATTTTTCAAGTCATGAACATGATTCTTTATTTTTCATATATTTTTTCAAGATGTCATTTACCTAGTCTCTATAATGTCATGCATTTAATCATGAAATACGTATGTTATATAGATTTGATAAGTATAACATATGTTATTTAATCCAAAAATACAATACCACCTAACAAAATGAGCCCCAAACGATGGTAAAAGTAGCTTTATGTTAGTCACTTGATTGAATGTAATTTGGTTATACCTAAAAAAATAATCCATAAATGAAACCATCTCATTTTCGATGGTAAATCAATAATCATATCAATATTTGGTAGTGAAAAATAATCCTTATGAAACGCCTTATTAATAGAATGAAAGAACAAACATACTCTAATGTCCCCCATTAGTTTCCTAATAGGCACACTATTATAAATCCATTCATAATAGTCAATTAGTCTAATAAAACCAACATCAAATATTTTTTTGAATAATCAAAATAAAACTACTTCGGGATGCATTTTCCTATTTTGTTTTGTTTTATAGGTTTAGCACTAGGATTAAGAACAATGTTATGTGTGGAAATAGTGGTGGAGACACCTAACATATAAATATTTGACCATGTTAAAATATCTTGATATTAATTAAATCAATCAATATATGTATTTTTTTATTCATCATTCAAATATTCACCAAATTTCAACATCTTAGGACCATCGTTAGTGATAATATTGATGTCTATTATATCTTAATTTAAAAATGTAGACATATCCTCTATATAAGGTGTGATGGGTAATCCATGTCAATCATTTGGGTCTACATCTTCATCACTAGGTATAGATTCTCCTTCATCAAAATAAACATTGTCATTCAAATCGAATGGAAATAAATTCTTTTGGTAGAATGGATGATGTAGGAGCATTTAGGATCACATGTAATCCTACATTAACTAAAAATATTTTAGGCAAGGAAAATTAACTAATTCTAGTTTTGCATAAGTTTCTAATTGTATTTAAGTCTCGTTTTAAAGATTTTATCAAGTTTGTTGATGCACACAATTGTTTTCTTAGTTTGAATAAACTTGTGAATATTTGTGAAAGAGATTTTTCATGTATTTTTAATAAGTGTTGTAGTGTAAATATTTTGGAAGTGTTTCCAAAGGCATGTGATATCTTCTAAAGCATAAGAACATTCAATAGAGTCATGACACAGTCTTGTTATTTTCCATATAAGTTGAAGAGTTGGTGTGATACCTAAAGGTATTGAAGGAGCTTTATATTCATCACAAAATTAATGTGTTAACTTGCAATAAGTTTTGAGGTGGGGTTGACATCAAGAGCAAGTCAAACATCTATTCACTTAATTTATAGATTTTAGAGTTGGTATAACATTACTACATATTCTAAATCCATTTGGTAACCTTGCGGTAATGCATATTAATCTTCAAGATAGATATGAGGATTTTTATAAGACAACATGTTCATTTGAGGATCATGTAGCTATCAATCAAATAACATAGCTTATGGAGACATTTGACAATCTCAGTGATGTAACAGACGAAAAAGGGTTTTAATTCTCATCTATCTGACCATTTTTTGTTGGGTAGGTTGAATTGGAATAACACAAGGGGATAACACATTACTTATGATGTGTTATAGTGCATCAACTTCTGTTACTATGTAATATTATTTATTTATATGTATTATCATTGAGGATGTGTTAATCATTTAGTGTTGTTAGTGAGTTTCTAAGCAATTAATGTAAGTAGGTGGGTCTTGCACCTTTATAAGCATTCCCTTACACTCATGCAAATTAATTTTTCCAGAAGAGGATAATAAAGATGAAGGGTGATCATAGATTATAGTGACTACTCTAAGATATAACTACATTTATAAAGACTTTGAGTTAACAAGTAAAAATCATAGGATCTGATGTTATAATGCATCTCATTTGAGATTGTTGATTTTTGGTCATTGTGTGTCCTTATTTTAATTTCTAGAGATTCAGATCAAATAAATATTTGAGTTATTATCATTGCATTTACATTGCATTATGTATTTTACTATGTAAGGTCATATTTATATCTATTGAAGAATCATATCAATGTGCAAAGAAGGTCATGGAAGAAAATTTATCACAAAAAAATAAAGAACAACACAAGGAAAAGAAAAATTTATGTATGGACATGGACAAGGAGGTGGAAGTGGTAGAGGTTATTCTAGGCAAGGTAAGTGATTCATAGTGAAATGATGCCAATAATAAAAGAGGTAGATAAAATTTTAGAGGTAAAATATCCTATGGATAAGGAAAAGGTCTTTGAATCCATGATACATGTTTTAGATATGGTGAGACTAGACATAGAGCATTTGAGTGTTTGCATATGCATAATAAATGTGGAAAGAGAACTTATATGAATGTTAAAATCACACAAGTTAATAAATAAAGTGTTACATATATTCATAATATAGATGGACCAAAAACTAAAAAAGCTCTCAAGATGAAGAATAGTCATGCATAGAGAATAAAAATATTTAGTACCATTTGTAAGTTTAGAGGTAAGTGTTAGAAATTTATTGATGATAATGGTCATACAAATAAAACTATGTTGAAATGAATGGTAGATAAGCTTGGTATGAAGAGAATTATGCATTTGAATCTGTATAAGGTTTTATGGTTGTTAAAGAGAATTTTTTTAGTTATCATATTTTTATAGGAAGATTTTGGCAGTTTGATCACAAGGGACAACATGAAGGTCATGAAAATACATACAAGTTGATGAAAAATGGGGTAACACACACTTTAAATGATACTTAGTATTGGGTTACATATTATTATTGAGATTTACTAATTATATATTTAGATATGTTCCTAATGTGTTCTAACGATTATTATATTTTATGATTTTACATATTATATGAATAATCCTTTTATTTTGAGATGAATGATATGAAGGTACATCTATCACATTAAATGGGGGCATATGATCCACATTTTCTATTTTAAGTCACATGATATACGATGTTTTGAGGTTAAGAGGTTTTCTTCTTCAACTGGTAAACACATATCAAGGTGTTTTCTATTTTTCCACATGGTAGGACTAGTAGGACCCATTGATCAACTATTTATTTGCATCGTAAATTATAAAAAACCATTGATTAACTATTTATCTTCATGGTAGGGTTAATAGGATCATATATCAATTATTTCACTATGTTTTAGGGCCAAGATGACCCATGAATCAACGATTTGACCTTATGGTAAGATCAATGTGACCCATGAAGGGTTATGATTTTTCAAGGATGGCAACAAGTTTACATACCACTAGGTGTATTCATTCATATACTTCATTTTATTTCTTATTTATTTAATTATGTACTTTATTATTGGTTTATATAATCATTAATCTACTTGAAAATGTTTTAATTTTTTTAGGTGCATTAGATAATTGTGTGCTAGACACAAGAACATTGATGTTCATTAATGGACCCTCAGTAACAATCAAAATATCCATGTAGATAGTGAGGAGACATGATTTTTTTTAGGTTGTAGGAGATGGAATATATTACAAGTCAACCTCTCTTCTCTTTTTCAATTTTAGTTCATTATCATATCCAATATTAACTTCAAACATAAGTTAAAGATTTAGGCTACAAATTCTTCATCGAGCCCACACCTAGGAGGTAGTCCCTCCCAAGTGCAATTTTTTCAAAATTTAATATATATGCACACACACACACACATTAAAGTGGAGCATTATGTATACACCTAAAAATGGTTCTATGGAATTATTTAGTTATAAATTACATTTATTTAGCATGTTTGGTATTATGTTGCATATTTATATTTAATTGAACATTATGGACCACCTTGCTGATTTCTATTAGGTAAATCCCCATTTCATTAGGAATCCTCTAGTTCACATCATATTACTTTAAATTTTTTATTTCAACCTCAAAAAATACTATGATTTATCCCCCTTTTAAGTCGTCTGAACATGCATTCCCCCTTTCCCTCCTTTTTAGGTCCTTACCTTGTGGAATTCAGTCTAGGTTTTCATGATGCCCAATTTATTCAAATATTTAATGTAAATAAAGATGGCTATGAGTTCATTTGTATGAAAGGGGAAACATAAAATAAATAGTGAAAGAGGACATAAAATATACCACTTTGTTGCATCTCATACATAAGGATAAGGGTTTGGATATTCATACACTCTAGATTGCTAGTTAACTTGCATGAGTATTGATTTCACAATTATCATAAAATTAAGGGCCTGGCTAAGGTATAACCTTAATAAATATCCTAATTGTTTATGATCTTACAAGGTCTCTGGGAGCATATTAGGGCTTAGAGTAAGGATAAGTAATTTTTGAAGTTTTACACATTAATTCATTAATCTGAGAGATGTTTTTCATCAGAGGACATAGATGAAGGCACTTGTTAAATTTAAATAGGATATGACAATGCCAAGATAAATAAATAATTAGTTTTGGAAATACGTAGTGAATTTTCAAAAAATAAGATAGGTATTTTGATAAATTCAAATAGATAATTAAAACCTATATATTATTTTAGAGGTAGAGGTGACTTTTGATTTTTACTCTAACTATGGGGTGGATAAAGAATAAGCAATTCCAATAAATCCATATTGAAGTTTTGGGAACCAAGAGATTTTTTTATTATCTCAATTAAATGAAAAAACACATTTTTTTGGAAATAGATATGTTTTCAGTCATCTTCAACCTTTGAAAATGAGAAGGTAAGTTAGAATCAAGATACCAACTCTATGAACTCTCTTTTTTAATTCCAAACATTTCAATTCCACATTATTGCACATTTTATATTTTATTTTAGTGTTTAGTTCTTTTTTTTTATTGTGAGCATGTTTACATTATTTTAGTGTTTTTTTGTTAGTATATCACCACACTATATACTTTCCAATAAACCATACTTAATTCTCAAATTTGGCACATTTTAGATATGTATTTACTATTTTTTTACTGCATTTAGATCATATTAGTTGTATGCCCATGTTTGCATTTATTTAGTATGTTTTTGTTAGGTTAAAGTACCATGGTGTTGTTTCTATTAAAATAACTTGGTATAGCCTTTGCACTTTTTGAAACAACATTTGGCTTCCATATTCATGGGGAGTTGTATAAACAACACCACTAAAAAATACATTCATATAGTCTCTTTATTATATAGGACCCAATGGGGTAAATATTATCTTATAAAACCTTCCATCATTATCAACCACTTGATACTTATTATCCTCGTCATCTTTTGTAGAATTACTACATTCCTTAATTTCAGATGTTGCAAATGGTTCCATTAGGATAAATTGCTTTGTTTTCACCGTGGTTATTGATCCTTATTTAAATGAGACACTAAGTTATCTTGAGGCTCAATAAATTTATACAATATAAAAAACATATCATCTAATGTAAATGTTTATATAATTATTTCATTGAAAACTTTCAAATGTTTTATGAAAAATAGAGGGGACAACACCCATAATGTGGATCCAATGTATTCCAAGAAACATATTATAACTTACATCATTAGATATGACATGACACTCAATTTATAATGTTTTTTGGCCCATGATGTAGTCATACCAAGGGATCTTTATGATAATTGTTGAGCTAACTAAGGCATCTTTACCAATATCCAATTATAGAAGAATTTTTTTATTAAAAATATTCAAACTTGAACCATTGTCAAAAAAAAATATTTTTCCCTAAAATAACATTATATATACTGAATGTACAAAGGTAAGTGCTGATTAATAATGTCTTCTAGAGGTATCTCATTATATTCAAAAATTATTTAATTCTTACTATCTTTCAAGTATCTAATAATATAAGTAAAGTGAGATGGATGGGTATCACTTGTTATAGTAGTATACTTATATAGACACTAAAATTTGGTATTTAAAACTTGGCAATGTATATCTTGACCTACACTTATTCTAAATGACTTGTTAATGTAAGATCATCAGGATATAATCAATTGTAATTATGTAAATATGTCAAATTTTGGATTTGATAGGTTTAGGAGGTCTAGGGGGTGTGTCCATGTCATTTTTAGATTTAAAAAACCCATGATTTTTTCAAAGTCTTTAGTTTTCAATTTTCCCAAAAAAAAAATGGAAAATTCAAAAAATTAAATTTCATATAGCCTTTTAGGGGTGGTTCCTTATCTTTCAAGGTCTTGTAAGAAGATAAACCTACTTGTAGGGATCCTTGGGTCTAAAAATACGTAATAAATATTTTTAATTATTTAATTTACCTTAAACCTATCAAAATCCCCAACTAAGAGATATCCAACGCAGATGGAAGGTTAAATTTAACATGTTTGTTGAAGACGTAAATTGTTGAGAGAAATTTAGTCTTGAAACAAGACCAAAACCAAGTTTAGACATGTTATTAGGTAACAAGATTTAAAATTGAATTAAAGGACCCAATAAAAGTAATTAAGATGAAGAAAATGAGAAATTATTCAAGGTTGTAAGAGAGGAGTCTGTGATAGAAGACATAGGTTTGCAGGGGATGTGAAGGTCTATAATAACTTCCAAAGGGTCTATGTATAAGGTTGGAGATCATATGAATAAAAAGGAGTTATTTATGCATTTTTATTATATTATTATACCTTATATATGTGTAATTAAATGCTTTCATGGATTCTTTAGTCTTAATTGCATCAATATGGTGGTTCTTTTTATGTTAAAGTCTATACAACATAATCTAGGTTATGACAGTTAGAGATATAGGGTGATTTCATGCATCTTCAAGATTATTTACATGATAAAGTTAATTGGAATATGGATTTAAGTGTTTGGGAAGTATTTTCATAACTTTTAAAATTTAAAATAGGTATTTTCATGTTGTTTTGGAGGTTTAACTTGTTCACAAGTCAGAATACAGTCAGGTAGGTATGTTACAACAAAAAAGAATATTTTTATACATTTAATGGTTATTCCAAGAACAAACCTTGATTTTAATAGAAAGGAAAGGGTATCTAGGTTTTGATACAACCAAAAATATTCTAGGTTAGATCTTTAAATTTTAATTTAAGTTAAAAGTCCACTCTCGACCTCCTATAAGAAACTAGGTTTTTGGGGATACTAAAAACCTCAAAAAACAAAAATGAACCACTAAAAATTGCCAAAATTTGGTATAAAGATATAAGATGAATATTATGAACCATTTAAATTGGTTTTAGGGTTTAGATATGCCTATAGTTAAAGTCATATTAAAAACCCAGTCTATAGATTTGATGTTTTAGTGGGGTTTAAGAATTAGTAGTAGCAAAACATGTATAACTTAAAAATTACAGAGTCAAATCAATTAAAAATTTGTGAGAGGGTAATTTTTTTTTTTGATGTGTTAAAATTTATTTAAGAGTTAAAATAAACCTATAGAGTAAAATATTGAAATTTTAGTACTGCAGACATGTAGGTCACTATTAAAACCCTTGTGTAACAATCCTAAAAATTGAAATATTTTGAAAATGACTGATCCCCAAGTTATGAAATTTTGTGGAAACATGATCATAGTTAATTTTAAAATAATAAAATTGGTTTTATATATTTAAAATCCTTATAACAAAATATATTAAGGATTGAGTTTTTCTACAGACTTAGGCTTAAAACAAGGCTTCAACATACTTGTTTATGATTTTATTTGAATTTCAAGCTATAAAAGAGTCTTATAAAGGTTACTTGGATTGTTTAATATGGTAAAATTAGTGTAAAATTAATTTTATGAAATTTTTTAAGTCTTAATTTTGATTTATAATCCTTTAAGAAAGTAGATCAGACAAAAAAAGACTAAAGATTGTGCATAAAACTGTGTGTTGTTTCTTGATAAGGAGCCATATAGCAGGAAGGTTGAATGTTATGTGTAAGGTTATAAAAACTTGATATAAGTTAAATTAACATATTAGGAATAATAATACCCATTTTGGGATCAATACCCAATGAAGAGGTTGCAAGCTATAGGTCTAGTTACAAAGACCTAAAAGGATTATTTTGTGATTATAAGAAAGAATCAAGTATAAAGAGGAAAGGTCAGTTACATTGAAGTGGATGGCATAAAGTAGAGACTATAAAGTCTATAAAGAATATTAAAATTACATAATAATCTATTTTAAAAATATCATAGTCATTCAAGAAGGTTATACATTCTAAAAGAGATATAGAAGACCTAGTGCAAGGGACTTAGAAAAGGTCTACTTACATCATATGGTATTAGAGATTAGAAAAATATCTTTGGAAGTGTGAAAGAAATAAATATAAGATAAAAAAATGGTTTGAGGGTGATTTGAGAAAATATAAGTTTAGAAAGGTTATACAATCCTATAACCCATTGAGCCTTAAGTAGGTAAGAAGAAGAGCACATTGAGGCTCAAGAGGAATAAATCCAAGGTGAAATAGAATTGGAGGTGAAATCTAAGGTGAACCAAACTTGGAGTTTTTAAAATACCAAGTAAAGAATTTGGGTGAGGCACATGAATAAGTACAAAAATAATAGAAGGATTGAAAAGAGATAAGAACCAAATATAGAGGAACAATGAGGTGAGAATACAAGAGGAGATTCAGAAAGAGATAGATGGAATGAATCATGTCCTAGTAGGTTTAATATAAGGATTAGAAGAATATATAAAATATAAATAAATTCATGGGTTCATATTCATAAATATGGTCAAATGACCAATTAAACAGATTATTGAAAGAAGAAGAGGCAACAAGAAATTAAAAATTAGAAAAGGATGATAAGGGTGAAAGAAAGGCAACTCAAATAGGTAATTAGGCCTATTTTTTTTTTAAAAAATTCTAAAAATATATATGAATGTGTGAATGAAAGTATGCAATTTGATTAAAATAAGGCTCAATTTGAGGGATTAAGAATTGAAAATAATAAGACAAGTTGATAATCAACCATAGACACTTGGTTGCAGAAATATAACATAAAGTGTAAGAGAAAAGAATGATCCTTAGTCAAGAGGATGAAAGTAGAATCAAGATAGATGAAGATGAAAAAGAATAGATACATTATGTGGAAAAATAGGAAGATTTATAGTTACAATATGAATAAGATGATGTAGAAGAGGAATACCAACTAATAAATCTCATTGAAGGCTTGAAGGAATATTTCAACGAAGAAGTGTCTAAGGAAAGGACACAAGATTTGAAATTTAATTACTTATTTGTCTATGTCAGTGAAGTGTAGTTAGAGGATAAAATAGAAGCATTGGAACATGTATTGAATAAGGAAGTAGTGGAGTATGATGAAGAGACACCTGAGGTGCTTAGAAAGATATAAAGTGAAGAAGAAAAAGAAGTTAAAATAGTTGATAAATCAGATTACAAGTTGAAAAGACAAGTGTGGCTGCAAGAGACACTTGATGAGACCCAAATGTCTCTATAATTTATAAATAATGATTTTTTAAGTTGTGTGTGTGCATGTTTATTAGTTGAGGATCTTAAAATCATAGAGAAATAAGCTCTTGAAAGAGCTCAAGTAAAGAGTATACAAGTTGTAAGAGAAGACATCCTCATCTTTGAGGATGAAGCCACAAAGAAGAAGATGGAAGAAAAATGCAACCAAGAAGAGAATATTATAATAGAAGAAAAAAAAATTGTGCAAGTAAAACATAAATGGAATAAAATGAAAAAATAAATCAAAGTTTCATTTTAGTTGGAGTTCAAATTTTCCCACCTAAGAAGTATGATGTAGGAACATTAGGATATAATCAATTTTAATTATGTAAATATGTTAAAATTTGGCTTTGATAGCTTTAAGATGTCTAAGGGATGTGTCCATGTCATTTTGAGTTATAAAAACCCCATTATTTGCTCAAAGTCATTAGTTTTCTATTTTCAAACCAAAATAAGAAATTCAAAAGATTGAATTTCATGTAGCCTTTTAGGGGTGTTTTATTATCTTTCAATGTCTTGGAAGAAGATGAACATAATTGTAGGGATCGTTGGGGTCTAAAAATATGTAATAAATGTATTTAATTATCACCTTAAACCTATAAAAATCCCCAATTAAGAGATATCCAACGTAGATGGAAGGTTAAATTTAGCATGTTTGTTGAAGACATAAGTTGTTGAGAGATATTTGGTCTTGAAACAAGACCAAAACTAGGTTTAGACATGTTATTAGCTGATAATATTAAATGCTGAATTCATGGAACCAAATAAAGTAATGAATACAAGGATAAAAGGAGAAATTATGTAAGGTTGCAAGAGAGGATTTTGTTATAGAAAAGAGAGGTCTGTAGGGGATGTAAAGGTTTGCAATAATTTGTAAAGGGTATATGTATAAGAATCAAGATCATATGAATAAAGAGGAGTTATTTATGCATTTTTATTATAGTATCAGGTCTTAAACATGTGTAATAAAATTATTTCATGGATTCCTTAGTCTTAATTGGATCAATACAGTGGTTCTTTTAATGTTAATCTCTGTAAACACATTCTAGGTTACGACAGTCAAAGATAAAAGGTTATTTCATGCATTTTTATGATTATTTATGTACTAAAGGTAATTGGAAGAGGGATTGAATATTTTTAAAGTATTTTTTGTTCTTTAATAATTTAAAATAAGTCTTTTCATGTTGGTTTGGAGGTTGAACTTGTTTGTAAGTCAGAATATAGTCAGGTAGGTTTGTTACAGTGAAAAAGACATTTCTTTTCCACTTTTAATGGTTGTTCCAAGAGTTAAAATTGATTTTTAGTATAAATTCAATGGTATTTAGGTGTTATAAAAAATATATATTATAGGTTAGCTATTAAAACTTGAATTTAAGCTAAAAGTCTACTCTTGGCCTCCTATAGGAAACTAAGGTTTTGGGCGTACTAAAAACCTCATAAAAAAACCACTAAAAATTGATTAAATTTTGTATAGAGGTATATGAGGATTATTTTGAACCATTTAAAGTGGTTTCAAGATTTAAGGATATTTGTGGTTCAAGTTATATTAAAAATTTAGTCTACAGATTTGGGGTTTTAGTAGGGTTTCAGAACTAGTAACACCAAAATGTGTATAACCTCAAAAATACAAAGTCAAATCACTTGAAACTTTTTAATAGGGTGAAAAATATTGGTTTTAATGTGTTAAAATTTATTTTAGAGTTAAAATAATCCTATAGAGGAAGATATTGAGTTTTTAGTACTATAAATTTGTAGGTCACTTTTAAAACCCTTGTGTAAGATATTAAAAATTGAAATATCTTGAAAATGGCTGTAGACACTAAAAAACCACACACACGTTTTTAGTTGTCAAAATGCCTTGGATTTATCTTTCATTTATTTCAACTACACTAATAAAGATGAAATGACCTATTTTGAACTAATCCCTTCACCTAACCCATTTAACCTAACCTCATCTTGGCTCTAGTTAGCCACTTAGCTAACTTAACTTACCTTGTTAACCGTCTTAACCCTAACCCTAGGTTACATTGGTTAGTTTACTAGCCAACTAACCCTTTTACCTTAACTAGCCTCTTTTTTGACCCTTTAACCCCTTTGATCCTTTTTTAATTGACTTCTATTCGGTACCTCGACCACCGATGGTTAAAGTAACTATCAACGGTTACCCCTAACTGGTGATAGTTACCCTAACCATCAATGGTTAGGTCCTTGAGATGGTAACTCATCATCAGCTATTCCTGAGGAAATTAGGAACAAAATTTAATACTTTTCTCTACCTCATCCTCTAACACATCTCGATGCCTCATTACTCATCATTCTTATCCTTCTTACTCCATCAAAGTGAGAAAGAGGAGAAAGGGATCCATAAAGACATACCTACATTCTAAATTCAAGATATCTTCATACAAATATTTAAGTCTTCCAAGCCTTCAAAGATTCTTCATGCAAGTTCCTCTAATAGCCACCAACCTGAACCTCTGGCAAATTTCTTCTAACTTTCCTTCAAGCACCGTTATTCTACCAAAATCTCTTTAGGATCAAGTAAGCATTTGATTTCTTTAATTTTTATTTCCTTTACATTTAATTGAATATCTCTATTAGGATCCTCCTCTTTACACCCTTCCCATCTCATTTTCGTTACTTTGGACCCTTTGCCTTTTCATCCCATCATTACTAGATCTTGAACAGACTTGTACCCTCAGCTATACCAAATCTACAATTCTCTTCTCATGTACATTCTAAGTGTTCCCAATCCCCTTAGGTAACAGTTGATGATCGATGATGGTTACCCATAACCACTGATGGATATCTCTCTGACCCAAGACCCTCATCGTTCTACCATTTAACTAACCGTTGATCATATCCTTTTTTCCCTTTTTTTGTACTAGGCCAGACCAGAATAGACTAGAATAGAATAGAACATTCATTTAGTAAATTATCATCTCTTTTGTTCATTTATTAGATTTTTAAATTACATTATCAAAGTATTCATCTTGTTTAATTTTGTGCATTCTTGCTTTCATTCATCTACATTCATCATTAACTTGTTCTACGGGTGTGGATTGACAACCTCCATAGATAGCTCATGCTTTTTTGGATCTATCACTAGCTAGGCAATCTACCCTTCCTCCTTGTCTAATAAACAAGATTGATTTGAGTGTTTTATTATGCAGATCATCTTCCCCTAACCAAAAAGAGTTCTCTACTTTATCTGGTTCATGCGTACATATCTACCAAGTTTTTCTACTATATCCATTTTACCCTTTTCCACAATTATTATCTCTTTATTTCTTCTTAGTCAAAAAAGTGAAAATTATAGCTTAAACATTTTGGCATGCCTGATGGGACCCTAGTTTCCTTTTTTTTTCTTGTTGTGGGGCCTAGTTCCCTTTCTTCTTTATTTTATGCTCATTGAATGAATTCTGAACATTTCCTTTTGGGTATAAAATAAATTTCTGCATTCATGGTTTGCTTGCTTGATTTAGCTCACCTAGTTAATTAAATAATCATGAATTAATCATAACACACTTATGCTACAAACCAAACCATTCACACAAAAAAAAACATCATAACATACTTGAGACAAGGTCCATTGGGATTTCATCACCCATTGAATCACCTTACCCTTTTCGATGATCTTACTTAGATTTCATCATCAAGGGGAGGACCCAATCCATTCTCTGGTGGAGTATAAATTCTAGACAAATGGTATCTATTGGCTAAGCGCCTTGGCTCAGCTTCAGGTTCATGAAGTGTGAGGAGAAATCTCCTAGTATTAGGCCACAGACATGGTTTAATACAGATTCTTTTTGATCACCATAACAAACCTAAAACCACCCTTAGCTTTCTCTTTTAGTACCTGGTTCACAATCCAAAATTCTTTCACATTCTCTAAGGCATAAGACAAAAGTGATTTAAAATGAATCCTAGGATTAATTATACTTTTAGTTTGTGCCTTGTTTGCCTTGAAATTTTATTTGCTTGCTCATTATTTGAGGTGAGAGGCTCATTATTCTTTTCTAATTCCTCACATGGTTTTTACTAGGCAACAACTAAGGAATCAAACCCATCAAACATCCCCTACCTCTTCTTCTTCATCATCTATGGGGTATAATTCAGAGGTTGAGGGTTCTCCTCATCATTCTCCCCCACCTACCATGCCTCAGATTGTTGTTAAGGGTGATGTTAATTTCACCACTTTCCTTGACAATAACCCCATTTCCCTTCAACACTATCTTAACACTTTATCTCATCGTAACCTAATTGCTTAGGTTCCTGACACAAATCCTCCTTTAGGCATGCCTTATGAGCTTATGGTGGGTGTTACTTCTACCCAACCCTTGGTTACCCAGGCTTCATCTTCTACCCATAAACCATTTTATACCACCACCCTAATTCAATCCAATATTCCAACCCATAATCAAACACCTCCTATACCAACCCACACATCTAATGTAGAGGTAACCCAACGTCTTGTTACTTATCCCACACCCACCTTAGGGGTAACTTCTACCCCTCTTTCCACCATTCCTTTTACCACTTCCATCCAACCAACTTATACCCATCTCACAAACTTGGTAATTTCTATACCTCAAACTCTTCCACCCATCAACACATGAGTTACTACTCAAACTCAACCCCAAACCACTCATATATCCATACCTCCAACTACAATAACCTCTCAACAAGTTCCCATAACCTATTATCAATATGTGCCTAATCCACAAGGTCATATATACCCTTCAACTCAATCTTATGTACCCTTTAATCTTTATGTGGCACTATCCCAACCTTTTACAACCACCTAAAAACATGTCCTATATTTACAACCCCCTTATAATTATGTTGCATCTACCATACCTCAACCCAACCTATCCTACAATATTCCATCTAGCCAACCTTAAACCAACTTGGTCAAGATGTTAATTGACAAAATGACCAATCTTGAATCATCCATCTCTAGAACTCATAACGTTCTCTCTTACGACCAAAAATGCAACGAACCTATCCACCCATCCATCCCAATCCGATCCTACCCTCCTCAATGGGAATAGCCTAAATTTTCCAAATTTCAAGGCAAAGAGGATCCACAACAACATTTGAAGGCATTTCATCACTCATGCTACTTAATTACACATGATGATTCCCTCCTCCTTCAAACTTTCCCCATGTATTTGATAGGACTCACTCTTGCTTGGTATAGTTCTCTCACCAAGCACTCCATTTTTGCTTTCACCCAACTCGCCCAAGTATTTTTAGATCACTTTTGGTGAACATATCTAAAAGGGTTTCCATAGCTAACCTTTATTCCATTAAGAAATTCAATGATGAATCAATTATTGATTTTGTTGCTAGATGGAGAGGTCTTATCAACCAACCTTATTTCTCATTACCACAAACTTGTTTGAGATATTTTCATGAGGTTGTGCCAAACACATTTCACCCACTTTCAAAGTTCAAACTTTTGATGAGGCCTTTACCATGGCATGAAAATTATAAATCTGATCTATTGAGGAAGGAAAATTAAAACTTCAAAACAAGAATTCCACCTTTAAATCTAATTATCCTTACTCATCATCAAAACCCACCAATCAATCTGACCCTTATAAATCTAAGGCATCAGCCAACTCGGTTGTTCTTAAAACCACTCCACCTATAACCGTCAACCAATCCAACCCCTCAACCAATTTCTCTTACTATTTCAAATAATCCAACCCAAATCAAACCCATGGACCTTCAAAACAATACACTCCTATTGGAAAATCTTATGCTTTAGTTTTGGAGAAACTACTCAAAGAAAACATCATACAACTTCCACCCATAAAACCTCCTCAATAATTTGACACTACTCACCCCACACCTAGTTGGTACAATGAAAATGATTCATGTGCATACCATCACATTATTGGACATGATGTTAGTAGGTGTAATACCTTCAAAATGATTGTCCAAACATGATTGACAAGGGGGAACTTGTACTTGAAAATCCAAACACACCACCTAACCAATCCCTTGATATTTTTCATAAACCATTTCCCAACCATACACCCTCTACCAACTATAATGAAAACCAACTTAAATCATCTCACACACATGAGGTCAATATGGTTAATACAATCATTGATGAACTCTTTATTGAGGAGACCATTACCTTAATCTCCATTTCATCTATCCCACACATTGAAGTTCCCAACTCGCCAACCCTTCCTTTGGACATCCAAACTGAGCAAGCCACCTCACCCTCCTCCCCACTCGAGAAAACCATGGACTTACCCATACCTCCTTTAGAAAAATTGAAGAAGGCAATCATTGATTCAACGACCTCTTCACCTATTTCTTCACCCATGGAGGAGAACTCACCTACCATTTATTTAGAGGTTCAACCAAAGGAAGAAACCTTGTCCATCCCCTCACTTAAACCTATCACATCTATCATTGAACAACCCAACCTCTCTTTTGAAACCACTCCAAAAGAGGAAACCTCTTCACCTATACCTTCCATGGTGGAATCATCCTCCAAAATTTTACAACCCTCTCCCAAGTACATTTCCTCCCCTCCATTTAAAGTCTTAATATTTGAAACTAAGGATTAAGAAACTAAAACCATATATAAACCTTTTTCTAGATTGGTTCAAAATCTGGCATTCACCTCTCAACCCAACCTAGATAGAGCCACTTTTTGTCATCATTTGGGTCTACCTTATCAAAACCAACTCAAAACTTTAATCATACTTCCTTAAACCTATAATTCCATCATACCTCCAACCAACCCTTCTCCTTCCAAGACTCTAGGAGAACCTTCAAACCTTCCTCCACTCAAAATTCCTAAATCATCATCTACCCCTCAAACTAAACCCATATTATCCCAAGCCAAACCCATCAAAAACCTAGGGATACTTCCTACTCCCAATATTGTTCATCCACCTTTGAAGTTCGACTCGACCTCTTATAAACTACCAAAACAAACACCCATCAAACCCATCAAAAGGATCAAACCAATCAATTCTCCACCTTGAACTAGGACCATACCACCTCCTTTAACCTATCTTTTATTTTGGGACCTCATCCCTTAAATCTCCCTATTCCATATTCCTTATTTCGCTAGCATTCACCCTTTTCCTCACCTACATCTTATACCAAATCATCAACTTCATCATCCTCTATTTCGGATAAACTTTCCCTCACTACTCTTCCACCTATAACCAAGCAAGCACCCTCAACTTCTAAATCCTCCACAAAGCTAACCCCAACTACACAACCCTGACCTAAACCATTCACCAAAACTATTCAATCATCTTCCAAATCCATGGTGAGACCTCCTCCAAAAGGGATTCCCACTCTTCCTCCTAAAACCAAAACCTTGGCACCCTCAACACCTTTGACTGAATCCTATTTGGCCATCTTGCAAAGGTTGTTGTAAACTTCCTCTATCCGCTTACCACCCATCAAACCATTTGACCTTTATAAGAAATCTGACCACTCACATCCTACACCATCTTGGTTTAATGACCAATTAATCTATACCTATCATATAACACATATACATGATACATAAAGCTATTAAGATCTTCAAACCCCTGCCCATACCTTAATAGATGAGGATGATCTATTATTAGGTTAACCACCTCTTAGCCTATTACCAAATCAACCACCCACTCAACCTTTCCAAACCATACCCTCTCCCACTCTCATCTAAAAGTGAGGAGAAACTAGAGAAACCATCTAGTCCAACACCTTCTATCACCTATACTATCCACATGGTTACTTGATATAGGGCCCAAAAAAAAGGTAAGTAGAAAGCTAAAGTATCCATCCCTTATACATACCCTTCTAAATCTCAACCTATTGACCAAACTCACTTACCCTCACCTTTACCCACACCATAACCAAAACCCAATATACCCATTTTGGGTGTCTTTTCCTCCAACCCATTTAAACCTATGTAACGTGTAGTGCTTAAGCAACTTCACCAAACTTTGGTAAATATGAGTCTTTATGAACTCATTAACACATCACCCCATCATTTCCAAACACTCATTAAGACCCTCTAATCCATTGAGGTTAAACCACATGATCCTCAACCTCTAGCCACATTTTTTGGTGCTCTATAGCATTTTAACCTCATCACATTTTAGGATTCTAAGATTCCATCTGTTCATCCTCAGGATCCCGATCCTCCCTTGTTTATCATTACATACATCAACCAAAACCACATTAAAAGGGTGATGGTTGATGGAGGAGATATTATTAATATTATCTCCTCGCATGCTTATGATCAACTACAACTACCCAAGAACATCATGTTTGAAACTATAGTGGTCTTTCTCTCTTTCAATGACACCATGGCCACTACTTTAGGCATGGTCATCCTTCACATCCATCTAGGACCTCACACTATTCCTAAATTATTTTATGTTGTAGAGGTGAGTTCTAATACAATGTTTTACTTGGATTCATGCCATGAGTTGTGTCCCTTCCACCTTACACTGATGTGTCAAATTTGAGAATGCAGGTCAAGTCATTACCATCAAATCTGACCTAAGTCCCTTCACTTCATCCAATATGACCTATCATCCAAATGATGTCCTTATTCCTACCTCATCCACTTCACCACCACTAAAAAAACTTCCACCACTACCCATGATGAAGCTTCAATGAGCTCACTCATCCCTTCATCTCAAATTCCCATAGAGTACCCCTTTTAACCCACATTTCACTGTCTCTCACTAGGAGAAATTTGCCTTTTAGCCTTAGATGATTTCCCCACTCCTCAAGAGTATGAGAACCTGATCCATGATCACAGATATGACCCCAACATTGGTGCCATCATTCCTTTTAGGCTCCTCAACCATCAAACCAAATTTATCTATGGGGGACTTGATCATCCACTTGTTGTTCCCACCATTACCTCTTCCACCAAACCATTTAATGCAAACTTCTCATACCTTGACAAACTAACATGTACCAAACTATATATTCATAGGTGTGCTTGGAAAGGATTTGGTCTTGGACTTTATGAACAGGGACCCCATGAACTACCCACGATCAAACATCAAAAGCCTTAGGAGTCCTTCAACCTTGAATTTGAACCACCTAAAGAACCTATCAATTTACCAAAACCTATCAGCAACATTGAGGATGAAACCCATTCCTCACCAACCCATTCCCCTTCCAAGTCTAAGGACTTTGAGGTCATTCCTCCTAACTTTTTTTATTGATCAACACTATTAGTTTGGGCCCCTTGATCTATCAAAATGATGACCAAATTAAAACCTTTCCTCTCATCTAACTTGACATGATCGAATGTGATTCTCCTACCATACATACCATTTGACAACATGATGATGATTCCATTCTCACCTACCTTGGTGTAGAAGATTATTCTATCCATAACTCTCTTCCTCCTGAGAAGCAAACCATGTTGAATGAATCTACTATAGATGTCAACCTGGGTACTTAGGATAATCCCCACATAGTGAAAATTAGTCAATCCTTAGATTCTAAAGAGCAATGAGATTTTCCTTCATTCCTTCACAATCGTAGCATTACATTTGCTTGGTCTTATAAAGATGAAGCGGCCCTTCTATTTCCCTCCATAACATTGTCACCTATCTTGATGTCAAACCAATGCACCAAAAGATTTTCAAGATGCATCCTCACATCACACTTCTTGTAAAACAGGAGCTACAATGTCTCTTATCTATAGACTTCATCCAACCTATAGACTATCCTCAATGGGTTTCTAAAATTTTCCTTGTCACCAAACCTATAGGGGGACTTGAACTCTACCTTGAATTTTATAACCTTAACCTTGCTTGTCTAAAGGATAACTTTCCTTTGCCTAGCATTGACCAACTTGTTGACCTTACTGGTAGCCATGAAATGCTATCTCTTTTAGATGGTTTCTTAGGATACAATCAAATCTTGATTTCCACCAAGGATAAACATAAAACCACTTTCATCATCCCATGGGGAACCTTTCGCTATAGGGTCATGCCCTTCGGTTTGAAGAATGCTGGGCAACCTACCAGCATGCCATGACTTACATCTTCCATGACCCCATTCATAAAATTATTGAGGACTATGTGGATGATCTCCTTGGAAAATATAAACACTATAAGGACCACTTAGATATTCTCACCATCATCTTAGAATGCCTCATTCATTTTCACATCAAACTAAATCCCAAGAAATATATTTTTAGGGTCCTATCTAGAAAACTTATTAGCCTCATTGTCTCTCTCTGAGGAATCAAAGTAGACCCTACCAAAGTTTGAATCATCCTTGAGATGCCACCTCCAACCCACCTTAAACAAATCCATAGCCTACAAGGCAAACTCTAATCCATCCATCATTTTATCTCTCAATTATCTGATAGATGTCAACCTTTTCACCATCTACTCAAGAAACACATTTCTTTTAAGTGGACTAAAGACTATCAGTAGGCCTTTGATTTTCACAAAGAATACCTTCATTCTCCATCGATTCTCACCCCTCATAATGAGGATCAAACCTTATACCTATATATATATATATTCACCACTAACCATTCCCTAAGGGCAATGCTTGCACATCAAGATGAATAAAATAAGGAAAAACTTGTCTACTATATCAGTCAAACACTTCTAGAGTATGAGACTTAGTACACCCATACTAAGAAGCTTTGCCTTGTCCTTGTCTTCATAGCTACAAACTTTATCACTACCTCCTCAATCATAAAACCTATGTCATCACCAAAACTAACCCCTTCAAGTATATTCACTCTAAACCATACCAAAATTAGCGTATGGTTAAGTGGCTTATGCTCCTCACTAAGTTTGACCTTGATTTCCTCTAGCAGAAGTCAATCAAAGGGTAAGTCATTGCTAACCAATTGGTCAAATCTCCTTTACCATACCATCAACACCTTCCTCTTACATTTCCAGATGAGTCTATTATGACTCTATCTTAGGAAGACCTCACCTATCAAATGACCCTCTTCTTTGATGGATCCAAATGCCAAAATTGTGAAGGTGTCAAATTTATTCTCATTCCCCTTCATGGAGAACCCATTCCTATTTATTTCAAACTCTACTATGAGTGTACCAATAACATGGCTAAGTAAAAAACGTTAGTGATAGGCCTCCAAACTACCTTATCCTTTGCAGTCAAAACCATTACTGTCTTTGGTGATTCCTAACTTGTCATCAATCAAGTTAATGGTTCCTACCAATGCAAAAATGATGTCCTACAAAAGTATAAATAATTAGTTATTGTACTATTGGCATCATTTGACCATTACTCTATCCAACCTATTCCATAATCCACTAACAAGTTTATGGATGCAATGGCTTACCTTACTTCCCAAATCCCAACTCAGCTTACCACTTCCAAATTTTTTGTCACCATTCACCATTTCATCACACCCTTCTATAACCAATCCAACCTTCCTACCATTTGCAATGTGGAAGAATCTATCTTAGACACTTGGTATGAACAAACCTTCAAATACCTCAACCTCGATGTAGTTCCTCCTAACCTCTCTAGGAATGCCCAATGAGCCTTCATCCAAGCCACTTCTCATTATACCATATTAAGAAGAATCCTCTATAAATGTGGTTTTGACAACCTTCTTATCCATTGTCTTCGTGGTCATGAGGCCTCTTATGCTATCATAGAAACCCATGATAGAATCTATGGTAGACACTTTAGTGACCTAGCTGTTGCTAAAAGTATCCTTCTCCTTAGCTAGTATTGGCCCACCCTTAATCAAGACTGTTGTGACTATGTAAAGAAGTGTGTTAAATGTCAACAACATGCTAATTTGCATCATGCACCTGCACATAGCCTTCAAACATCCAAGGCCATTTGGCCTTTTTCATAATGGGTATTGGACCTCATTGGAGAAATCAACCCTCATTCTTCATAATGTCACCACTCTATCATCATCGCTATTGAATACTTCACTAAGTGGGTAGAGGATATTCCTCTTATTTACACCAAAGATAAAAAGATCATTGACTTCATCAACAACCATATCATCTATCATTTTGGTGTTCTCCATAAGATCATCACTGACAATGGAAAATCTTTCAAGAACAAGCAAGTTCAATATCTTTGTGATGCCTTTAGCATCAAAATTATATTTTCCTCACCTTACCATCCATAAGGAAATGGACAAGCTAAGGCTTCTAAAAAAATTATAAACAAAATGCTAACCAAGGTCATCAATGCTTCAAGTTGGGATTGACACTTGTATATCCCCTTCACTTTGTGGGCCTATCACACCAGCGTTCAAACCTCTATAGGTGCTATCCCTTTCTCCCTTGTCTTCAAAGTAGAGGCAGTCTTGCCTCTTGAAGTACAAATTCCCTCTCTTCACATATCATTGAAAGACATTATTTTCAAAAGCAACTATTTTCAAGAACATTTAGCTCAAGTGGAACTACTTGATGAACATCACTTTTTAGCCATTAACCACCTTCGTGTCTACCAAGAGCACATTACATATACCTATAAAAAAAATCTGAGAGAGTGATAATTCAAAATCAGAGATCTCACCCTCAAAGATAACCAACATGTCACTAACATGAAAAAAAGCAAAATAGGAAAGTTCACCTTTTATTGGCTTGGACCCTACATCATCACCCATAAGTATGGATTAGGAGCTTATCATTTGTGCTCCCTCAAAGGAAAACTAGAATCTGAGCCTCTTAATGCTTCACATTTACATCCTTTCTTCTATTAAAATAAGGATCAAACTCACCTTCTTGTCTAACTTAAGCTCATCCCTTGTCATGTCCCCTTTTTCATGGACATTGACAGATTTGATGATTGGCCTATTATACGACCTTCGTAGGCTAATAGGATGGATAGAGGGTCATAATGGAGCTTGGATTGACTTTGATTCACAAAATTTCTACATTTGATTTTCATTCAGGTTATTTTGGACACATTTTGCATGAGCTCCTACTTTTTAGGGATATTTGATATGCAGCGGAGAGCCTTTATTTTGATATGGTTATGTGCGGAATCACTCCCTGATTCACTAGCTTCGATCGGTTCGTCGATCCGACATGTATTGAGGGAGATATTAATATTTGATTGATTTAATCAAATATTAATTATTTAGCCTATTTTTAATTAAAAACCCTAATTCTAATTTAAGAAACCCTAATTAGGGCAAGCATATCTTTTTGAGGGTATAAGGGTTTCTCATGGAGGCCATTGTGGATTATGTATGCATAGATTATTGATTATTGAAAATTGAAGTAATTCTTCTGTGAAGACTGAGCCAAGGGTTCCAGGATTCTATTGCAGTGGAGAACGTTCCCTCTTCATTGTGTGTGATTTAGAGGCTGTGAGATATCAGCTGATTTATTGCCAAATTGAGAGATAGCTTCATCCAGAAGTTATCACAGAGATACAGATCTGAGAGATAGCTTCATCCAAAAGTTATCACAGAATTCCAGGGTTGAGAGATAACTTCACACAAAAGTTTATCACAGAGCTTTCTAGGTATTTTCTTTATTTAGTTTTGATCCAATAAGTTATACAGAGATAGATCTTGTGTTAGAATCTATATTCATGAGTTCAGGCTGTTCAGCTATCAGGGGTTAAGAACAGACAGGTTGGCAGCCGTACCAAGTCCGTACAGATCTGCATCAGACACTGACCTTGGCAGAGAAAGGGCTACAGTGACTGACATCGGTCGACTGGAGACTGACGTCGGTGAGATATAGACCGATGACAGTGCCTGTGTGTCGACACAGAAAGGCCGAGACCCTTCCAGATCTAGTTTTCATTGCCAGATTAGCAAAAGCCAGGGTTTTAAGACCAGATTTGAATATTCTTTATTTTGTATAACAGAGACTCAATTGTGTAATCATCCAGAAGAACAAGTAATGAGATATTGATTTGCTATTGAGAGATTATACTGTGATTTGTTTATGCTTATTTGAATCTATTCTGCAAGTTTGTATCTGTGATCAGAGCTTTATGAGTTTATATATTCCCTATTTGAAAGGGGATATTACAGTTGTTCAGAGCTTTTGTAGGAGAAAAAAGAGCCCCTAAGTAAGGGACATCACAGTGGTATCAGAGCTTTGGTCTTTGGTATTAGAGTTTTGTGTCTTTCGATATTCCCTATTAGTAGGGGACATCACAGTGGTATCAGAGCTTTTGTAGGAAGAAAAAGAGGCCCTAAGTAAGGGACATCACATCCCTTGATTCATAAGATTTTCTACCCTCACACTCCTTTTTTCCTCTAGTTTTGAGGACAAATTCATTAGAATAGAACCATGTGATTATCCATCACAACTATTACCTAATCCTAAATATGGGTACCCTAGCTCTACCCATAACATGGTTCTTATGTATACTTTTTTGTCTTTTTTGAGATGAAATCCCATGGTCTTTTGTCTCTCAAAACCCATTCCTTTCCACCCTCCACTACCTTCTTGTGCTAAAAGTTTGACCTCATAAAGGTACACTGTTAAGCCTTATTAGACTTGTCCATGTCTAAAAATAGCATTCAAACTATTTGGGATACCAAAATATATCATTTGGGTTACAAAATTTCTAGCATTCTATAGACTACTCCCTTGAAGGATAGCTACCCCATTTCTTGAACATTGCTTAAAAGATAGACTATTCCCTTTAAGGATGGCTATAAAAAATCAAAAAATTAAAACACTCCTTTGAAGGATGGCTAAGTAAAATATATATTAAAAGAAATTCCTTGAATATTCTTGCATCAATTAGCTTCACAAACTTTTCAAAAGAAAAAACACAAACAAACCCTTTTAAACATCTCAAGAAAGCTACAATCAGCTTTCCCTTCTGTAGATTTCTTGCATTGATCAGTCTACACCAAGTATAAGACATGGACTTGTCTAAATTTAGTTCTTAGGTCACCTATTAAAGGGGAAAACCTGCCCACATAAGGTTATCTTACCTATTAACATATTTACCATTCACTTATCACTTATTCCCCTTCTTCCATTCTCTATGAATCAAGGGATTTTGAGCTTACTGGACATAATGTGATCAAGACACAATTTTATCAACCAAAGTATGCTTATGAAAAACCTTCAAAAGGATAAGGTTCACTAAACCCCATCTAACTTTAGTGATGTTTTTGGTCTTTACCAATGAAAATGCATCATGCTTCTTTTCTTTCGCTTTTCTTGTTGACTATTGGAAACATGCGTCTCTTAATTCTCCCACATTTCACCTTTTCATAAACTCAACCCCAAAATAAGCAAGGCCACTATCTTGGAGATTCCTTCTCCATCACTTAGTTCTTGGAGAGTAGTAGTCTCCACTCCTCTATTGACCCACTTTTTTTGATTGAAACCAACACTACCTTTAACCGAACCCAGACCATGTGGTATGTCAAATTGGGGAAACTTATTTGGAAACCACCTTGACCTATTTGGGGAATTTCCTTCCCTAGGTTTTTTTAGAGATTACTCTTCTATTTCTTGCTTCCTCTTTTAATAATCATTCAATAAGAACTAGATCTTTATATAACCTAAAGTTTCTATTGGATCCTATGTCCATAGAACTATGTAGGCAACGTTCATTTGCATAGTGCATCTGGAGTTAGCTTGACCACCCTTTTTATAACATACCTTTCACCCAACCATTGATCATTATATTTCTACCCACATTTTACCATCTACCATTGGGAGATATCATTTATCCATCCTTTTTTGACCTTTTAGGAGACATCATTTCTCCATCCTTTTTTGACATTTTAGGAGACATCATTTCTCCATCTTTACCACTTGCGAGAACTACATTTGGCTGAAAGTTTTTTGTTGGATACTATGCCCAAATAACTATGTAGGCATCATTAATTAGCCTAGTACATCTAGAGTCAGCTCAACCATCCCTTTATTTTCAATCATCAATTGTTGAACATTATCCTTGAATCATTACACCACGTCCATCTCAACATTGTCCATTTTGACCCAAACATTTCACATCTTTTTTACGATGACTTTGTTGTGGTCTTTTTGACCACACTAACTAACTTTGCCATGATGAACATTTGAACATTTTGTACATAGTTCATGAGTACAACATTGGATTCTTCCATGGGATCACTTCTAATTTTAGACACCCACACATAGGATCACTTCTAAATTTAGATACCCACATGAACATCAATCCATTTTTCTTAAAAGGCTAACAAATGTGCCCAACCATCAGAATATAGCCACATGGTCTATTGGTCACCTGTATTCTTAGTGCTAAGCTTATTTTTATCAACATTGGCATCTTTAATCCTTACATGATCTTAGCCATCACATCTTTATCATATATTATGCGCATGTTTTCATTATAAATGCCCAACTTTGAACCATCTTCTTATCACTCACATTTGTGACTAACCATAAACCATTCATCAAACCCTGACTCAGTTTAGATTTTCCTCATCATTTTTTGGTTTGAGGTGGAACTCCTCCCATACTTGGGGCAAAATGATCTTCAACCAACCTTTAACTACATGATCTATTTTTTTTGTAGTTTATAGATATAAGTTGCATAATAAAAAAGGAAAAAATGTAGACACTAAAAAACTACACACATGGTTCTAGTTGTTAAAATGCCTGGGACTTCTCTTTCACTTATTTTGACTACACTGATAAAGATGAAATGACCTATTTTAAACTACTCCCTTCACCTAACCCATTTAACCTAACCTCACCTTGGGTCTAGTTAGCCACTAAGCTAACTTAATTTACTTTGTTAACCCTCTTAACCTTGACCCTAGATTATGTTGGTTAGTTTACTAACCAACTAGCCCTTTCACCTTAACTAGCCTCTTTTTGACCCTTTAACCCCTTTGACCCTTTTTCAATCCACTTATATTCGGTACCTCGACCACTGATAGTTAAGGTAACCATCGAAAACTACCCTAAGTATCAATGGTTAGGTCCTTGAGATGGTAACTCATCATCAATTATTCTGGAGGAAATCAAGAACATAATTTAATAATTTTATCTACCTCATCCTCTAACACATCCCAATGATTCATTACTCATCATCTTTATCCTTATTACTCCATCACCTTTTGCTTATAAAAAGAAGTGAGTAAGAGCTGAAAGGGATCCATAAAGACATACTCAAATTCTACATTCAGGCTATTTTCATATAGATATTCAAGTCTTCTAGGCATTCAAAGATACTTCATGAAAGTTTCTCTAGTAGCCACCAACCTGAACCTCTGGCAAATTTCCTCTAGTTTACCTTCAAGCACCGTTATGCTAGCAAAATCTCTTTAGGATTAGGTAAGCATTTAATTTCTTTCCTTTCTATTTCCTTTCCATCTACTTGAATATCTCTATCAAGATCCTCCTCCTTACACCCTTCCCATCTCATTTTGATTACTTTAGACCCTCTACCTTCTCATCCCATCATTACCAAATATTGAATAGACCTGTACCCTTAGTTGTACTAGATCTACAAATCTCTTCTCATTTACATTCTAAGTGTTCCCAACCCCCTTAAGTAACTATTAATGATTACCTCTAACTAGTGATGGTTACCCCTAACTGACGATGGTTACCCATAACCACCAATGGTTATCCCTTTGACCCAAGACCCTCATCTTTCTACCATTTAGCTAACCATTGACTAGACCATGTTTTCCCTATTTTTGTACCAGGCTAGACTAGAATAGAATAGAACATTCATTTAGTAAATTAACATCTCTTTTGTTAGTTTATTAGACTTTTAACTTATATTAGCAAAGTATTCATATTTTTTACTTTTATGTATACTTGATTTCATTCATCTACTTTTAACATTAAATTTTTTACAGGTGTGGATTGATAGCCTCCATAGATAGGTCATGCTTTCTTGGATCTAACACCAACTAGGCAATCCACCCTTCCTCCTTGTCTAAAAAACAAGCTTGATTAGAGTGTTTTATTATACAGGTCATCTTCCCCTAGCCAAAGAAGAGTTTTCCACTTTGTCTGGTTCACATGTGTATTTCTACCAGGTTTTTCTACTATATCCATTTTACCCTTTTCTTTAGTTATTATCTCTTTATTTTTTCTTAGTCATAAAAGTGAAAATTCTAGATTAAACAATGGCTGATAAAAAACTTATAATTTTTTTGGACACATGATAATAATTAGTTTTAAAATAATAAAAGTGGTTTTAGATATTTAAAATCCATAAAACAAAATATATTAAGGATTGAGTTTTTCTACACAATTAGGCTTAAAACAAGGTTTCAACATAATTGTTTGTGATTTTATTTGAAATTTCAAGCTATCAAAGAGTCTTAGAAAGGTTATTTGGATTGTTTGATATGATAAAATGAGTATAAAATTAAATTTATGTCCTTTTTAAATTTTAAGTTTTGACTGATAATCCTTTAAGCAATCATATTAGATAAAAAAACAAAGACTAAGGATTATGTATAAAGAATGTCCTTTGTTTCTTGATAAAGAGCCATATAGTAGTAAAGTTAATGTTATGTGTAAGGTTATAAAAACTTGATGGAATTGAAATAACCTTATAAGGAAGGAGACCCAATTTCAAATCAAAACCTAGTGAAGAGGTTGCAAGTTATAGGTCTAGTTACAAAGACCTAAAAGGATTGTTTTGTGATTGTAAGAAAGAATCAAGTCTAAAGAGGAAATGCAAGTTACATTGAAATGGATAATATAAATTAGAGATTTAAAATTATCTCAAGATTATAAATTACACATAATAAGTTGTGTTGAATTGAACATAGCCATTTAAGAAGGCTACAAAGCCTAAAAGAGACCTAGAACTTGTGCATTTCTAAATAACTATGATTTGTCATTCCCACACACCTACATGATATATATGAGCCTGATCTATCCTAAGTTTATATAAATAACATAAAATTCAAGTATATGATGAATATATTAAATATCCTACTCAAACATATATAGATTTTCATATCCACATTCTTGTCCCCGAGACATTAACCTTAGGCTCAGACAAATTTTTCAATAAAATTGACTTGAGGGTGACTATTGTCACTCAATTTTACACCCTTGAAGAGTTAGTTTAATAATAATCCAAATTCAGTGGAACATGGGATTACCTCTAGGTCTGTGGGTTGGATATAGCATAGGTAAACCTCTGGATTGAAAGGATAGTTCCCTTGGTTTATCTATTGAAGCTCATCACCTAAACTACTAGCTCATTTGGATGAAAAGGAAGAGAGAACATAAATCAAACCTATAATAATGAGGTGATATACCAATTTTAACATGACCACTACTAACCATTTGCTAGTAAAATTCAAACACAATCTTTACCTACACATACACTAATCCAAATCTACCTATTGTATGAGTATTTCTCATGTTGGTTTGTGAAGCAAACTTAAGCTAGGAGGACTAAACACAAGGTCATAACATGAAAATAGTATATATAAAACTAAATATACTCATGATAACTCTATTATAATACTTAAAGAGACTTGAAAAATACTTTCAAAGCTGAATATGCATGCAAACAAGGACAAAATGCCAAGGAAGAGAATTTATCACTTAACAAGATCAATTAGTTAAAAAACCCATTAAAAAAATCATGGGAAAGTAAAAATAGATCATTATTTATTGATAAAAGTTTGAAAATGATCAGGGATTCACCATACTTAGGTGGAAGATACAAACTTAGCCAAAAGTGGCTTAATATATAGAAAATGTGAGAGAGAAGAGAAGGGTGTAGGAGAGAGAAGATAAACAAGTGTCACATGAGTCATAAACAAGAGAGGAGTTAGGGAAATAACTAAATAGGTCTAGGATACCATGTGTATCTCCTCTGAAGATTCTCTAACTGATCCAAAACTCAA
Organism: Torreya grandis; assembly: GCA_037957365.1. Lineage (NCBI taxonomy): Eukaryota > Viridiplantae > Streptophyta > Pinopsida > Cupressales > Taxaceae > Torreya > Torreya grandis. The sequence goes on from JARHVA010000880.1 coordinate 1,601,006, forward strand.
AAGTTTTGGTTGACGAAGATTGCAGTAGCACAGAAATAACACAATAACAATGAATTCTATGAGAAGAGATGTCGTATTACTTAAAAATCACAATACAAATATAGGCTTATCTCTAGGAAGAGATGTCTTGCCAAAACATACGATTATCTCTGAGAAGAGATGTCTGCCTTCCCCTTTTGGGTTATAATGCATTTATACATATTTTAGAAAACCACCTTGGGAGATTGCGTGGCTTGAGGAATTAATGGGTGATGATTTTTCATCCCAGGATTAAAACCATACAACGCTCGAGGACATACGTCCCAGCATTAAAACAATACAATACTCGAGGACATAATCACTCAAGGACAAAACTGTCACTGACAATACAAAATGAAAACAATACAAAATTTGAGGAATTATTATCACCGAATGGTCCTCGAATTATTGCTTAGATAATTCCTCCTTCCTTGAAAAGCAATGGTCCCCATTACATCACCGTTCCCCATCAGGTGTGGTAGTTGTGTCTTGATTTGATTCCCAATGCACACTTGGAAGGGACTGTGATTTATTGAACTATGCAGGGCCTGATTATTCACCATTTCTGTCTGACCATCAGTCTGTGGATGGAAGGCTATGAACTTCTTCAGGGTGGTATCTATTTGCTTCTGTTGTTGTGTTGTCAGGGCTGTAACATCAACCCTTTTGGATTCTTGTGGCTTGACCACCATGAAAACAAATTTCTTGGTGCTAAGCAGAGAGACAGATGTGGAAGGTGGTACTTTTGGTACCCTGTAGCACCGTGTTCCAAGAGTGAGAGTGATCCATCTAGTTCTTGATTTGTATATACCATGTCGATCATACATGAATGGCTGACCAAAGAGTACATCACAAACATCTAGATTGACCACATCACATAAGACCTCATCTTGGAAAGGTTGTATTGCATATGAGAGAAGGCATTGGTGGGTGACACGGAGGTCTCTCCCTGGGCTCAACCATCCAATACTATATGGTGTTGGGTGAGGCTTCATGGATAGATTTAGGCTTTTCACAACATTAGTAGAGATTAAATTCTTTTAACTTTCGCTATCAAGAATGAAATGCAGAGGCTTACCTTTCACCCATAACTTAGAGTGAAACAACCTTTCCTTGTCATCTAACATCTCATCGTGTGTCTGTGATGAAGCTATAATGGCTTCAAGATTAACATCTATAATTTCTTCTTCAACCTCTTTGACTGTAGGGTTTGTATGAGGTAGAGCAGTAGATGTTGTGGATGGTGACAGAAAGTAGTGATTTGATAGCTTGACATTCTTCTTTGGAGTGAGTTCCAGATTTGTGATAACCACACCACTTCCCAATCTTTCATTCCTTTTGCTTCCAATTTTGGCCTCGTGTTTGACCTTCGTTATCACTTTTACATTTTGAATACTAATTCTTTATATCCATTCTTCCATGCTTTTGCTCAATCTTTACTATGAACTTGTACGCCTCACTGATGGTTTCCAAATTGAAGAGATCCATTTCCCCCCAGATGTACCATTGTAGTCCACCACGATATTTGGGAGTTTTATGTTTCTCACTTTCTTCAATGCCCAGTCTTGTAGATAAAGAATGAAAAGTGTCTGTGTAATCTTACATAGATTGGTCCTTGCCTTGGTGAAGTTGTTGCCACTGTATGTATAGATCATCATACACGCCGATGGGATAGTATTCTTCTTTTACTGCTTCCGTAAAATCATCCCTGGTGGGTTCCACCCCAAGGCCAATGATATCCATTCTGAACCTCTTTTTGTACACTTCCCACCAATTTTTCATGGGCAGTGATGATTTCAAAAGAGTAAAAGTGATCTTTTCTCCATCGGTGAACTTGTTTACAGAGAAGTAGGATGACAGTTGATCCAACCAATTTTCCATTACATCAGCATTGATTTTGCCTTCAAATGTGGGAATATCAAAATTTACCTAAACCTTGAAGGGTGTTGGGGCACTGAAAGGAAGCTCCCTCAATGAGGAGCCTGGATGTGTAGCCGCGAAGCTAGAATTTCCCATTGGAAGTGTTTGAAGAATTTGAGCAAATTGTTGGAGCATCTACACTTGTTGCCACTGGAGGGCTTCATTCACCATTTCCTTGAAAGGAGTGGATATCTCAGTGTTGTCTACCATTTGAGGTTGTTTGGGGCACACAAGTGGAGCATTTGGAAGCTCTGTCACTTCCCACCCAAGTTTCCTGTATCCTGACCTCATCCTCGGGAACATACACTCTCAAGACAAATCGCTCTGATACCACTGATCCAAAACTCAAAAGTTTTGGTTGATGAAGATTGCAATAGCATATAAATAACACTATAACAATGAATTCTCTGAGAAGAGATGTCGTATTACTTACAGATCGCAATACAAATATATGCTTATCTCTGGGAAGAGATGTCTTGCCCAAACATATGATTATCTCTGAGAAGAGATGTTTGCCTTCCCCTTTTGGGTTATAATGAATTTATACATATTTTATAAAACCACCTCGGGAGATTGCGTGGCTCAAGGAATTAATGGGTGACAATTTTTCATCCCAGGATTAAAACCATAAAATGCTCGAGGACATACATCCCAACATTAAAACAATACAATGCTCGAGGACATAATTGGTCGAGGACAAAACTATCACCGAAAATACAAAATGAAAATAATACAAAATTCAAGGAATTACTATCACTGAATGGTCCTCAAATTTTTTCTTGGATCACTAACTCTCCAAGTAGTGTGGGAGTTGAAAAGCTTGTTTGACACCTTGACTAGCTTCTGGAAACTCCTGTTATTCTTGACAAGTTGAAGGACAAGTGGGCTTATTTATGGTAAAATTAGTTTATAATACCTCTTGGATATACTCTTGGCACATCTCAACTAACCCCAATAGGTTATCTTTGACACACCACCTCTTTCTCTTGCAATGTGTCTAGAGGACTCTTCATCTCCTTAGGCCTATTTTGCACACAAATGTCAAAAATTGGATTTGGTTACTATTGATGAAGTGGATTGCACCTGGGGCAAGGAAGTCGAGCTCTTGCCTTCCACACGCAATAATGGAAGCTCCCCTCTCGGTTGTGAGACCGATGAAGCTAGAGGGGAGAGTCTCTAGGTAAGGGCTAGCTCCCTTTGATGCATCTGATTTGTTCCAGTAAGTGCTAACATATATATATATATATATATATATATATATATATATATATATATATATATATATATAATGGTGGGGGGTGAAAAGGAAGAAAGATTACAAGAAAACAAACTAATCTAAAGAGGTGATGCACCAAAATAAATCGATCTTCTGACACTCACACTTAAATTAGGCAAACACATACATACACTTTAGACTTGGCAGAAGGATCAAGCTGCAAGAAACTTGGCACGGAGGCTTTAATGGTAAATACAAAAAGATTCACCAAGGTGCTATGAAATGCACGCTGTAAGTAATTTCTTCTATTTTTGCACTTCCAAATACAACTCTCCTTATCAGCTACAGAAATGGCACGTTGTAGACGCCAGGTATGTTGGTGTTGAACCTGTGAAAGCATCACAAAACAATGACTAAACACAAACTAACACTCAAGACATACACAGAGATATCTAACTAGGATAGAGGTAAAAATGCATTTTATTGATTTAGGTGAAAATTTGCCAGGGCTACGCCTTACAAATGTGGAAGATTATTACAAAAATGACAAGTCTCCAATATATAGAAGAAGAAAGGAGGCCTTTTGGTGCCCTTTTTACAAGTGACCCATGTGCCTTACGAGCATTGGGAAGAGCAGGTTGCTTAAATGTATATGTTGTGTCAACCTTGTCTTTGACTTTAGGTGTTTTTTGACATGGCCGCACTATTTCATCATTAACCGAGACTGCTCCTTGAAGGCACCTATGCATTTTGTCTGCTCATAAATATGAAATGAAGAAAAGGGTCACATGGTTGGCCGTTCATGCCTTCTAATGGTCAATTCAGAAGGACTGTGTCATATGCTGGAGTAAGTTCTTGAATCGATGCCTCCCTTCACCACTTAGACTATCTGTCTACTCCTACACTTAACACTTTGTCTTTTCCCTATCTTGTCTCTTCTGGCTCCTTCAGCCCTCGAGGCTATCTCTAGGCAGGTCATTGCATTTCTCAGGCTCCCCTCATGGTTGGCGCTTGGTCATTCTTTAAAAAACAATGACCTTTTTGTTGGCTTAAATTTGACGCCCACACACCTGTCATTATTTGAAAAACAATGGCTAGTTCACCTTCTTAAAGTTGACAACATCTAGGATGTCACCGTCCTTGGCAATTTCCTTCGAGCTTTTCTACTTGTTGAACTGAACCTTTGAACCAATCATGTTGGACCAAAATGTCGAACCATTTCAACGGTTCAACGTTGTGCATTGAGCATGATGGAACCAAGCCTTTGAACTTTGCCAATGAACTAAGGCGTTGAACCCTTTGTTGAACTAAAGCGATGAACTTGAAGATTAAGCCCAGGCTTGAAACAAGATCGATTGAATTACCGATTGAATTAAACCATTGAACCAGTTTGTTGAACTTTGCCGATTAAACTGCCGATTGAACCAAGGCTGTGAACTAAAGTGATGGTTTAATAGTTTGAAGATGCCAAACTTTCTTGCAAATTTTCTTTAGATGAAGGCCCAAATGATCCTTGTAAACCCCAACACTTTCTGAACTAATTTCTCATCTGCCAAGGATTTCACCTGTAAAGTCTGTAGAAACTCCTGGACTTGTGCAAAATCAAAAAATGAATTGGCCTTAAATATTAGGGGAAGAAGGGGACCAATTTTTTTTCCATGTTAGGAAAAAATGGTCAACAGATTGGTGCCTCCCAAGGGAAGCATGCCTGCTATGCTTAGAAGCCAGTTGCCTTAAAAATCCATTTGGCATGGGGTTAGATTGTAACTTAAAGATCAACAATAGTTCTGATAAATCTAGAACCAAACACGCAGATTTACCTCAAAGGGAAAAGAAAAAAAAACACACACAAAGCTAAGAAGACTACTTGTGAAAATAGCACTTAGGGAAAATATGGAAAGATAATTGAAAGCAACCTACTATATATAGCTAACCAGGTATTTTTTATTCCCTCTTAGATCAAAGGGAAAGCTTCTAACATCTCCTTCATTTGACACACCCAGTATCGATAATGGATCCCTCAAGGAAATATTTATGTGTAGCTCCTTCACCTAGTCTGCCATGTTGATCTGAGGATTGCCTCCCTTCAAGCTTTCTTTGGGGCTAATTCCAACTTGAGGTGTAGGCTGAGGGGCTGAAGATACAAACAACGGTCTGAAGTTTGGGGCCTTTTGATTTGAGTGTAATGGAGAAGGTGCATCTTTAAACTGGGTAGTTGCTTGGGCTTCTCCCATTACTCTCCTCTTGAATCTTGTGTTGGCTGCAACACAGCCAGCCTGATTGTCTACAGTGCCCACATAATTCACTGAATAAAATTCCCCTTCCAGATGATTCATGAGGGTAGAATTAGGCTGGGTGTGATTGCTACTCATGCTGGGTTACATTGGAGCCTCAAAGACTTGGGAATGAGTGACTGCCTGATTGTCTACATTTGGGTAATAACCCATCATCTCATTTGTATAAATAGCCTATTCATGACCATATCCCATGGTCAAAAAACTTGGCTATTCTTGTACCAAGTTGTTCTGAATGGGCACCATGGCCTTAGATGATGAAGGGGGGCCTGGGTTGTAGCCTTGAAATGGTCTGGTTTGAGTAAGCTAACCCTATCCTTGATTGTAGTTTTGGAAAGGGGGCCTAGGGGCTTGACCATAATGCTGGTATCCCTGATTCAGTTTGTTGCTTTAAGCTTGTTGCCTTTTAATAGCTACAAGTTCATTTAACATATTCTGCAATAGACTCTTAACTTCATGAAGCTCATTGGATGGAGCAGTAGCTAGTTTCTCTATGGTAGGTAGAGGAGCTAATGTGGAAGCAATGACCTAAATTGGAGGTGGAATTTCTAGGAAAAGTGGCATGTGGGGTCTAAGGGCTATTTTCTTAGTTTGTATTAAGCAATTTTCAGCTGCTATGGCTATGTCATAGGTAGCAGGCAACACATGCCCTCCCATGGATTATATCATCACTACAATATCACTATTCAATGCCTTCAAATAATATAAGAAAGCATAGTCAGGAGTCAGTCTTACCAGAATGGGGATTCTATCCCAAGTCTTCTAAAACTGTGTATTGAAATCTTGCATATACTCATGTGGGGCTCTTTTTATGGTCGTCAGCTACTCAACAAGCGAGAGGTCATCGCTCTTTTCCCCAAAATAGTCTGTCAACTAAATACCCAATTCATTCCAGGAATGGATTGAATTTATAGGCAAAGTCCCGTACCAGTCAAGAGCTTTTCCCTTGAGAGACAATGCCAACAATCTAATTATGACATTTTCCTTTGTGACATTATGAATAGTGTAGAGGTTAGACATGTTCCTAATGTGCTCGATGACTATAATGGGCCCCTCTCCATTGAAAGAAGGCACATTTTTTAGGGCTTCTCCTGGGATTGGGTCATATTGTGGGAGATTCAAGGGGCTTCCACCATGAAAAGCCACAAAGGGTAATGCCATAGCTGGGATGGGATGTAACTATGACTCTACTGCATATGCATCCTTTACAATAGGTTTGGGAGGGTGGTTTGTTGAATAAGGATGGGTCTTCTCAAACCTCAGTATTTTTGTTGAGTTCAAAGGAAACTCAACAAAATTGAAAGGAACACCCTTAGAAGCAGACTGTGTGGTGACTTTAGGCATAAGAAGTTAAAACTAGTCTTTGATTAGGAAATGAGGTTCTTACCAGTGGAGTCGCCAGATGCTGTAGATAGTCAATTTTATGTAACAAGACCAACATCAATCCTAAAACTTTATTGAGTGTAAAATTGAGTCCCACCAGGTGTGTTAGAAACTATTGATGCAGAAGATTGCACCCTTGGCAGGAGGCTGAGCTCTTGCCTTCTTCACACAACAATGGAAACTCCCCTCTCGCCTGTGGGACTAGCGAAGCTGGAGGAGAGAGTCTCTAGATAAGTGCTAGCTCCCTCTGATGTATCATTTTGGCCCTGGTTTCTCCTACTACTAACCAATAAAATGAAAAAGGGGGGGATGAAAAGGGAGAAGGAGATGCTGAAAACAAAGACTAAGCCTAAAAAAGAAAAAGGGTGATACACCCAAAAAAATGTGACCCAATCAGGCCTGAACATACACTTTTCACCAAAAGAAGCACCTATACACTTCATCCATCATGAGAGAAACTTCTGCATCAGTGGGTCAGAGGTCTGTGGAGATATAAGGAGGGAATAACTACTAGAGGCATTATGAGATGCACTGCAACAGCCTATCCACTTCACCTATACTCCTCTAGGGACACTTCTGATAGACCTGTAAAAGGAAAACTCAAAAATGCACCAAACATGTTGAAATAATCCGCTCTTAGCCTTGAGGCAAACTCTACCCAAAAATCTCTTGGGCTTATAAGGCAAAGTTGCCATAAATTTACCTTTAATCGAAACACAACATTTTTACCTCCATTCTGAGTTTTGCATCTTTAGTATGTGTCTATGCCTTGACTTTGTATTAAGTCATTTTCTTAATGCTTCTATAGAATGATTTCAGCACGTCTGGTGCATTTTTGAGTTTTCCTTTTATAGGTCTGTCAGAAGTGTCCCTAGAGGAGTATAAGTGAAGTGGATAGGCTACTACAGTGCATCTTAGAACACCTCTAGTAGTTATTCCCTCCTTGTATCTCCATGGACCTCTAACCCACTGATGCAGAAGGTTCTCTCATGATGGATGAAGTGTATAGGTGCTTCTTTTGGTGAAAAGTGTATGTTCGGGCCTGAGTGGGTCACATTTTTTTTGGTGTATCACCCTTTTTATTTTTTAGGCTTAGTCTTTATTTTCAACATCTCCTTTTCCCTTTTCATCCCCCCCCTTTTTTCATTTTATTGGTTAGCAGTAGGAGAAACCAAGGCCTAAATGATACATCAGAGGGAGCTAGCCCTTATCTAGAGACTCTCCCCTCCAGCTTCGCCAGTCCCACAAGCGAGAGGGGAGTTTCCATTGTTGCGTGAAGAAGGTAGGAGCTTGGCCTCCGGCCAAGGGTGCAATCTTCTACATCAACAGTTACTTTATCTCATAAAAAATTCATGGATGGCCTATTTATACCATAATGGACATATAAAAATTCATTTTGAGGCCTCAAACTATCCCCAACAAGTCATTCTCTACCAAAAGCCCCAACTATGCCTTATTCCTTATAGCCTTAAAATGATGTAGACCTCCTTGTGTAGAGAAAAGTACAAAAGGTGTTGAGATTATGAGGACATTATAGTACCCAGTATGGACTTACAGCTCCATGTTCAATTTCATGCTTTGAGAGTGAGTGGAGATATCCATTTTTGCCCTTTTTCTCTCCTAACTAGGCCTCCTTACCAAGAGAGTGAAAAATGCTTCCAAAACCTCCCCACACATTCCAAACCCCAAAAAAGTGTGTTAGTCACTTAAAAAACATCTCCCCCTTACATGCCAAATTTAGGATCTAACTCATTGTATGAACCTATAAAATAGCAAAAATGAATGTCTTTAGGCCTAATTTGTATGTTTTTGTATAGTAATATACCAACCAATGGTATATGAAAATGCTTAGGGGAGTTTTCACATGTTATATGTGGTTTATAAGTTTATATATTTCATATGGAGACATGGAATTGGATTTCTCTCTCATTGGGTCTTTATGGTTCTCCTAGGCAATACGAAAGTGCTTTGAACTCTTAATGAATGTTCATAAAGCTGGAAACATGAGACCACCAAACAATTCCACAAACTTGAATTACACTAGGGAATTAAACTTCCCCTAGAAGCTTAGGTTCCTATGAATCTTATTTGATCCATACCAAGCAAAGCAAACTAGCCTCTTGGGCTAGCTCTAGGCATTTTGAGAGGTCTGAGCAAGAAAATGGGTTATTAAGAACTTTCCTAAGTTAGATTTGATCATAAAACACCTCAATGAGGTCTAAGAAATATCCATTGATCTATTTTAATATATTTGCAACTTATTTCTTTCATTAAACCTCTCTATACTCTATTTGTTCTAGGCATAGGATTCTTGGGCTACACTGCCTATTTTCACCTTTTATTACTGTCAGGAAGTCTAATCTCTCATGGGATGATTGATCATGTTCTTCTAAATATTATTAAGGCCTCAAAGGTCTAACCTATCTCAAACTAACTTGACTATCATCTCTTCAAGATTTCCAAGTAGGTCTATTAACATAAATAGGGTTATACAGGATCTAAATAGGGTTATTACTGTGTTTTCATCACTGTTGCCTATGATGAAGCTTTAATAAACTATTATCATCACTACACAATCATATTTTACCATTTTAATCTCTCTCAAATGTCTTGAATCTCTCAATTCACTCTACTTATTGGCCATCTCTCTTTGGACCGAATGTCTATGTGAGCCTACGTATGCAAGGGCTATATAGGTAGAATATTTCCTTCGCTATTGTTTGAGTTTGAGGTAAATGAAGGGATATGTTCTCACCCATATAATCTCATTCCATTACCTCACTCTCTTTAAGACTCTCTACAATTTTTAGAATTTACAAGAAAGTACAAACTTCTCAAGGGATAAAAGGACTGACTATGTGTTTAAATTATGTAGGCAAGGTAATTAGGCCCTTGAACCCTATTTATAACTATTCATCCTTAATGACTTTATAACCATAAATTTTGAGTTCCATTCCTAACCTTCAAATCACACACACATTAGAATCTCAAGTTTTGAGAGTTCTTAGTCACCTAAATGGATCTACATGTGACTATGTATATGTTAGGAATGTGATCCTTATTTGGTTCCTTCTCTGCTCTTTGCCTAGAAACTCTTTGACCTTCATGAGCTTGATATCTTGAATTCCCATATAAACTTTAGATAATCACACACCACTTGTTAAATATTTTTAGAGACCTTAAGTCACTCAATCAAACTTCAGGCCTATGGATTTGCCTGCACATGTGTATTTAGAGCTAGTCTATAATTAGGGGTGTTCTAAGAGCCTTGTTTAACATTTAAAACCTCTAAAACATTTATTAATTTATTAATTAAATCAATACCTCATTCATAGCCCTTTGAAACCTTGTTCTCTCATCATCATCATTTAATCCAATTCCAATGCTAGCTGTAGGTGGTGTTAGGGTAGTCTAACTATGTATGGATTTTCTATGGTTTAGGCCTATCTCAACTAATATATAGATCCTTAAATGGATCCATCATGTTATTTTTATATCCCAAAACCTCTTACAAAAACATAAAGACTATAAACCTCATCAACCTCTTTATTTAAGGCAAACTTGAACATGTTTGTAGGTGATTGTTAAGAAATTTGATTATGTATGTAATTGAGTTTAGGCTTGGGTCTCTAATCATGATCAATTATATTGATACAACCCTCATCAAGAGTTAATTATCACTTAATTACAAAATCATTATATTATCAAAACACCCTTAACCACCTCTGTGTTTCACTATTCATACACATAATCTATAGGTGACTATTAAAAAGGATAACTATGTTTTAGGCCTTTCTAGGTCTTTAGAACCAATAATAAAACCATTCAATGGATCATTTTTTTTTTAATAATGTCTTAAGACCTTAAATTTACTAAAAAATATTGTACTCCACCATCTAACTCTATCTCAAGACCCATTCTTTCACTACTGACTATAAGTGCCAACTTAGATAGTTGACTTTGTTTTTGGTCTTAAAATGACCTTTTTGAATCTATCATGCCATATTATAATAGTTAAATATATATCAAGGGATATATCCTTTGCTTATCTCAAGTTTATAAGTGTCTTAGAGCATCTTCAAGCTCTTATATCCACTATCTACATAGTTGAAATCCTGTAGGTGTATATTTAGGATAGTTAACTTGGTCCTCAACTTAGTTTTGGAATTTAAATGCCTTGGATCTCCTTATATGGCTATGCATATTCTCACCATAACCTTATTTTTATTGAATAAAAAACCTTCTTGAGACATTGACACCATGAACCTCTATTGAAGGTGTAGACCTACAAGTGGTTGAAGATGATTGTTTAGCAACCTTAGAAGTATTGAAACTTTGGAGAGTACAACATGGTCACTAGGAATACAATAGCATTATCACAATTATATAAACATATTAACATGAAGACACAACTCCAAACTATTTTAAAAACATATACAAACTGCTTCAAATCACCCTGCTTAATGCAAACACACATGATAGAGTCCTAAGAAGTGAATGAAATAAGTGACCATTGAAGCTTGTATAAAATACTTGGATGATTAGAATACCATGAATGGATTAATAAGATATTATAGGAAAATATAAAATAATTTAAATGCATTTGACCACCTAAATAACTTATGGAACACAAGAAACTAACAATCATCTCAAACTATGCACAAGAGTCACTTTGCTTGCCAAAAAGACATCCACACGTGCCACCATGATGAATGAATGTGTGGGAGGAATACACAAACATATTAGAACTCATTAAAACTAGTTTAAAGTAGACATGAAATCATATTTTGCATTGGAGTCAAACTAAACTTAGCCTATGGGGTTTTAAGCTTACAAAAAGTAGTCTGGGCTCTTAACGATTATTAATAAAGTTAAGAGCACCAATATAATATGATTTAATAATTTTAAGAATATTGGATTTTTATTCCTAATTTAGTTAAAGGTTTGGGTTGACTAAATCAGTAAATAATATTAAAATAATTTAACCACTAACTTGTATAATTTATTTATATTTTTAACCTTTCTATAAATAGCAATAAATATGGATAAAATAAGACTTTGATTAAAAATAATTGAAATGGCTATTCTAGGGTCTGATATTGGTTCCAACCCCTATTCTAAATGAGAATTTAATGGGATTTTATAGATATCTATTAGTCATGGGTCAAATGTATTCGTGCTAGGCTGACAAGATGAAGGATATGAATTGGAAGAAAATAACCATTAGAGTTAAAAAATGCAATTGGATAGGAGCACTAAAATAAGACACCATAGGGTCTGATGCTATATTCTAAGTTGGGCACTCATATCCTATAGGTATGAGAATTGGGGGGATAGGATTAGCTTAGGAAATGTTACATAGATGAGGTGGAATGACTATTTAGAAAGCTCAAGATGTCTGAGAACAAGCAAAAAAGTGTCTAGAAGGGTCATGGGAACATGCAAGAAAGACATATATATTGGTTTTAATCTCCCACTACGTGAAGTTATGTGATCATACATGTGTTAATCAATGTTTGGACTATGTGTCCAATCCCTCTGAGTAGGTGGCTCAAGAATACAAAGGCTAGTTAGTCCTTTGGCTCCATCATTTCCCCATGAAGTGAAGCTATGAATTGATATCAGTATGAATGTCTGTCATATGAGATGGCTCATGAAGCCCATGATTGTTCTATAATCTGATAATGTGGCATGGATATTTGAATGTGTATTGGAAATTAGGCCACTCTTGGCTACTAAAAAAAAGTGGATATTAGGCTTGAATAAAATTCAATCTAAAACTAGGCAATAGGATTATGTGGAATCCACTCAAGAATGATGCCAACCACCTACAGATGGAATCAGGCACATAACTACTAAGAATGCTTAGGTAATGCCATAAACTATAAAGAAAATAAAGCAAATGTGTCATGCACTTTGCCCCTAATCACTAGTGTCTATAACATGGATTCTAATCTAGAATTTATACCAACTATCTAATATGAAACTAGAAGTGAGAGCCATAATATTGCACATGATACCCCCTACATCTAGATTCTCTAAGAAAAACTATACTAAAATTACTGATTTTGAATTGAATTGTTGTTGACAAAACTATAACTGGTCTTACCTTTCTATCTATTTTTGGAAAATCTAGTTTTTTTGCTATTTGGAAAAGAACACCAAAATAGGACATTCTGTTATCTAGTATTGTAGTCCAAAGTTGGAACTCTTGTCTTATGCTAATTTTAAAGACTGTTCTATAATTATCACTGTCTATCTAGTCCATTCTACCTAGTTTGAAGTCTGAATACTATTCTGGATGTTCTAAAAATTGATTTTTGACTAGTTAGAGGCTTTGATCTCTATGACAAAAACCCCTATTTGTTTCCCCCTCTTTTGAGGGTAGGAATGAAGGATCTGCAATGATTTCCCTTAAAATAAAGAGTTTTGCAAATGTGTTATGACACAAATTACATGATATAACAATGATAATTGATAAGATATCTCAAGATATAACATGATGTGTATGAGATATTTTTAGATCAATAGGGGTATGCCTAGATAGATATAAAAATGTAATAACATATGTAATATAGTGAATTAGAACTAGAAGTCTAGTTAGTTTTTAGTTTTCAAGGAGGGATGGAGCATGATGTCCATCATGGCATCCAAAAAAACAAGAGAATACATGATGTGGATCATGGCATTGAAAATAATTGAGAAGGAAATGAGAAACAAGCACACAAGGTAAGAAGCAAGAAGCATGTAAGAGTGGCCAAGGGGCCAAGAAAACAAGAGACATGGGCACATGTCACTCAAACTAGGAATCAAGCATACAAGGCATGTTTAAATGCCACATACATATATAACTGAAATAAGCAAGGTTGGCACAAGGGCCACATTCTCATAGAATATTACAAGCAAAGGACATTGGTAAATGTCCTAAGTCACACACAAGAGATAGAATAGGAACTAATAAATGTAATCATATCTAGCTACACAAAACAAGAGAGGAAAGCATGCAAATAATGGAAATACAATTGCATCTAACTAATCAAAGTAAGAAGTGAAAGTATGAAAGACATGTAGTACATGATTATATAGATGCCAAGAAATACACAAGTGCTATATACTAGTGAGTATCGATATAATAATCTATGTAAACTAGTAAGTAATGTACATCAACATGATAAAAAGATGTGTGGTGTAGGAATGACATAACCTAGATGGCGTAGTCATGTAGAAGATGCCCCCAGTGGGTAGATATATTGATATGTGTCTCAAATGTATGAAGTAAGATGCCCCATCAATGAGTAGAGTTAAGAAATCAAGGATCTAGAAGTCACTACACACACTCAAAGAAGATCAAGTGAAGCATGGTAATGTAGATAGATTGACAAACAATAACATAGATTAGCAAAATGTAAGTCTAACATGGTAGTATAAATGTAAAGCATGGATGATGCATACAATTGAAAAGTTTTTGAATTTTTGAATAGTTGAATGTTTTTAGATTTTTGGAATAATCTATGGACAAGAAATCATAAATAAACTATGTACACTTAATTGTAAATAAGATATGTACAATTTTTTTGAGAAGACTTGATACTAACTAATGAGTCTCATAAGAGACTCCCTATCATGGTGTCTTGTATCAAGGAGAGGGATCGTGCATGATAATGAAGCATGATGGAAGGACCAAGACTATGAATTTGAAAGCTGTGTATGTTGTAAATGCTCTAAAATCTCTATAGTGGAAACCAACTATGCCCCCCCCCCTACAACTCTGAGAAGTGGATGTAACTATGGGGCTCTCAGGGACCCATTTGGTAGTAAAAAAAACTATCTAAAAGTGTGTTCTATGTGTAGAGGCATGAGACCTCAGTGATACTACCTTGGGTGTGAATACTATAGCTAAAAACTATCTAGAGTCCTAAAATTATCACTGATGTAGTTGTTACTATAAGGGGACGTAAGATATCACTCTATGCATATCAACCCCATGGCTATTGTATCACTATTTGAACCCTGATGGCTAATTGAACAAGTGGCCATACTACTCATGCTATATAAGAACATGCTCTATATCTAATGTTATCTGTGGTCCACTAACTATAGATATACATGGAGAATCTATAAGATGCAACCTTAATGAATGTGCAATTGAAACTGTGTGCAATGAAGGAGGCTCATCTATTCACAATCATAGTCAATTTCTATGTGAAATAATATCCTATGGCCTTTGATATGATGCATATGACTAAGCAATAGATCGAGATGGAATTGTAACCTATGATGGGGGCTCATCTAATTTCAACCATAGTGGGTTGCTACATGAGATAGGACCCTGAAAACTTGGTTGTAGTGAATATCTATTTGGGGTGGTATTTTATGATGTGGGTACATCTAATCTTAATTGTAGTAGGTTGCTACATGAGATAAGACCCTAAAAATTTGATTATAGTGAGTATCTATCTGGGTTGGTACTCTACTATAGTGCTTATGACTGTGCTAGATATGTATATGGAACTTCACTATGCAGTCCATGAACTACATTACTATATGTAGGTTTTTCATGCTATAATGGTCTCCAAACCCTCTACGTAGGTGGGATAGGAGATCTCCTATGAGGCTCTATCCTTAAAACTACATTAATCTCATGATAAGTAACTGATTATTCCTATGAAGTAATGTCCTAAGATGATTTAGTCATGGAAGAATGAGGTCTAGAAATCCATGATGGAGGAGATCTTGATGCCCCTGATGTGAGTTTTATGATTCCATTATCAACACATCTATTAATGCAATCCCTAAGTCCATAACAATCCTTACCTTTATGTCCATAGATATGATGATAGTTAAAAAATGGTTGATGTGGCTATCTATGTAAGAGATGTGGATCTCGTTGATGAGTAGAAGTTAATGTGGTTAACCTCCTATCTAGTAGTGCTAATAATATGACATATGGGTTATCCCACTCCGAGTCAAACTATAGTGGTGCCTTACTGTTATTTTCTATAGTGCATACTATAGGTGGTGCTCTAGAAACTAGCTCTCTATTCTTAATTGGTTTCTTTTTTGGTTATGGTCTCCTATCTTATTTTGGACATGGTGGATGCTGTGTTCTAGGATTTTTTAAATGGAAGTACTACTATGAAACTAAGGTAATATGATCAATTGAATCTAAATCAATCAATCCCAATTTATTCTCCAAGGCTAGAACTGTATAATATAGGTGCCTACAAGAGGACTCTATCTAATATAATATGTGCTTTGTGAGGGGTTGGTGAAGCCCCTTAATAAAGATATGGTGAATCTCTAGATCTACTAGTTTATAGATCAATATTAACATGTGCATCTTGAATAATAAGATATAATAATTAACTGGATCTAAATTATTCAGATGCAATGTAACAAGTTTCTCATATGTAACATGAGGGCCCATGTTTGCTATGCAATAATTGATAAATGCCTCATCCAAGTCATCATATGTGTGTAAGGAACCACTAGGGAGGAGATAAAAGAACCAATTTTGTGCATTACCCACTAATGTCTACTAGAATAAATTAAGTAGAATCAAAGGACTCACATGAGATGGAAAAGCCTTCCAAAAGTCCTGAAGGTGTATAAATGCTTAGGTAATGAAGCTTTTAAAAATGTATTTGGAAGAGGGTTACCATGTAATTCATTGGCATCTATCCAAGACTTATAAGCCTTGTTTTTCAAAGTAATGAGATGTATTTGGTTATGTAATTCACCGACTACATGCATTAAAGAAATAATCTCTTAGGATGGTATAATAGTATCTTGAAGTGGTTCATTTAATGATTGAATTTGATCATTTATTTTAGCCATGGGAATGATACATTTAGTAATTGGATCATAGAGAGGGGTGTGCTCACTTGAAACTTTGGAGGAATGGTAAGTTGGACCTTAATAAGGGGATGTGGGCTACTATTCTCTTTGGGTGAAGAGTGAGAAATAGGTGCTACTATAGTAGGGGGTGGCTTAGGAGATTCATTATTATCTTCATTATTTAATGAATCACATTATAATTAAGTAGAGGATGTGATGTTATCATTAACATGTGCATCATTTGAGATAGAATCATAAATAGAAGTAGAATCAACTTTTTTTAATGCATTATGTTTGAGAGGAGTGAGAGAAGATTTAGAAGCATGTGATGCATTTTATTCTTCACTATGTGCATAATAATCATCATTATTCTATGCATGATCATAATTAGAGTTTTATTCATATTCATTTACATGTTCACTATCATACTAATTATCACTTCCATCATCACTACAAAGAGGGGTAAGAGAAGATGTTAATTCTTTTCTAATATCTAATAAATTATCATGTGAAAGTGGAATACTATGTGCATCTATGTATTCCTTGAATGGAGTGAATTCATTATTTTCATTTGTAGTATGAGGAGTAAGAGTAAGAGAGTCATCATTTAAACATAAATTTACCATTATTTGAGATGACAAAGTAGGTTTAAGAACATGAGATGTATCATTTGAATTATGCATTGGCAATTTGATTCTATTGTGTTTATATTGCTGTAATTTGAACATAGAAGTAGCAAAAGAGAGAGAGAGAGATTAGGTTCAAATGGAAGCAAGTTATCACCAATGAGAGATTCATTTGGGATTGCATGACTAATTTTTTCATTTGGTGCATTGTGCATAGGATAATGAGGTGAAAATTAACTTTCCCATTTATCAAAATTATTTTCTTTAGAAGAGGGAAGAAAAAAGATTGGTGTGAGAGAAGAAGATGCATCTATTTTTTATTTACTATCACTTTCATATTTATCACCATATTCCTCATTATATCAATATTAATTATCTTCATTGTAAATGAAATCATTTTCCACATTTTTAGCTAATGTGTAATTTTGCTAATTTGTCCATTCATTATCATAATTATGAGAAAAATTTAGAAATTGATCTATGGGATGAGAGGGAAGAAGTGCTTAGTGGCCATTTTATTGTTGTCACCAAAGAGAATATGTAAAAATACTATTAAGAAAATAAATTCAAGAATAACTACCAACATAAATATTTTGAAAATATTTTTGACACTCCAAATAATTTGCAAAAATTTGAAAAAAAAATATCTAAAAATTGTAAGGAAGGCTTGGGGTTTGAGGACCTAGTTTGGAAATCTAGGGTTTTAGGTTGGGGTTTTAGAGTTTTTGAAAATTATTATAATAATTTTAGTTCTAAAATAGATTTGAATAAAATAAATGCACAAAAATTTATACAAAAATCATAATTTTGAAATTGAATTTTTGCACAAAAATATAAAGGAAAAATCCTAAGGGTATATGGGGTTTTAGATTTATTTGAAGTAAGTCAGGTTCACCAAATGCTTTAACAGTTTTGGGAATATTAGAGTCTTATTCCTAATTTATTTAAAGGTTTGGGTTGACTAAATTAGTAAATAATATTAAAATAATTTAACCACTAATTTATATAATTTAGTTGTATTTTTAACCTTTCTATAAATAACAATAAATATAGAGAAAATAAGACTTGGCTTAAAACAAATTGAAATGGCTATTACCGGGTCTGATATTGGCTATGCAAGATTGGGATAGTGTTACAAATCAAGATCTAGATTTCATTTTTTGAAAGGATAGAACCACTTAAATAGGACACCCTAGAGTTTGGTGTTGTCTTTTTATACCACTTTGTCCAAACTACTAATAGAGATTTGAGTTTTTTGGGTTTTGTTTATTGTCCCTATGTAAGCATGATTGTAAAATATCAACTATTGAAATTCTATGAAACTTCTTGTAGATCTGATTTAATCTTCAAACCCTAAGTTTCATTATTGTTTGATAAAATTTTAAGAAATAAGGGGGGGTTAGTGTGTGTAAGATGCATTAAATGTGTATCCACACCCCTTATGTGGGCACGCTACATACATACCAATACTCTTAAGAAGGATCAAGCCATATGTAATTCTTTCACTTAATGTTCTTTGTGAAATAGTGTAATATAGCTGCAAAAATGCTAAACTGGGTGTGCTTGAGGTGGCTAGGGACTAGTGTAAGAATTTGGATATGCTTGTAGTTGTATTAGATGGCTATATGTAGAGAATAGGGAAATTTACCTCAGTGGTTTTGGTTTTATTCTTGATTTCTTTGTAATATTTTCCAACCCCCTTCTAAATAAACTTTGAATGAGATTTTATAGAGATCTATTGGTCATGGGTTAAATGTATTTATGCTATGATAAAAATATGAAGGATTGGAATTAGAGGGAAATAACTTTTGGAGTTAAAAATGCAATTGGATAGGAGTGTCAAAATAGGACACCTTAGGGTCTAGTGCTATAGTCCAAGTTAGGTGTTCCTATCCTATATGTGTGGGACCTACGGGGATATGATTGGCCTAGGAAATGTTTTGTAGCTGAGGTAGAATGACCATTTAGAAAGCTCAAGATGATTGGGAATAAGCAAAAAGGTGTCTAGAAGGGTCATGGGAACATGCAAGAGAGACCTATGGGTTGGTTTTCATAATCCACACTCAAGATACCAATTTAAACATTTTCTATGACTACATAATGACCAATACCACAAATTAGAATCCCATAGGGGTACCAAACTTTGGACAAAATAACAACCCCCAAATCTATCTGTATAGCCTATACCATCTAATTGAAATTTGCCTTCACTAGCTTGTGAATGGAGTGATGGGAAAGAAGTGAGTTTATGAAAGTTTTGGATATGAAACATCCTTACAAGCTTTGTTATGCCATATAGGAGATGAAAGGACACCTTTACAACATTTTCACTTGCACATGAATTCAATAAGTCTGTACAACCTCTTCTAACTCTTTAATATGGCATTAAAATCCAAGAATCTAACCTTTCTCTGACATGCTGATAGGTGTAATAGTTATGTAACTGATCCAAGCTCTTTGGAATGAGTATTTTATGTACTTTTAATTTATGTAACTTTGACAAACATAAATATTATCCAAAATCACCCTTTTCACTCATTTTCACCACCTTCAATCTAGCAAATGAACCTTAGACATTCCAAAACTTAATGAAATGTTATGAAAATATGTTTAGGATATAAAATATCATTAATGAAACCCTAATCACCTATAAAATAACTTGACCATGCCTTATCTCTCCATAAAACCCCTAAACCACTATATTACTAACATATGAAATTATCTTAGCTTCTCCAAACTAACCTCAAACTGTGATAACAAGGTTAAATTAAGACTCTAGGGACCATATAGGGTATGACATGACCATGATAAGTTTGAATTTATAGGGGGTGATCAATTCGACTTGGGGTCAAATTTGGTCAACAATGATAATAATGACCCTTTCCCAATAATGATTATTTTTAAAAATTAGATCATTCCTATGAGTCAACCCATTCACCTAACATGTTAGTGGCATGATAAATGGCCCAAATGGACTCATATAAATACAAATTAGACACACACTTATCACTGAGTTGGAAATTGTATATCAAAAATCTATACGCTACTACAAATTGAGAAAATATGCCTTATTCTTCCCAAATTAAAAATTAGTCACTAGATGTAGTGAGTAGCCAAGTCTAAATCACACCAAACTAGGTCAAGAGTCAATATTGTCAAGATCAAAGCTAGATTTAGATGTGTATTCATATAATTAAATAACATTATTACACCTTCACATTTAGGATAATAACTATGTGTGTCTTAAATTCTATCTTTTGAGTATTAGATATGTAAGAAATTCTCTATCATTAAAGGGGGTGAGTGGGGTTAGCTCAATCCAATTACTCTTCATCACTTTTTATAGGCTTTTATAATCATAAGTGGACATAGGGTTTCAAGGAGAAGGAGATTGATTTATATAGTTACAAAAACATTTAGGATTTAGGATCACACACATAGGCATTGTAAACACAATCAAAATTCTCAATTTTTTGAGCATTAAAACCTTCTAGGACACTATCGTCAAGAGTGGAAGCTACTATTAGATGAGATAATCTATGTTTGACTATAATGTCTAGACATATCTGAGACCCTAATTTTCACCAAAGATCTTAGATATGCCACTCTAAGCACTTATAGACCCTATTCCAACCTTCATGGCTAATGAAAAGGTAGTAAAAATATAAGTACATATTCCTGCTATATCCCTTTAGTACTTTCCATATTTACTAAGAAGCAATCAATTAAAATTCTATCTATGCTACATTCAAATTTATTTATTATTGAATATCTTAGGAAATATAAATATTCATTTCCTAAGGTTTATCTTATCTAAATCACACTAAATAAAAAATAGGGTAAAACATATTTGTAAACTCGCATATTATTCAAACATTACCAAACCCTAGGTTACCTTTAGGGTTTTATCTTTATTTCTAGATTATTTTTAGATTTTTGCCTTATTGTTTGATTTTTAGACCTAATTTATAATTATTTCCATCTACATAAGTGTAGATTTGATGATTTCACCATTTTCCCTAGGGTTTCATGCTTATCTTCCTATTAGGGCTTTCTAATTATTAGGGTTATGATTTTGTTTGGTTAATAATTTATTTAAAACAACCATATTTTCAAAACTCTCAGAGGTTTTTTTAGACACATTGAGAGGATATAAAATATATTTTTGTTTACCAAAATATTCTATGGAATTTATAGAATTTACGATTTACTACTTTACTAAATTCAGTCTATAGGGCAAAGGATGTCCCTATTTTCAACATAATTTTTGGGTTATCTTTATATACTGATTTTTATCAAAAAATCTGATAGTTTTTAAAAATTTCTTAAAATTGGACTAAAGTGGTTATTTATTTATTATCTACATTGTATAATAGCCATAATGGATATTCATACTGTATACTTTCTTATATAATAAATGATTGTTATAATTACATGTTATTGGCCTAGAATACGTAATATATTTCATAAGAATGTAATCAAATGAGGAACATTAATGTATAATTAAATTAAGGTTAAAATTTAATGATGATAAATTCTTAAATATTCTTAGTGATATATATTTTATGAGTTTAAAGTCCAAAGTACTTTCATATGTGCCTATAGTACATAATGGAGGGCATTAAAATTGTCCTCCTCATCCCCATCCATCTCCCACACATCCTCTTAATGATTTGTGTATGCATATTGGTTTTTCAAATGTTCATATTGTTCAATATTCTAATGTCACATCTATTTCTACCTAATGATAGGAGGAAAATTAATCTTATTTAAATAATGGCTTGTGGAGTAAATTTTATGATCTGATGTGATTCTATTTCTAAGAAGGATACATATATTTGCTGGTGCGATAGATATGCCAATTTTTTATTATTATATTTAATTTGCATATTTCATTATTATAGTATGGTTGAGGTGATATTCACTAAATATAATACTCGTTATGTTACATACATATGTCATTATAGCATGTTTATAGTATATTTATTACAACATAGTTGATTATCATTTATCACAAGTATGCAACTTCTATTTTTTTTTAGTATCTATGATTTACGATATTATGTCTAAGGCCAACTACCCCATGTTTGGATTGAGGTGGATGTAGGACATCTATTTTACCCATCATGTTGGAGTTTCCTAGAGGCATGGAATCATATAGTAGAGGGATGTAGGTTGTGACTATATGTGGATGTACCAAACTTTTTGAAAACCCATCACACTTTTACACTTGAGTCTTTATCATGTTTACGTAATGTTGCATGTTTAGGAATTTTAGTGATACCTCAGTTAATTGGACTATGTAGATCATATTTAGGATGTTATTTGAGATATATGATTGGGTTGAATTAAATTTTTGGTTTATCATTAGGTATAACATAAAATTCAAGGTAACTAGTCCTTAGCCAATTTGTAGGCAACTATTTATATTAATGTAGTTGTATTTGGGATTTCCAAGTACATAAAGCATTAAATAAGACCTCTTTTCTTAGGCTCTTTACCCTCCTTAATAGTATTGAATATAAATTTGCCTAGTAAAGATATTACCTTAAGGTGAGTTGATCAACTTAAAGTTTGTTGAGGTATGCTTATTTAGGATAAAGGTGTTTATGTATTTGTAAATAACAATAAAATGGTGAAAAAGGTCTTAAGAGGCACCCTTGGAGTCATTTCTTAATTTAGTGACTTTGACATTAAATTCTCATGAGTATGAAAACTTGACATTTAAAATTATTCATATTATTTGGCTTTAGGGTTGAAACACATAAGTGTAGGAGGATGTTTTGCTATTCATTGACCTTTTCATGGCTATTATTTGGATGGTAAAACTATTGTGCACAAATGAAGGTCCTGTTGTTGAAACATATACCTAAGTGAGAATATTTCAACCTCCCCCATTAACCATTTGTCAATTTTTCATAATGAGGAAGTTTTAGGGTCAATGCACTATAATTGTTTTGTTAGTTTAGTAGTAAAAATTAGTTAAAATGCCTTTTATAGAGGCTGTATTTTTGGGGCTTGCTTGACACAAAGCCTGAGAATGCATAACAACCATCTTGAAATTATGAGAGTGGGTTTTATCTTCTAATTTAAGGATGTTGAGCCCTATATTTTGGCAAAAGAAGAAGGAACCTAGATATTTAGTGAATTAGGATTGTGGGAGGAGAAACTAGCTATGTTTTTGATTCTTGTAGATAGTTAAAAACCAAGGGAAACATTTTAACAAGCAACTATTATTTATATTTTTTATTTTTTTTGATTAAATTTTTACATTGGAAATTTTTAATATTTACATAATGGTTTTTTGAAAGCCTTAGATATATCTAAAATGAAATAAAATAAAATCTATAATATAAATAAAAATCTTGTGATTTTCTATAGCTATGATAATGAGAGATAAATGAGTATATAAAATATAAAATATACACTTTTATAGTTTTGATTTAAGTGCTAGCACCTTGTGGTTATTACTACTAGATATGGTTATTTATATGATGAAATCCAAGTGTGTGATGAAATATCAATGAAAACTATTTACTTTTATGAGCTATAATTTTAGGATACAAGCCAGGTGTTAGATGAAATGTCAATGATAATTATTTACTTTGCAAGACATACTTATAGGATGAAAGCTAATGTTTAAAAAATGTAAATGAGAACTATTTAGTTTTGTGATCCATACTTTTAGGATGAAATCCAAGTGTTTGATGAAATTTCAATCATAAATATTTACTTTTGTGATCTATACTTGTAGGATGCAAGCCAAGTGTTTGATAAAATGTCAATGAGAAATATTTAATTTTGTGACCCATACTTGTAGGATGAAAGCCAACTATTTTATGAGATGTCAATGAGAATTATATACCTTTATGAGCCATACTTCTAAGATTCAAGCCAAATATTTGATGAAATAAAACCAATAGCAACCTTAAGAGGATGTTTGCCTTTAATTTTCTAATATGGAATCTTGGATCATTGTATATATTACCTCATAGTTTTGAGGTGATTTAACTATTATTTTTATCATAATTATAGACAAGACATGGATTAGCTAATTATTCTAATCTACAACTATATATTTCTTTTGTTACATGATTTTTGTACAAAAGCTCTTAACTAAACCATGGCATTACATTGCTTTCATTTATATGATTTTAATATGGAAAAGCCATGAATGATCAACAATTGTATATTTATTTTGTTACATATACCTATGACTAAACCATTTTTATACATTACTTTCATTTATATGATTTTTATATGGTAAAACCATGACTGAGCTACAGTTGTATATTATTTTTGTTACATTAATTTTTTATGTAAACTCTTGACTAAACCCAATTGTACGTTGGTTTCATTTCTATTATTTTTATATGTCCAAACCATAACTGAGCTACAATTGTATATTAGTTTTATTCCATGATTTTTTTAAAAAACCTCATGACTAAGATACAACTATATGTTAGTTTTATTCCATGATTTTTGTACAGAAACTCATGACTAAGTTATAGCTATTTATTAATTTTATTCCGTGATTTTGTTATGAAAAATCTTGAATAAGCTACAATTGTATATTGCCTTTTATTTATAATATTTTTATATGATAAAACCATGACTGAGATATGAATATAAATTAGTTTTAATTTATGATTTTGTATGTCAAAGTCATGATTGAACTACAAATGTAGATTGCTTAAATTATATGATTTCAATATGGCAAATCCATGACTGAGCTACAACTAGAAATTAACATATTTTTGAAATGGGTGACTATATTTTATGCAATTTTGATGATCTAAAATTTAAACATCTTAAAATATAGCAATACCACTAATTTAGAAGTCTAGATTTGACTTGGACTATTAGATTTTACATGAAATAAGTATTGGTTTTCAAGTGGTGTTATATTGTAAAGCTATACTATGTGACTAAGCTAATTTTGTTTATGATTTTAACCTACACCTACTTAAGGATGATGTATGTGGAATTAGAGTATTTCTAAACTAGAAATTATTCCTAAACATCCTTTTTAAGAATGTAAACCTTGGAAACAACTGTTAATAGTGAGTTAAGCATGAGATAGTTATTTTGTGAACAAATGACCCATATTTATGTATAATTATGAAATATGATTATAAATTAAATGCTTTTGTCAAAGTGATGTTATATCTGCATGCATTGTCAGTTCATTGTACTTTCTATATTTTCATGATTTATCAAAAGTCATGAGTAAATAAAGGGTATCTAGAGTTTAATTGATTGGTTACATGTGATAGTAACTATACTTGAAAACACATGGTTCTCGGATGGTTTTGGTATTTTCCATGAATGTTCATTATCTTACACCCTCATTAAAGGGTAGGGTCACTCTAGGATTGGGAGGTGTGTGTGGGATTTTTAGGTTTGTGTTTGGAGGAAAAATGCTTGGATGATGTTCTCCCTCCTTACATTTGATTGAAATTAAAACCCCATTACTTACTCAAGACTATTAGATCCATTTATTATTCCCTCAGATGTATAATACTATTTTAAATTATTCCAATTGATCAAACATAGTATTCTTTATACATTTATATTAAAATGGGTAGGAAGTGGTTTCCACAAATACTTTTAATACATATATACTTGTATCCAAATTTTTATAGTCAAAATTATAATGTGTTATTACAAATTGTGTGATTAAGTTGTACTTTAGTAAATTATTATCTAATTTTCAAATAGTTAAATTATTACTTGTGTTTTTATTACGTAGGTTATTTTTTAATTACTAAATGAGTTATAGATAATAATATAAAGAAAAAAAATTGTGTTAGATTCTGAGAGTATTCCTGGTTAGGATGCTACATGTGGTATTAGATCCTAGGTTTAAACTCTAGGACCTCATGAATTTACATATGCTAACACAATATAAATATTTGACTTACCATGACCATATGGTTTGTATAAGATCAAACATAGAATGTAATCTTGCTAATCCTAATCGTGGAGCAAATGAACAAGACGTTAAGCTTGATCAAATATACTAAACAAAACCTAAGATAGTATGATAGCCTTATAAAGAGATATTCAAGGACATCAAGGGCATGGTGAGGAAGGGGAATATTATAAAATTCATAATAACTACATGAGTCAAGATAAACATCAAAAAGAACAACAAAATCATGAAATGTTGAAAGACATACAGATATGAAGACTCGCCTAACAACTAAACTTGCTCATGACATGAATAAGTTAAACCCACAAAAGTTTTATGGTATGGTTCTAGGTGATGGAGTTAAGTCTTGTCTTAGAAAAATGGAAAAATACTTTAAAATCCATAAATAATTTGACATAATCAAAGAGGTTTAGGAATGTATTATATATTTGAATAAAATTATACATGGTGGGAAAAAATAAGATGGAATTGGGTTTGAAATCCACATTATTACTTAGGAGTGGTTTCTAACCCTATTTAGGAAAAATAGGTTGCCCCTAATTTAATTTGATAATAACTTAACCAATTTATAAAATCTCAATCAAGGGGACATGCCAGTGATGGAGTATTGGGAGAAGTTTACAAGACTTATCAAATATGTTCCTCAATATTAGTGGGATGAATATTTACATATTCAAAAATTCATCATGGGTTTAAACTTGCATATTGGATGTGAAATAGATGTGTATGTACCTTCATCCATGGATCAAGTTTTTGAGAAATCTACCAAGTGGAAGCAAAAGATTTAATCTCTTATTACTAAAAAGGATGTGTATCTCAAGAACTTTGGGAGACCTAAATCATTTTATTCCTTCATTAATAAGGACTAGAATTAGAACAAGAATTTCAAGCAAAGGTTTAATGAAAAAAATTAAAAAACAATAATGCTTTAGGACTCAAAAATAAGGATAACGAGTTCAAGGAAATAAATGGAGGAAAAGAGGAAAAACCATCAAAATGGAAGGGACCACTAGGAGGATGTTTCAATTGTGGAGGCGATCACTATGCACAGAATTATACAAATAATAATTAGAGAAACAAATTCAAGGGTTCCTCACTACCTTCTCAAAAAAAATATTTTTAATAGAGAATCCATATGGTAGTTGACAACCACCAAGTTGATTTTCATATCACACTTTTTGAGGCTTCAAATACATTATTTGGTTATCCTATTTCTATTTTAATAGACACTGGAGACAATGAATGTATTTTTACACCTCATGTGCTTAGTAAAATTTATAGAAGGGTTAGTTTTATGGAAAATTATTGTATTTTACAATATGTTAATCAAGAAAAAGTTAAGATAGAATAATGTATGTTTTAGGCTAAGTTAAAGCTACCTAATTTCACCACCAAAGTAGAAAAAAATAGTAGCACCTTTAGGTTCATATGATGTAAACTTGGGGGTGAATTGAATTTAGAATCATAGGGAAAAAGTTTATTATTTATCCAAAATTGTAGAGTGCTTAGATTAATTATGAAATAAATCTGAGATTCAACTATGCCCCACATGATCTATAATTTATAGTAATAGTTCATGCATTACAAGTTTGGATAAATTATTTGTTAGGATAACCTTTTGATTTCAAGACCGATGACTTGGGACTTAAGAAAATTTTCACATAACCAAATTTGAATTCATGCTATATATGTTGGATAATTTTTTGGTTAGATTATGAATTTGACATTGATTATATTAATGTCAAGGTAAAATCTGTAACTGATGCCCTTAACTATTGACTATGGCTTTTTTTGATCAAAATTTCAAGAATAAATTTTGAGATACTCTTTAGAAGATGATTTATATGAATACATCAAGAAATCTCTCATAATAAATCTGCATGATTACATGTGTGATGGATATTGATTTGAGACCAATGTGTTGATGAGATATAAAGGTAGAATAAATGTTCCAGATCAAAGATATCTAAGAACATTAGTGCTTAGATAAATCCATTGTGAACCTTATTTTTGTCACCCTAGAGTGACTAAATTGATGGTAGAACTAAGACCACTATATTTCTTAAATGGAATTAAGTAGGAGGCAACTATTTTTTTGGCTAAATGTTTATAATATTTGTGGGTTAAGGCTAAACTTGTGCACCTTATAGGATTATTATACCCTCATGATATACCATATTAGAAGTGGTAGGTCATCGATATAGATTTAGTGGAAGGTATTCTAATGTCAAAAAATGACATTAAATGATCTTATTTATGGTTGAAAAGATTAGTAAAGTTACACATTTCATATCAAGTAATTTGACAAATGTTGCACTAGTCTTGGTTAAAAGGTTTTCATAAGAATTTTTTAGGTTTCATAGAGTTCCAGAGAAGATTATCTTAGATAGAGGTGAAGTAATGACCTCAAGGTTTTGGCATACCTTGTATTTAGCTTTGGGAACTCAAATTAATTTTAGAGCAACATATCAACTAGAGATAAATGGGAAACAAAGAGAGTAAATAATATTTTAAGAGATTTACTATGGATTTATTACATGAAATGACAATATAAATGGGAATAATATCTTCCAATAGTCAAGTTTTCTTATAACAACTCATACCATTCTACTCTAAAATGGCCCATTTTGAGGCATTATATGGAAAAAAATGTAGATCTCTAATCAACTAGGATACACTAGAGGATAGAGTTAACCTTGGGCCATAAATGTTAGTAGAAATGGTAGAGCAAGTCAAACTAATTAGGAAAATATTAATTGAAGCTAATGATAGACAAAAAAGATATGTTGATATGAAATGGTCAACAAGACAATTTTCAATTGGAACAAGGTTTTTATTAGAGTTAAACCTTAAAATATCTTGATTAAGTTTGACAAATCAATAAAACTAGCTCTGATATATATGGGCCTATTTGAATTGCTTATTAATCTAGTTTCTTACACACTTTATTTACCATGAGCTCTTTCTTGATTACATAATGTTTTTTATGTTTATTATTTAAAAAAGAATGTGGTTGATATCTTTATGTTCTTAATTTGAAGCCTTAGCAGGTTAAGGACCCAAGAGTGGTAATGATATAATCCCTCAAGGTGCTCAAGGTTCATAAGCTTCACTAGCATAACAAAGAAGTATCTCAATGCAAGGTCTGGTGGGACCAATACTCTGAGAACAATGACACCTAAGAGGAATATGAGGATTTATATAGATAATTTATACATTTATTTGCTTAGATGTTATGAACTTATAATACTTTCATATTATGTTATGTTTTAATTAAGACATCAAGATGATGAATTTCCCCTAGTGGGGAAGGATGCCAGATCTTATTTTCCCTTATTGATAGGGGAAAAACAAATAGTATTTAAATAATGGTTTATCAAGTAAATTTTATGATTTTATGTGATTCTATTGTTGATATAGATACATATATTTGTTGGTACAGTAGACCTAATTTTTTTGTTATTATATTTACTTTTCACATTTTTTTTTACAATATGTTAAGATGATATTCAATAATGACTGTACTTGTGATGTTCCATACATATGTCATTATATGATGATTATTTTATATGAAAATATTTTTATTATAATAGAGTTGACTATCATTTATGATCAATATACAAATATTCTTTTTTTAGTATTTTTGATCTACAATTTTATGTCTCAGGCTAACTTTCACATGTTTGGCTTGGTGTGGATACAAGACATCTATTTTACCCCTCATGATGGAGTTTAATAAAGGGATGGAATCATATATGAAATGGAGTTATATCATGACTATGTATGGATGTAATGAGCTTTTTGAGAACCCCTCACACACTTGCACAAGTCTCTATCATGTTTTCTTTTTGTTGCATTTCTAGGCATTTTAGTGATACCTCAATTAGTTAGACTATGTAGATCATATTTTAGATGTTTTATGAGATATATGATTGGATTGATTTAAATTTTTTGTTCATCGTTTTTTTTTAACATCATATTTAAGCTAACCAATCCTTGGTCAATTTATAGACAACCATTTAAATCAATGTAGTTATATTTAGGACTAAAAAATACAATAAACATGGAAGAAGACCTATTTTCCTAGGCTTATGACCCTCCTTGGTAGTCTTGAATACAAATCTACCTAGTAAGGATATTATCTTAAGGTGAGTTGATCAACTTACAAGTTGTTGATATATGTTTATTTAGGACAAATGTGTTTGTGTATTTACAAATAGAAAAATGATGAGAATGGTCTTAAGAGGAACCCTTGGGGTCATTTATTAATTTAGTGACCTTGAAATTTCATTTTCATGATTATTAAAACTTGAAATTTAAAATTATTCATATTATTTGGTTTTAGGGTTGAAAACCCACAAGTGTAGAATAAATGAGCATGTGTTGCTATTTTAGGGCTATTATAAGGATGGAAAAACTATTGTACATAAATGGAGTCTTGATATTGAAACATATACTTGGGTTAGAAGGTTTCAAACTCCCCCATTTACCATTTTTCAAGTTTACATAATGAGGAAGTTTTTCGGTCAATGCACCATGAAGTTTTTGGCAAGTATATAAAAGGAAATATATATATATATATATATATATATATATATATATATATATATATATATATATATATATATATATATATATATATATATATATATAGGTATGATTTAAGTGCTAGTGCCTTGTGTCTATTATTAAAAAATATGCTTACTTGTAGGATGCAATCTAATTGTTTGAAAAAATACCAATAAGATTTATTTATTTTTTTGAGCCATACTTGCAAGATGTAAGCTAAGTGTTTGGCAAAAACGTCAGTGAGAATTATTTACTTTTAAGAGTTATAATTTTAGGATGTAAGCCAAGTGTTTGATGAAATGTCAATGAGAATTACTTACTTTTGTGATCTATACTTGATCATTATATATATTACCTCATATATGATGCAATCCAAGTGTTTGAAAAATTGTCAATGAGAGTTACTTTTGTGAGCCATACTTGGAGGACGTAAGCTAATGTTAAAAAAAAAATACCAATGAGTATTACTTACTTTTATGAAACATACTTATAGGTTTTAAGCCATGTGTTTGAAAAATATGCCAATGGGAATTATATAATTTTTTGAGATATACTTGCAGGTTGAAATCCAAGTGTTTGACTAAATGTCAATGAGAATTATTTACATGTGAAAGACAATGTTTGATAAAATGTCAATGAGAATTATTACTTTTGTGAGCTATACTTGTAGGATGCAAGCTAATGTTTGACAAAATGTCAATGATAATTATTTACTTTTATGATCCATACTTGTAGGATGCATGTCAAGTGTTTGAAAAATTATTAATGAGAATTATTTACTTTTGTGAGCTATACTTGTAGGATGAAAGATAAGTTTTTAAAGACATGCCAATGATAATTATTTACATGTGAGCCAAGTGTTTGATGAAATGAGACCAATAGTTACCTTAGGAAGATCTTTGGTTTCAGTTTATCATTATGGAATATTGAATCATTATATATATTACCTCATAGTTTTGGGGTAATTTAACTATTCTTTTTAAGATAATTACAACCAAGAAGTGATTTAGATAATTATTTTGAGCTATAGTTGTCTATTGCTTTTGTTACATTATTTTTTTACAAAAAATCTTGACTAAACTACATCTATACATTTATTTCATTTCTATGATTTTATATGGAAAAACCATGTTTGAGCTAAAGTTTTATATTTCTTTTGTTACATGATTTTTGTACATAAACTCTTGACTAAACCATGATTGTACATTACTTATTTTTTTTTATATGATTTTTATATGGAAAAACCATGATTGAGCTACAATTTTATAATTCCTTTGTTATATGATTTTTGTATGAAAACTCTTGACTAAACTATGGATGTACATTTATTTCATTTCTATGAATTTTTATATGGAAAAACCTTGTGGTGTTATGACTTAGCTACAACTGCATATTACTTTTATTCTATGATTTTTGTATGGAAACTCATGACTCAGCTAAAACTATATATTAATTTTATTTCATGATTTTTGTATGGAAATTCTTGACTAAGCTACACTTGTATATTAACTTAATTACATGATTTTTATATGAAAATTATTAATTTAGCTACAACTATACATTATATTTTATTTATAAGTTTTTTATATGGAAAAACCATGACTGAGCTACAATTGTAAATTTTTTTAATCTATGATTTTGTATGACAAAGTCATGATTAAGCTACAAATATACATCGTTTAATTTATATGATTTTTGTACAGTAAATTCATGTCTCAGCTATAGCTAGTAATTACCATATTGTTGAAACAAGTGATTATTCCTTATGGTATTTTGATGATGTGAAATTTGGATGTTTTAAAAGATAATAATTCCATTGATTTAGAAGTCTATATTTGACTTTGCTTATTAGATTTCACTTGAAATAGGTATTGGTTGTCAAGCAATGTTATGCTATAAAACCACACTATATGAGTAAGCTAATCTTATTTATGATTTTAACATGAGCCTGCTTAATGGATGATGTATGAGGTGGAAGTAAATTCTTTCTAAACCAAAAAGTATTCATGTATATTCTCTTTTGAGCATGTAAACCTTGAAAATAGTTGTTAACAACAAGTTAAGCATGAGATAGGTATGTTTTTAATAGATGATTCATATTTATATATAATCATGAAATATGAGTATAAATTGAACACTTTGGACAAAGTGATGCTATAGATATATACATTGTTAGTTCATTTTAATTTCTAGAGTTGCATGTTTTGTTATAATTCATGAGTAACTAGAGGGTATCTAGAGTCTATTTGACTAGCTGCATGTAATAGTGAGTGTACTTGAAAGCACATGGTTCTTAGATAGTTTTTGTATTTTACATGGATGCTCATTATCTATGACATTTGTTTAAGGTTATGTCCACTCCTAGATTGGATCTTCTACCTATCTTCGAGATATGTGAGGACTAATAGATCTATGATTGGAGGAAAAGTTACTGAATGATACTCTTCCTCCTTACATATGATTGAAACTAAAACCACATTACTTACTCAGGACCTTTGGACACATTTATTATTCTCTCAGACGTATAATGTTATTTAAATTATTCTAGTTGATAAAACACAATATTATTCATACATTTATATGCTAGTGGGTAGGCAATTGTTTCCATAGATGATTTTAATAATTATGGACTTTATATCCATATTTTTATATTCAAAATTATGTATTATTATAGATTATGCGATTAAGTTATAATTCAATTTTATTAGAAGGTTTGGAAATAATTAAATTGTTACTTGTGTTTTTATTACATATAGAAAATGGTTTTTTTTATTAGTTAATAAATGAGATGTACATAATTAGATAAAGAAGAAAACAATGGTTGTTTTTTGTAGTTAATCTAAATGTACTAACCCCACAATAGGTGTTAAGGCCACTATTGCTATTTTTTCTATTCCCCTATCTAGTTTTTTACTTACCCATGAGATGTCCACCCAAGGTGTGAGGGAAACACACAGATTCACACTATTTTACATGCCTATTCCTACACATGTGACTCAAATTATATGATGACTAAGCATATTACATCATCAACCTCACTATATGTTCTCTTGAGCAGATTATTATATATTTACAAGATAAGGTGTTGTATTTAGAGTGAGGTATGTCTAAATCTAGTGATTATCTAACTTCACATGCATTTTTTCATAACGCATTAGCCTTAGATATTTTAGCATATACTTTTACCATGGGTTTTATAACACTTAATCTACTATTATATAATAGTAAAGGTGATCTTCAACAACTTCTTATATATTTTCATGAAACATGTTTTGAACATGTGTTCAATGATAAGTTATTAACTAAACTATATCCAAGGAGTCTACAATATTATGAATTCACATGGTTCTATAATCTTCCCTTCCTATCCATGCATACCTTCAACCCTTTATTTGACCAATTTATCACACATTTTTTAATGAACATTGGTGAAAATTTATTTTATGCTATGATTTCCAAGATTAAGCAAGAACCCCATGATCTTGTCCATGATTATGTGTTTCATATAAAACCATGCTTGCTAAGATGGAAAATCCTATACCTAACAAGGAGTCAAAGAAAATGTTAAAATAAAGTTTTCTTGACCTCTTCATGAATCCATCATGTTCAAGTAGTTTTAATATTTTGACCATTTATGCCATACAATCGAAGAACATGAAGTTAAGCTCCTTTCCATGAAAAAACTTCACTATGTCTCTAATAATTCTAGTCAAAAGTCTCAACATAAGTAATATTTTAAGTTTAAATGGAAGGATACTAGATGTAAGGCATAAAAATAATAATAATATAGTAATACAAACTAATGGAGATACCCAATTAGAGCTCTTATTTTAATTATTTCAAGACCATAATATGAAAGAATATAAGATTAATGCAAATGTATACATTGATTATAATGTGATTAGTCTTACAAAATATTATATAGATATTGGATCTTCCCAACCTATTGTGTCTAATGTGGCTATTTTAAATCAAATTAATATTATGGAGTGCCTATAACAGATATGTCTAAGGATATCATCACTTGAAGATAAGACTAAGAATATCAAAAATTCCAAGAATACTAGTGTCAATTGCATATCTCATTCTCCATCTACCTCATCTCAAATATGGTTCCAAAAGTAATAAAAATCTATAATCAATGGGTCAGACACTTCACATAAGGCCGACATGTATCCAAGTGACACTATAATAAATATGCTTCATAACAAGTTGACCACTTTCCCTCCTCCATGTCCTACACAAAAATAAAAATATTATGCTTTTGATAGATACATGAACATCATACAAATAGTTGTTAGACCTTAAAATAAAAACACACAAATGATGGTTAAAAAAGATAGCACACCTAAGAAATAAATGCCTAAGAAGGAAATTTGAAAGCAATATATTCTTAAAAATACCAATGGTAAAAACATGGTTTATAAGGATTAAAACACTATATCTACTTCTTCTATAGAGAAAAATGATAAAGTTAGTACTAAAAAATCTATGATTACATTTACAAGTCAAGAATTAAAGGGAGAATCCATTAATATTCCTAGTACTCAAGCGGTGATATATGATCCTGATCTAATTCCAAATAAGATGTAATATCTTGATAATGATAAACCTAATAAAGAGTAAAAAAAAAATACTATTCCCACATATGGTTTAGTTGGTTATACATACCCTACCACAACTATAAAAGATGAATATAATAATCTTAATGATATATTTAATTGGTATTATAGTGACAATGAAGATGATCAAATTAATGATGATACAACAAAGGACTTAGGTGAAAATGGACATGAATGGTGGTTTAGAGATACAAGGCATTCCTATGACCATCCCCTAGATTGGATAATTGGTTAGCATATCCCTTAAACATTTATCAAATAAATTCAAGAAAATATGGATTTATTTGTTGGAACATGTAATACTCAAGTGTTGATAAATGGACCCTTATTATATTTATACTAGTTAAAGATATAAAATATATTTTATTTATTTAACATGAGTTATCCTTATGTAAATGAATAAAATATATTTGATCATTGCTTAGGGAGAGGTTGGACCCATTAATTACAATGGTCCACCTCACACCTCATTATAAAAAGGAATTTTACCCATGTAATACTATATCATAGAAAAGGTTCAAACTTGACCATATTTTGTACCCAAGTTTCAAACTTGACCATTGAAAAGGTTATGTGAAGAAATTATGAAGAAGTGAGAAGAGAGGGAATTTATTTTGGGTTATTATTTATATTATATGAATAATCAACCATGGTTTTTTACCTCCTTATTA
Source organism: Torreya grandis (assembly GCA_037957365.1). NCBI lineage: Eukaryota > Viridiplantae > Streptophyta > Pinopsida > Cupressales > Taxaceae > Torreya > Torreya grandis. Next base: position 1,637,097 of record JARHVA010000880.1, read on the forward strand.
GGTTTTCCACATCATATCTAGTGTTCAATATATATTTGTACCTTTCATATTAATCTCCTATCTAGATCCATTGAATTATACAATTATGCATATTTTATCATGGTGTGAGAGCTTTATGATATGGTGTTTAAGTTTTAAGGTTGATTGGATTGTGTTTGGCTATTGGAAATATCCATGCAAGTTATTTCAACTCAAAATTCATCCTAGATGGCATATATTACGACCATGGATTTTTTTCACTTATTTTTGTTTTGTTTTGGCATCCATATTGCCTATGGAGCCTTTTAAGACAAATTTGAGAAAACAAAAAATTATTTCAAGCATTAATCGAGATACCATCAGCCAAATATATTCATGGATGTGATTGTATGACCCTCTATGGTGTGTCAAAGGCTTAAAAACTCATAAAATTTATTGTGTTTTATTTTTCTTCTTGATTATCATTTTTGTGTGTTTAAATATTTATTATTGAAGCCTAGATTCACATCCTGGAGAGCATGTAGAAGATCCAATTGTTTGAAGATCTTGTCTATGTGTGGCATCCTTTTACAGTTGGTGTAGTTGAAAAACAATTAAAAATTATCTGTTTGGGCTACAAAATCTTATTTTGAGTGTTTTGTATGCTTCATAGTAATGTTTGAAGTGTACATGACCAGTTTTAAAGCCTATAAAGGCTTCTTCCATCCCTTATGTTGTGCCCAACTTCCTTCCTATGCCTTTAATATACTTGTAACACATTTTAAGGTTAGTCAAAGTTTATAAAAATATTTAATAAATACTTTTTTTAATTAAATCACAAATTTCCATGTAAAGCAAAAGGTAGGCCCCACATATTAGATTTTTAAACAAAAGTATTTAAAAAAAATGATTAAAATTTTTATGTGTACATTTATTTTTGATTAAAAAAATTGGATTAAATAATCTTTAAAAATAATGTCATGCATGTAATATTTCATAATTTTTTGTAGTGGAGTTGGTGGTTGTAATTTTACAAAGCACTTGTAAAATCGGGATCTAGAGTTCAAACCCCTCCAAACCTATTTTTTGCGTCAATCATGTTTAGTGGTCAAAACTAATTTATTTTTTCAAAATAATTAATTAAAATCTTTTTTGATTTTTTTGCAATTGCCCACTTTCGACACTAGTCCACTTATGATACTTTCAACACTCTTTTCTACGCGCTTCTTTATCGAAAATGGTCGTGTGACCAATAGATTTATAGGTTTTTGCACATTATAGATACATTGAAATAAACATTTATTTTTATTTAATGCTTCCGTATATAATTTTTATAAACAATTTTAAAATTAGTGTTTACATAGTTATTTTTTGTGACATTTATAACACTTACTTTAGTTGCAATATTTTACAATTCTTTCCAATTGTTTTGCATTTAATTGAACAAATATTAATTTTTATACATTATAATTTTTTTTAAAATTAAAAATTTAAGTATCAAAACACATTAATTTTTTAATAAAACTTTCATCATGTCATTTTAGTATAAATCTCAATCTAATTGTGCCAACTTTAATGGGAAGTTATGGCTTCTCCTACTTTTGTGTTAGATAAATCACAAATTTTAAATAGATCAAACTATAAAATTTAGAAAATTCACATTAAAGCTGAGTTTATGGTTCAAAAACTGAAATATTGTGCTCAAGATTGAAAATCTTCCACCAGGGAGAAATATCATAATTGATCTTACCAATACATTTCAACATAAATTGCAAGAAGCTATGTCAATTATTTTGAGGAGGTAAAGAATGATTTCCTACTCCATATTAACAATCAAGATTCACCCAATGATTCTTGAAAAATCTTTGAGTCTATGTATGAGGGTGCTCATTTTTTAAAAAATAATTAAACTTATTCTTGAATTGCTTACTACTCCCACGAAAGGTGATGAAAAAGTTGTTATTTTTCTTGTAAGAAGTAAAAACATTAAATTCCAATTAGATGGTTGTAATTTTAATATTATTCAAGATCAATTGTTATATTTCATTATTTAATTAAATATTCATGAAAAGTTTCACAATTTTATTTCTATTCTTAATTCTAAATACCAAACATAATAGGACATTATTGAACTCACTACATTGTCTACTCCTCTTATTCAAGAAGAACAAGTGATATAAAATTTTGATTCTAAAGATAATGCCACTCAAGTAATTCTCATGCTTAATAGTGTTCTTGAAAACACTAGAAACTAGAATTCTAAACCTAAACTTGCTGATGACAAATATGGGAACAAGCAATCTGATAATAAGAATAACAAAGTTAAATTTAATGGAAATAACAATGTGTGATAAATTTATACATAAAATATAAAACTATTACAAAAACAAAACCCACAAAAATAATAAAGGGTAAAAAGGTTCTAATTAGAATCAATAGGAAAATCAAAACGAGAACAAAACAATAATTAGGAACAAAATTCTAACATTATTGTATTGTATGATGCTTTATTTACTTCTAAAGAAATGGATGGATTTTAGATAGTAGTATATTGCATCACATAACTTATTTATCAAATGTTTTATCTGACACTAAAGATACATTTGAAAGGATTTATTTAGGTGATATATCATTTTTAAAAGCTACTAAACAAAGAAAAGCTAACTTTGTAAATGTAGTCATACATGATGTTTTATATGCTCCTAAACTTTAAGAAAACACATTATCATGTTTTAAGCTTACAAATGATAATTTCATAGTAAATATGCTTAAATATAAATGGTATTTTAAAAATTAATTTGGTTCTTTGTTTGCTGAAGGAATTCAACATAATCATTTATACATGTTTTCTACTTCTTCTACATGTTGTCTTTCATATCAAAATAGAAATAATTATAAATTATGGCATGAAAGATTAGGTAATGTAAATTTTATAAGTTTATATAATATGTCTCATCATGATATTATGGTTAGTATTCCTGTTATTTCTTCTCATTGTGAAGCTTGAGAGGGTTGCTTATGTGGTGCAACACATTAAACCCTTTCACAAAAATCATGAGGATAACTCCTCTCATCCCTTAGAGTTTATTTATAGTGATGTTATAGGATATCTAGAAGTTTATTCGATTAATATTTATTTATTTATTGTTACTTTAAAATATACTGACTAAATTGATAGTGTCTTCAGTACAATGGTATTAGTTAGTAAAACTACTTAGTTTGATTCTTTCAAAATGCCAATTATAATTATATTGTAATAGATGTACTAGTCTTCGATGAGAAAGTGAAGAAAATGTATATAGATTACATTATTTTAAAAATGATTAAATTTATAATTATTTTCAATTTATATGAGTTAAATATTTTAAATGCATTATATACGTAACATCGTGCCTCATTTGACAAGTTGATCATGTCTAGTTATTGCATTTGGTAATAAGATCATGCTCAACAAGAAAGGATATTTTGTTTTTCAATTGTTAAATATGATTTAATTTGATAATTGGGTTAAGATCATGCTAACATGATTAGATGATTCATTTGAAAAAAGATATGTTATGAAATGCAAATAATAAATGGAGTTCATATTATTATTTGGATTATCATCATTCACTTTACTAAACATTGTGTTCATATGTGACTGAAATTATATAATTGTTTGATTGGATGTTTACATATCATACTAAGATTATCCATCTTTGATATATGAGAGGTTACATATCCAAATATTCTATTAGATATTTCTCTAGATCATTGGAAAATGGCAAAATACATATTAATCTTACAAATTTTATAAGATTTAAATTATAAAAAGATTTATCTCTAATAATATATCTAATGTTTGGTTATCTTAATATCATATTAATAGTGAAATTGTTTTATGTGCATATTAGAGATGTCCAATAATGAATTGAATACAATGATTTATGTGTGTCACTAACTTGTAATCATAGTAGTAAACTGATTTGCCTTAAACATAAATTGATTGTTTAAAACATGTTGTATCACAGATAAACATATGCCATCATTTATACTAATGTATTTGGTTATTATAATTATAACCATGTTGTGATATCATAAATATACTTTTGGATATGTGTTTAAAGTTTGGTGCAGGTGCTATCACTTAGAGCAGAATAAACAACCTATTGTTTTTATCTCTTCTATGGAAGCAAAGAATAGAAGTGTTATGGAAGTTGATTAAGAATCCATGTGGTTGTGAAGGTCATTATAAGAAACACATTTGGATGTTTAACACAATACCACCCTTAATTTCATTATGTCTTGTTAAAATTAAATATTTTAAACATAAAAATTTAAGACATAAGCATGACATGAGTTACTAGAATACAATATTTATATATATTTTTTATCACATGCTAGGTAGATGGCATATTATTTTCATACAAATGAATTTCATGAGGTATATGAGTGTGATGTAGGACATACAAATCATACATGGACATGTAGATGTTTGACCTTTCCTATACCTAGTTTCCATACAAATATTGGGGGCATCTACTTCCACATGTTACGTTTTCACAGGTTATATCTTTCTAAGACCTATCTACCATGTTGAGATATACAGGTTGCTTACACATGCCATGTTAAATACTCATTTATTAATAGCATTGAATTGGATATGTTACTTTACTATAATGTGATATTGACATTTATGGATAGTGTAGACTATTTTTCACCTGTTATATGCTTCATCCATGTTGCTAATTTTGTATTATAGGCTCACTATTATTGTTTATTGTGGGTAGCACCTTGGCCTTGTTTAATATGTAATTCATGCCCTTTTTTGTGGATCTTTAACCTTATTTATTATGGCATCTATGCCCCTTATTTTTGACTCCTTAACCCATTTATTTCCCATTGCTTGTGGCTCCGTAGCATTGTTTGTTATTGACATGTTTTTATCCCTTATATTTTAGCCCCTTGTACTTAAGTGTGACATTATATGATATTGTGTGACACTACATGTTGAAATTATTGAGTTTGTGTGATTTATATGTTTTCAGGTGCCATGATCCATATCATGGACCTCCCCTTTATGTGTTGTGTCATGATTTATATCATGCACTTCCTTATTACCTAGTCTTATTCATTAACAATTACTACTATGTGCTTTACACACACACACACATACACACACACACAAACACACACACACACACACACACACACACACACACACACACACACACACACACACGCGCGCGCGCGTGCGCGCGCGCGCATGCGCGTGCGCATGCACATGGTCACATGCGCACGTGTGCATGTGTGTGCACATGCATGCACACACACACACACACACATGCACACACATGCACACACACACACACACACATGCACACACACATGCACACACACACGCACACGCACATGCATATGCACACACAGACACACACACACATGCACACACACACACACACACACACACACACACACACAAACACACACACACACACACACACCACTTATAATTCCTTACATTCAATATGATATATATGTCTTGATGTTATATAAATTACTATAATGACATATTGTCCACATGTTGACATGCTTTTCCATGATATTATATTTATAAATGACATAGATCATTTATCTTTTGAGATGAGTGACTTAGAAGATCTATCACTCACCTCAAAAGTGGGGAATATTAATGGGCTTTGTCATAGAGATAAGAGCCTTCATGAGAAGGTTTGAGTACAATATACATGTTTCATAGTTCATATTTGATTCAGATATTAGATTGAAAAAATTATTTTCAATCTTCAAACAAATTTTTGGGACATATGTACTCCATTTTACAATCCATGAGTGACAAATTTAAGAATGATATAGGTTTGAGTACATCTGGGGGAATGTGCAAGGCATATTTACTCTATTTTAAAATGTATATTTAGTTGGATATAATGATAGTTCATCCATATTTACACATTTGCATCTTTGTAGATATTTATCAAGTGTAGAGCAAACTTGAAATTATAAGTCCATTTGCAGGGATTAATTCATGATTTTTTAGGTAATGCATGTTGAGGTTCAACGATGATTAATGGTCATGGCATTATCCACATTGAACCCATTATGTGGCTCCCAAATTATCATCTTGGGGTTAAAAGATTAGTGTTGGATTAGTTACATGTGGGTTGAGGGAATTTATCTTCCAATCCATGGCCCTTGCCTTAATTAAATTTCAAATTGGGTACTTAATCACCCTCAATTTTTCCATATTATCCATGTTCCTCATCAAGGAAAAAAAATTATCCAATGCTTTGAAAAGGAAACATCTCCACAAATTTTCAAGGCAATAAATTTACTCACATACATGTGCACTTATTCTTTATTCTTTCAAATTTCAAGTTTAAAGTATAGTTAATATTTAAAATTTTATTATATGGACATTGAACTCTACATTTCATTCTAGGTTTTTCTTGGAGCAACTTTCACATTGTAATCATTCTCCCAAATAAAAAGTGTGTTGTACACACTTAGGTATATATTTATCCTCGTACTCTCATTACAATATTGATCTGTAATAATAGAATAAAATGAGGGCATTTGTAAACATTAAAATCTTGTATTTGATGCTTGGAAATGTCAATATTAACCTACATTTATCCTACATGACTTTTGCATCTCCAAACAATTCTTATGCACCATTCCCACACACCTACATGCTATTTATGAGCCAATCTATCATAAGTTTATATTAGTCACCTAAAATTTTAGTTTGTGATAAATCAATTAAATAACCTACTCAAACATCTCTATATCATTAGATACACATTCTTGTCTTAGGTACAATAACATTAAATCTCAAAAAAAAAATTGTAGCGAAACTAACTCAAGGGTGATTTTAATGATCCTTGCCCAACAATGATTATTTTTAAAAATTAGATCATTCTTATGGGTTGACCTATTTTCTTAATGTGTAAGTTGATGATAAATTACCCTAATGGATTCATATAAATATAAATCAAACCAAAATTTATCACTCATTTGGAACTTGTCTATCAAGCCTTTATACAATATTGCACATTAAGAAAAATTTCCTTTTTTTTTACAAATGTCAAATTGGTCACTAGGAGTAACCATTAGCCAAGTTTGAAGCACACTATTGGTGTAGGCCTTTTATTCATTGGGTTTTACCTACATGGTTATATTAGCTTGCTTAGGGCTTTAGAGGTCATTTGGGTTACTTGGAAAGATTAGTCCCATATTTGCTAGAATGTGTGGTATATTTCCCTCTCAAACCTATATATGCACCTATCTCCCTTCATATTTTCTAATGTAGTATATTGTGTGTATTATTGGAGCATTCGTGTCTTGGTGCAATTGTTTTACTTTGATTTCATTCTTGTAGCTATGTGTGTTTGCCTTGTGTTGTACTGAATAATACATGTCTTAGATTACATCTTGAATCAGTTTATTCATTTAGATCAACATTCTTGGAGCTCATTCTGATATGGTATAAGAGTGCCAATCTATGTTCAAAATTGTCTAATTGGTTGATTATTTGTTATTTTTTTATGAAATCTTGAGATTTGATATCATATTATCATAGGAATTACTGAGATAAATATTCAGATCTATTAGAGTTCTCATCTTTGGTGGAGTCATTTTTTTTTGTAGATCTAGTTTATTGGCATACATTATCATTTTTTGTGGCTTATTTGTGACTATGTGGAGCTCTAGTTTGGCATCCTCATGACGTGAAGATTCTTTTGGCATTTGAACAAATTAGATCTATATTTTTAACTGATTTAAGGCATTTTTAGCTGATCTAAGGCATTTTTTCTGATCCAAAGCATATTTTGTTGATCCAAAGCATTTTTTTATCCCAGGCATTTTTGGTTAATTTGAAGGTTTTAGAACATCAAAAATCACGTTTTTTGAGTTGGGGCACCATTTTTAATACCCTAAAACTTCATTACTTCAGATCTGGGTATCATTCTTGCTTTCTTTAGTCAAAACACAGACTTGGGTTCCATTTTTTACTATTAAATCCTTCAAATTGGGACTCCATTCAGAAAAATAGAGCCCAATATTCATGTTGGTGTCCTCCCTATAACTCTTGTGCTTATTTTAGGTTGTGGGTTTTAATTTGGGTGCCTATTTCGATATGAAATATTTCAAACTTACTAATACATTCGAAGGCCATACTTCCTCTTTTCAAAAACAAGCTTTGATTAAAAATTCAACCCAAAAATTATAGCTATTTTATTAGTTTTTTAATAGTTATTTTTAATTTTTGTCCTCAAGTGTAATTGTTTCCATTAAACTGCACATGGGTGTGAGTAAAAGGATTGGTTAAGACTTAGAGTTGTGACTAGGAGGTCACCGGTTCAGTTCCAGTTCCAACAAGTGGTTGGAAGACATAGCTTACCTCACCCAAGGGTATTTTGTTTTAAGTTTCAAGTGCAAGTTTTTAGTCAATAGGCCTATTTATGGGAAATTATATTGTTAATATCTTGAAAATAATAACTTAAAATTGAGTACCATATTTTGTAAAAGTGTTTATTTTTTAATTTCCCATGCTTTGGAGAAATTTTACCTATAAAATACACCACTTTATAAAGTTTTAAATTTTTTTTTTTGGGGGGGGGGACTATCTGACATAGTTTTAGAGGGGGTTGTATTGTGGTTGTGATTCTATTATGTAATTCTCTCCTTTTTCTCACATTTGATTTCTGCAATAAGAACAACAAACATATTAAAAAAGGATCTTAGCATTGTTAATGCACTCACACCCTTCAACTATTGGGAATGAAAAAATAAGATTATAATGGTTCTTAGAAGTAAAGGGTTGTTTTACATAACTATGAGGGTAGAATTTGAGCCCATAATGGATGTAAACAAGATAAAATGGTTTAATAAATGTGATAAATCCTTTGAGATATTATGTCTTTCAGTGTTTTTGAAACTCTTATTTGACAAAGAGTTAACCAAATCTCCCAAAAAAGTATGGGACACCCTAGAAAAATTGCTTGGAAAAATTGACACCATGAGGGGTCATGAGCTTGAGATTGAGCTAATTAGTCTAATCCCTATAAACTTTGACACATTTGAGAACATATTCACCAAACTTAAATCACTTATATTGTAGTTAAAATAGTATGTAACCAAGAAAAATTATGAACATTTGTTCATTATGTCCTTTCAAAACTAGGACGTGATTACTCTATATTATCTCTACCTTTTATGCTACCAAAAGAGCCATAGAAGCCAACTAAAAAATGCCATGCTTAGATAACTTCATTATATATTTAAGTAAGGAACATGATAAATTAATCTAGATGGAAACCCTAAAGTCTTCCAAACCTTCAACCCTCATTACCAAGAATTGGAAACATAAAGCCTCTAGCAACAAGGATAAGAAACAAAATAGTAAGGATCTTGAGAAGAAGAAAGAATAAAAAACCACTAACAAAAGTAGCATTGAAACCTCCTCCTTCAAAGGAAAACCTAAGAGAGAAAAGGTTAAGTGCTCCTATTGCAAGAAGAATGGGCATGATGAGCACAATTGTATGAATAAATAGACAGACCACCTTGCACATCTCCTAGAGAAAAACAATATAGGGGTCCCTAAGTCTGTCAAATAGTCATCATCAACCAAAGAATATTTTAAGGCAAAGAAAAAAGGGAAGGAGAAACCTAATGGCAAATCTTTAGTTGTAGTGGCTTCCACATTTACTTCATCTTGGGTTATCGACTTTGGTGCTTCACATCATAAGGGTTCGTTAGAGGTTGAGTTTATTGACTTAAACTATTGTAGAATGTCCTCTATCACTTTGGGTGATGAAACTCCAACATAAGTTACAAGAAGAGGGACTATTGAAGTTAAAGGTGGAACATTCACAAATATTCAAAGTGTACCTTCACTATCAACTAATTTTCTTTTACTGTATCAGATTACCTATAGAAGGTAGGACATGAGAGTTGAGTTTATACTAGATTCAATTAAGATAAAAAAGCTACACAATGCATCTACAACTGTATTAGGGAGTGGTAATCACCATTATAGGCTATACACCTTCTCCTATTTTAATCTAGATGTTCCTCCTACCACATTTCTTACCGATTCAAACAGAGTTAGCAAACTATGGCTTGAGCAGTTTGGCCATCTTAACTACCACTATCTTGAGTAGCTGAGTCAGTAAGATATGGTTATAGGATTTCCTAGAGGTAAATTCTCTAAGGGAATTTATGAGGGTTATACCCTTGGAAAACATCTCAAAGATAAATTTGACAAAGCCAAATCTAGGAGAGCTTCAATACCTCTTGAGTTGATTAAAACTGATGTCATGTGGTAGTTTCTCCATCCTTATTTTACCATGGCCAGATACATCCTCACCTTCATTGATGAATTTTATCTATATACATGAGTCTAATTTCTTAGACAAAAGTCTAAAGTTTTTGATAATTTTTGAGACTTTAAGGCTCTAATTGAGAAGTAATCTAGAAAGTGCACCAAAATCCTTTGAATAGATAATGGGAGTGAGTACAACAACTATAGATTTGAGTAGTTTTGTACCACCAAGGGGATTGATCTTTAACAGATAGTACCATACACTCCTCAGTAGAATGGTGTATTATAATGCAATAATTAGTCCTTAAAGGAGATGGAATACAATATGATTCATTCTAGATCATTAGATCCATAGTTTTGGGTAGAATCCATGAATTGTGCATGTTACATTTAGAACTGGGTTCTTCACAAAGCTTTAAAGGACATCACTCCTTATGAAGCTTCAAAAAATAGGAAATTCAAGGTGAAACATTTTAAGGTCCTTAGATCATTGATAATGGTGTGCATTCCTAAAAATAAATGTAAGGCTATGGAGGTTCAATCCAAACCTTGTATCTTTATTAGGTATTTAGATGGGGTCAAGGGTTATAGACTTATTCATCTTATGACTCATCAATTATTAATAAAGAGGAGTGATATGTTTTAGGAGAGTCCCACTGAATCTTTACTTGTCACTTCTCCCTCTACATTAGTTTCACTCAATTTGGATGAGCAGTTTAAGGATTTAAATAATTTACAATAGGTTCTTAAGGCACACTTCTTTTAGTTATGATAATGAGTAGAGAGATTGGGACTCATCCTCATCCACTTATAGGCATGCATCAGAGGATGAGGATTCGACACCTAACTCACCCATTTCAGGCTCTCTATGGGCTAGGCAGACATTTAAGAGTGCAAGAACTTGGGTAGGGGATCTAGATGATAACAAACATACCCAGACAAATTTTCAAAGTGGACCACATGCCTTTTTTGTTTCCATGATGGATCCATAGACTTTCATAGAGGCTTCAAGTATACCTAAGTGGGGTAGAGACATGGATGAGGAATATGATTATTTGATTATAAATCACACTTAGGATTTTAATTCTCTTCTTAAGGGAAGGAAAATGGTTTGATGTCGTTAGATATATCAGACCAAGTATGCTACAGATGGGTTTGTTGATAAGTACAAGGATAGATTAGTAGCCAAAATATTTTCACAAGAAACTAGCATCAACTATTTAGAGACCTTTTCATCCATGGCAAAGATAAATTTGATAAAACTCACACTTGTTATAGCCATAACACATGGATGGAGTGTACATTAGATGGACATGAAGAGTGCATTTTTTCATGGAGACCTTGATGAGGAGATCTACATGGAGTAACCACCTAGTTTTTTTTGAGATTATTATTTAGTATATAGATTTAGGAAATCCATTTATGGCCTCAAATAGGCCTCTCAGGCCTAGTATGCCAAAATGGATTCCTTCCTTCTTACTTTAAGTTTTATTAGATGCCACTCAAACCCTAATGTGTACTTCTTGAGCAGGATGATTCATTGTTGAAACTAGTTTTGTATGTTGAGGACCTTTTGATCATAGGGAGTTCTTCAACTATATAAATAGTGAAAAAAACTCTTCATGACATATGTGCCATGAATAATTTGGGCCTACTATACTAATTATTTGGCATTGAGTTTACTCAAATAGATTCAGGGATTTCACTTGCACAACCCAAGTGCTCTCTTGATTTATTGGTGTGGTTTCATATGGCTGATTATAAGCCATCTTTGACTCCATTCCTATCTAGATTAAAGCTTGAGATAAATTTTTCCACTACATTGGTTGATGCTACCTTGTATCAACAACTTGTTAGTAGCCTTAATTTTTTTAACTTAGACTAGATCCAACATCTCTTATGCTATTATAATTATTTTGAGATTTATGTAGGAACCTCATGAGCTACACTAGAAAATAGCTAAGAGGATCTTGCACTACATTTAGGGTTCACATAGGTATGGGATACTCTATAGGGTTGATTAAAATTTTGACTTGGTTGGCTACACAAACTCAAATTGGGCTAGTGACATTGAGATTCATAAGTCAAATTCAGGTTATAGTTTCTCATTGGGTTTTGACCCCATTAGTTGGTTGAGCAAGAAGCATAATGCTATTTCTCTATCTTTTATAGAGGTAGAGTATAGGGGAGATATTAATGTAACTACTAAGGCTATTTGGCTTTAGAGGATTCTTTCTATGCTTAGTATCTAGATCAAACAGCCTAGAGTCATATTTTGTGATAACTAGAGCACCATTCATATTAGTAGGAATATGGTCCATTACAGGACCAAACACATCAAAATTCACATACACTTCATTTAGGAGTTGATTCATGAGTAGGTAATAAACTTATTATTTTTTTAGTATTTAGAGCAAGTTATTGGTATCTTCACTAAATCCTTCACTGAGAGCAAGTTCAATCATCTACGATCTCTTCTTTGGGTGTGGTCCACTTCGGCAACTTCATTGTCTTTAAGGGGGCCTTATAGCCTCTTCACTTCTTCATTTCTCTCTTTTGGGGGGAGATTTCCCACTGGGGTTTCTCTTTTCTATGTACGAGGGATTGCATTGTACATGGTTACCTTATCAGGCCTTATTGTCAAGACCCATTTTTGTATCATCACCCACCTAAGATACGCTTATGGGGGGTATTGGTATAGGCCTTTTTCCCACTAGGTTTGCCTACATGATTGTATTAGATTTCTTAGGGCATTAGATGTCATTTGGCTTACTTGAGAAGATTATTCCCACATTCACTAATATGTGTGGTATCTTTTTATTTCCAACTTATATATGCACCTCTCCCTTCATATTTTCTAAAGTAGTATATTGTGTGGATTATTGGAGCATTCATATCTTGGTGCAATTGTTTCACTTTAATTTCATTGTTGTAGCTGCATGTGTTTGCCTTGTATTATATTGAATAATATATGTCTTACATTGCATTTTGTATTAGTGAATTAATTTAGATCAACATTCCTAGAGCTCATTCTGATACACACAAAGCTAGGTCAGGTATCAATATTATCAAGATCAAATAAAAATTTATAGGTGCATTCATATAGTGAAAAACCATAATTTTAAGCCCACATTTAGGGGAAGAAATATGTGTGACTTGAATTCCCTCTTTGGAGTATTGGATGCATAATCAGTGGTCAATCATAAATGGGGGTGATTGGGGTCAACTTAACCCAATTACACTTCCTCACTTTTTATAGGTTTTTATCCTTCATAATTGTACCTAGGGTTTCAAGGGGAAGGATGCTAATTCATAGAGTTACACACATAGTAAAGCTTAAATATCAAATACACAGGCATTGTATACACATGAGAAGATATATTATAATTTTATGGCACCAAAACCCTCTAGGACACTATCATCAAGAGTGGACACTACCATTAGATGAAACTTTATGAGTTTGACTATTTTGTTTGGACGTATATAAGACATTGATTTTCACTAGAGAGATTGCAAAAATTGTTCTAAGAACTAATAGACCTTGTTATAACATTTATGACTAATGAAAATGAAATAAAAATCTAAGTACATATTATCCTGCATGCCTTAAGTACTTTCTAAATTTAGTAATAAGCAATCAATCAAATATCTGCTTATATTACATTCAAATTTGTTTATTATTGAATATGTTAAGAAGTATAAATATTCCTTTCCCGATGTTTATCTTGTATAAATCACATTAAATAAAAAATAGGTTTAAAAAAATCCAAATATTTTTATAATATATTATTGAAAACATTTGATATTGTGAGCAACTCTAGGATAGATAACATTTCTTGAGTATTTTAAAATTGATCTACAATATCATAATATTTGACTACTTATAATATAAGCTTAGGATGTTGGGGGAGATTTGGAGAGGCAATTTGGTTATTCACCACTTTTTATAGGGACTATTACATGTTGAGATATAGTCTTCATTTGAATTGTATGATTGACCTCATAATGTGTCATCATACAATTGTCATTTTTAAAATTGTAACTATATTTTAATTATTCTATATTCATTTTATGATTTAATAAGAAAATTAAAATATAAATAAAACACACATGATCCATACAAATGACTAATAAATGAAACCCTAACATCTATGGGAAAACATTTATATTTGTGCATATCTATAACATTTGAATTGTACTCAAACATTTTATGATTTTCTTTTTTAAAGGCATAGTGCATGAAATATATTTGAGCATATGCATGTTCTAGAATTTTATAAAATAAAATGAACATTATAAAATATAATATAACCATGTTAAGGTCTTGTACTATGTATTTATGAAAATAATACATTAGTATAATGATTGGCCAAAGGGGTTTACTTATTTATTATGAAGAGTGTTCAAACATTTAAAGTACGAGTGCAAAAATCAACAATAATTTCAATGACCAATGGATCAGGTTTGGGAAAATATATCTAAAATTTACACTAAAAACCTAGAGAGATAACAAAAATATAACACATAGGTAAGGAATCTAGGGTTTTAAGGGTTTTTAATAATGGGAATATCCTTGGTCTTATTAGGTGAGTCAAATAAAAAAGAAGCTAAGGATTTTATATCTATGAGCATGCAATACAATTAAACTTACATGAAAATAATTAAATTTGAGATTTAATATATACGAGAAAGATATAACCCTAGGGGGTTAAAAAAAATAGTTTCGCAAAAATATGAAGCCTTAAAGTGGTGTAATAAATCTCAGGTTTACCAAAAGATGAAAAAAAAGGATCATGCAAGAGATCAAGTTCACCCAAATGTAATATGGATAAACATATTACCACTAAATGCAACTCAAAATTACCCAATTACATTTATTAGGTTGAGAAACATCATGTAAAATAAAGAAAAAATGTAAGACCTAATTAATAATTCTAAAACTAAAAGTAGGGCAGTCACATGGAGTTTAGATATTTAGCATTTAATAAAGTGAGATCCTATGACATTTTTCTAAAAAAAATTTGTAAATTCATGTTAATAATGATAGGACCTTACCTAGAAATATCAATCTACTTGGAAACAAAGCTAAAAATAATCTTGGGTCCTCTAGACATTATTATTCTAAAAAAATCAAAGTTAAATTTTCCTAAAATGGGGGTAAAAAAAAAGAGTTCAAATTGGGTCAAATATTTTGAATGAGTTTGGAAAAAGGTTAAAATCATAATTTTTTTTGTTAAGTCAAAATAAAAAATAAATAAATAATTTAGGGTGTGTACTCACATACCTAGGATATCTGGCTTGCCTTACCTTTCAGGCATGCAAGATGCATCTCAACCTTTTAAATTGCACTTTCATGCCTACCACATCCCCATGGTCAGGCTTGTCTGACCTTGAAAACATGATGATGTGTCTATAATAAAACATTAATGTGACTTCAATTTTACTAAAATCAAGGGCTTGATAGACCCTACTAGATGGATGTAGCATGTGTGTACACATAAATGGAAAGGTCAGCACCAAAGTACACTAATCCCCCCCACTTTTATTTTGAATCAATCAACAAAACTTAGTTGCATTATAACTTCTTGATTAGATCATTATGAAAACACTTCTAAAACTATATCCTTCCACCATTCTCTCTCATGAAGATAATATTTTTCAAAAGTATAGTTAAATTATTTGTGTATCTAACTAAGTTGCATCAGTGTGATTTTTAAAGGCTACAGTGAGCATTTCTAATATTTTCCACTACCATGGAAGTTCTAATTACCTTTCATAATTCAAAGTTTTGGATACATTTTGTGGTCATATATGGAAAAAGTATAGAAAGACAACTAACATTTTCATGACCACTATGATCTACTCTACACAACCACACCAACATTCTATACATACAAATTCATATGGATTTTGTCAAGATCTCACTAAGGGAACCTTCTAAATAACTAGATCATCAAAGATGAAGTACAAGTACATGGGTTATGAACCTATGTTGGTTATTGAAAGTGACATTCTTAGATTGGGCACATGGATTTGGAGGGATTCCAAAAAAAAATGAATGCAGAAGCTCCAACTCCATAGCTAATCTTATATTCAAAAAATGGTCTCCCTAAAGCAATTGGTTTCCCCACTTTCATTGAGTCCCACTTTTGTGTAGTGTTCAGACTTGGTGTTATCTTGTGCTCAACATTATGATCCTAAAACTAAAGAGATAAAAATAGATAGGGGTTCATTTATGGAAAAATTGAATATCATCACTATGGGTATAAGCATTCAAATTCCCATTAGGGAAACATATGCAAGGATGAGTAAACATTTGGGCAGTATTTTTGGGATAAAAACCAAGAAAATTACCTGAACACTGTCAACAATGGGTGGTTGAAACATAAGAGAAGAGGTATCTCCAAGCCACTAAAAAGCTTCTTTAGATCAGACTTCAAGGAGGAGCTATTAGATATGATCATCCTTCTCAACAAGGTGGTAGGTAATAAGACCAATATGGAGTTTCAGTCATGGATATTCATGGCTATGAACATCATCTATAGTAGGAAACAATATATACTTTTTATAATATTATAGGTGATGATATTCATAAAAAATTGACCAATGTGGAAATTTTCAATACTTTTACAACACATCTTACTTGGTTTATTCATTGGAATCCTAAAAAGTATACCCAGGACTCACTTCATTGGATAATGCAAACTCAACCACTAAAGTGCATAAATTATACACTCAGTTGGCCTTAGAATAAAGCAACAAACACTTCAAATGGGTCAATGATGTATTCACCATGGGAATTATATAAGCATTTTATGAGGATTTGGGAATGATAATCTATGGTGAAGCAACCAATCTCATTTCATACTATGGGAGTTTTTTAATTCAAATCTAGAAATTGTCCGACATGAGAGTTGGAGGATTAATAATAGTCTCCCATAGTTTCCAAGGTTGGATAAAAACAAGATATTTTTGATCAAGTTATGTAGATAGTTGATTTAAGTGCATAAATGTTATAATAAAAATTACATATTGTGTATTATTATCCGTATATCATTTGGCTACTACACATGCGATAATTACACTGATTCTTAGAACATTGAATTTACAATTGTTTAGTTCATAATGCATCCTCACACAAACCAAAATTAGTTTTATAAAGGGGTTCATGAAAGCTCACCTTGAAATTGGTTCCTCCTACATGCACAAGCCACATTTGGAGGACTATTAGGATGATTTCTTAGATGAATATGAGGTGGGATTATGGTAGATTAAGTGTAAAGAATCAAATCAAATATTTCACTGAAACATGGGTACCAAATGGAATGGTAGATTATGGGAGTGAACTACTTGATCCATCCTACACTAAAAGAGTAATATTTACACCATTGTTAATGATAAATTTGTTCACATGAGAACTAAACAAATTATAGATAAGGACTAGGATAGTATTAAACAGATTTATGAGATGGTTCAATTATAATCTTATATAATTTATCAAAGTAGGTGGATCAAGAAGATTAAAAACATTAGATCCATTAAATTAGGTCCTTGTAATAGCTCTAAAAACATCTAAAATAAGTATTTATAGCACCACAACCCAACAATCAACTAATTCAAGAGGTGCTGAGGATAATTGACCCAAATCAACCTAAGCATCCAAACTAGACATGTGGAGAGGGTTTTGTTATTGTATGAAAGTTTCAAGACAATTTTTTTGTATAATTTCATACACTCTCTTCCCTCTTAGTGATACATCTTTTTTTATTAATAAAACTACATAATAATATATTTCCACTTCCCAAAGATAAATTTAACTAGTTATTAGTAATGTTACTATTTTGGTACCTCTAGTACAAGGATCTTCCTCCCCTTCAACTTCTCCATAAGTTTCACCTCTACCAAAATTTTCACCACTAAGATAGCCTTCACTACCATCTCCAAATGCACAAATGGTAAGATTTAGTGAAAAAACATTCCAATGGATGCAACCCTTGTTGAGAAAAAATAAAAAGGTGGTTGAGGCAGAGTTGTCTAATTGCTATGAAATAACCAACCTACTCTAGACAAAACCACATCAAGGTTAGTATTGTATCCATATTGAGCTTAGTTTGTGTATATTATTGACCTAAATATTGACCAAAATTAAGGAGAGATGATGATAGCATATTATAGTTTTAAAATAGTATATTAGGTATAGAAATTAGAGAGAATGATATACACAATCTTCCTAAAACCATGGAGAGGATGATCAAGAGATCATAATAGGATCAAATCACTTAGGAATAATTGAGATATTAGGTCCAATTGTTGGCTCAATATGTCAACTATATATTGAATCTAGTTGAGGGTATAATAGTTCCCCAACTGGAGTCTCCAACTCAAGTTCCCATAAGTAATATCAACCATAATCAGGTAAAACAACTATGGGAAGACTCTTGAAGCATTGGTTGAGAAATTAATCTTGTATGGCCTAAATTATATTGAATAAATGATCAAACTATATAAACATATTAATTTAAATTAGGTTAAAATTGATCAAAAAATAAATGCCATGAAAAGGAATTGAAGTTATGGGAGAATGTGAAAGGAGACATTGAGGAGATGTCTATCACTGATCTAAAATTACTGGTCAATGCTACAATTTTTGAAAAAAGAGAGAAATGCCTCTCTTATGATTGGTTTTAATTAATCCTTTTAAATATTTTTTTTGAATAGGTTTAAGGAAGATCTGAAGAAACAATCTTAAATTGGAGGATATAAAAAGGATGAAATACTTTGTATTGTGACTTACTCAAGGAAGTTGGATCCAATTAGCATATTATGAATGAAATCAAAGAGCAAGTTAGAAATATAATATAGGAGAAGTTTTTTAAAGAATGTATATTAAATATGGCCTCCATGACCATGCTTAGTTAAATCCATGCCTTAGTTTAAGAGCTAAACTCTGAATTGGTTGAGTTGTTGGATGTCTTAAATCTATTATTGCTAATATATGATAGATGGCTAGTATGTTCCAAGTAAATGATAGTTCCTAAGGGAAATTTAATTGTGAAAGAATTAAGAAAATTTAGGATATTCAATATAATTAGAGAACAATGGAAATTTATTAGTATAACAACTCCTCCACTTTCAAATCCATCCAAATTGGTTCCATCTCTAGGTAAGTCTTCCTAATATGTCCATAATCATTTTTCTAATTTTGTCCTCTTTATATTTTGGGAAAGTTTTATTTTTATTTTGTAAAAATATTAAAATAAAATAAAAAATAGAATAAGACAAAATTAATAATATGAAAGGTCAATAATGGAATATGAAGGGTCATCCCATTCCATCATATCTTTATAAACAAGATATATGGATATTGTATAAGGGTTGTTTGATACTAATTATAATTTAGTTTTTAAGGAAAGGAGAAAGAGACTTTGTGTTCATTCTTTCAACACAAAATTCAAGGGAATGCAAGGAAAATTATAGAACCTTATGTCTAATATTTTATTTGTGGATGCGTGTTTTTATTATGTTGATACATATTCATTAACTCTCGAACAATATTTGTTTTGTTTCCAAACTATCATATTAATTTTAGAATTATTTTTTAAATCTGTGTTTACTCATTCATGAATGATCCTTCACTTTCCTTATTTTTATTTTAATGGTTGAAATCAATAAAACCCAATACTCAATTCAACTAGTAAGTATTATATATGATTATTTTTATTTGTATTATTTTCAATAAAAGGAACCTTCCCTTCGAATAGAGGAGAGAATTTTCATCTCCTTCATTTTTGTGAATCCAAGATTTTATAAAGTACCAAATATTTCACCAATAAACATGTATAAATTACCAATCCACTCAAGACACATAAAAATGTCTGGAAAACCCTAAACAATTAACATAGAATCCCATAAATGAATTGAAAAATGAGTCATCTTGTAACCAAACCTTGATTTCTTAGATTATTTATATTAAGAAAAAGAAAATGAAACTCATATACTTCTCTTACACATTGAATGATTACAAAAGTAATAAAACAATTTCAAATTCCCTAATTACACTTACAAAAAAATAGTGAACCAATTTAAACTTCCCAAATTACACTTATAAAATAAAAGGGGGCAAAAAAATTGGAACTTAATGACACTACTTATAATGTGAAAGAAGCTTTACATGCTTGATAGGTATACAATTAACTTACATTTAATTCCTAACAACGTGCATGTATAAAATTAACTTACATTTAATTCCTAACAACGTGCATGAATCCATGAATGGCATGAGATTCAACTTATCATCCCATCTCATTTATTTATAGGTTTTCCCTTCTATTTCATTCTCACTTCACTCTCATTTTCCTCCCTCCTACTCTACTCACATGTCTTTCCCTATCCTACTTCTTAATTCCCCCTTATTTCTAAGTGAAATATTAGTTATCAATAGAATTTGTGATGATTTGAAATCATGAGAATATTATTCATCATTTTTCTCATCTTAGTTATTACAATGTATTGAACATAGTTATATTTCCTCCAAAGAGATCTAAGGTTTTCTCACAATTATGATGGGGAGTTTTTTACCTAGGGTTTGAGTGGTTATTGTTAGGACTTGCCTCACAAGGTTTTTTTCTTATTCCTAAAAATAGTTAGAATGCAGAATTATATTAGTTTTTGGACTTTACATTGATTTGAAATAATTTTTTCTTTCAACTTGTTCGAAGTTAGGATGTATAGTTGGCTGATAATTGGTGGCCTTTAAACAATTTTCAGAAGTTCTAGTTTTTTATGCACCAGTTAGAATATTTTAGGGTTTTAACTTAAAAGAGACATATGTTTTATTTACCAAGTCTACGAACATGGTTTGATAGGATTTTTAGGGTTGAATTCATATTTTCATGATTAATGTTCTCCATTCATTTTGTCTTCATTAGCATTTTATCTTGCCAAACTATCTATGTGAGAAGTTAGCAGTAGATTTCCCTCATATGTTTTCTAGAGCCAATAATTCCAAGATTAAGAATAAATAAAAGGGTGTAGATACTATCTCAATTCTTGACATAGACACTCCTAAAATTTTAAATATAAATATGGGACAAATTGATCTAGATGAATTTTTGAATAGAATAAGTGTTTATCATTTCCCAACATTGACTATGATGGTGTATGATAGAATAATCTCTCAAAATCAATCCTTTCCCATGTCCACTAAATATAAATATATTGTTCTCACTTGTGTGAATAATTAAAACCTTGAATCATGTAAGACATGTGGACTAAAAAATAAGGTCATTGCTTGTTAAATTTTATAATTTGTTAATGAATTTATAGGGATTCCTTCAAATGAATTTTATATGGATATTAATGATGGAGATAGAGTGTATTGGTAAAAAAACACAAAAATATGCCTTATATTCATCAATAAATTTTGGCTGAAAACTAAGAGACAAAGATTAAGAAAATGCCCAAAAGTTTGTTTAAGTTATATTTTCAAGAAGACCTTTCTAAAATGCAAAGTCTTCAAATTGATTGGTAAAAAATCAATCATTTAATGAATTAAACTAATGGATGTTCCAAATTATAAACACCATCTACATAGGTAAGCACTTAATTAATTGAGGCACTATAATTAGTGACTCCATTAATAAATAACCAAGCGAGCTCAACATAATGGGGTATTTTTCAATGACCTCATATCTAGTGTATATAGGTTCCCACAAAAGATCATTATTTGGATTAAGGGAGTCTTAATTCACTAAATCTTTTTACAAATTTTACCCTTAGTTACCCTTTAAAGAGAGTTTGTTGTATTTCAAGCACATCGATGATGAATTATTTTATTATCTATTTAATTTTTAGTAGGAATTTTTTTAAATAATATTTCAGAAGAATAACCTACTAAAGTAGGAAAATATGGTATTTGGTTTGTTTATTTCTTTTATTTCACATGCAATCTATTTGGTGGATTTTTTATAGACCTATATTTTGTAGTCACGAACAATTTATTTTGTAGGGCTCATCGATGCATATTTATCCCTAAATGCATGTCCTAAGGAGTGCACTAGGATCAGGTTTATGATGGATCATGGTAATATATGCAATATAGATATCTTATGATTACTTATTTTACCTATTTACACTCCTTATTTTTCTATGCAGTCATCCTAGCCTCATCTGGTTATCTTTTTTATTCATCCAACCTCTTCTACCTAGTTTCAAGTTTTCTCTTAATTATCTCAATCATGATCAAGTGAGTTATATTTACCCCTAAGTTTACAAATTTATTAACCATGGATAGCATAATTAATTTTCCTACCTATGTCACATTCCAACTATATCAACCACACTCAATATAGTTTTTTTCCTCTGTATTATATTGGCATCGTCAATGTAGTATTATTTTCTATCCATATCTTTATACTATATTGAACTATATTAAATTTATAAGAATATTTTATAGGTCAATTTTATGAGTTGAATCTATTTATGGGGTTCCTCGATCAAAATTTTATAAGAATCATACACATTATGCTCTATTAGAAGAATATGAATTAGAGTATAAGAGATTATACTTATGGAGGTCTAATATTTATCAAGGTATTTGTAGATTAATACTAGTTATTTGAACCAAGTAAGTACACCTAGTCTTTGGAGTCCCCAATTAAGGATACTTATGTCTTCATCCTTACCATTTGAGTCTTCACCTAAAACACCTCTCATAAAGTGCCCCTTGATCCAAGGGGAGATTGATGCAAAAATAATTCAACCTATTAGGATCCTAATGTCTTAACAATCTATTATTATTTTTGCATTTTAGTAGTTTTTAGTTAGTTAATTAACCTTGGTGCCCATTTATATGTAAGGCCAACCCTTGAGTAATAATAATTATTAATAATTGACTTGGGTGCCTATGTAAGGTCACCTTGAGTATTAGGTTTAGGGTTACAATGATATTATGGTTAGGGATTTAATGCATATATATTGATATTGTAAGAAAGGAAAATGGATCATATGTTTTTTATATGAGCTATATTCTTGAGGGGGTTTCCCCCTCTAAGAGGATTGTGATATTTGAATATAATCTATTCTTGTAAATTTTTATGAGTTCATTGAGTAATATGTTACATTTTTGCATATTGTTATTCTATTGGTTTTATTTCTTCAAGGAGGTTCATAACAAGTGGTATCAGATATTTTTCCATAATAGTGACAATAGTTTATGGCTTTCTATGACTATCCACAATGTGCTCTAACCTTTACCAATTATAATCTTAGTGATAAAAAAGTGGTAATATAAGTGGAAACACTAATCCCCCCTAAATAAGTCCATTTTTCCCCTAGAATTAGTTTTTTTAATTTTTAGGTTAAATATTGTCTTTTGGTGGTTTTAAAACTCATAAAAATATATCATTATTAGCTAAGACAACTCATTATTATCCATGAAGTGAGGGGTGTCCATAAAATTTATAGGTTTCAAATAATTCTATATATAGATTTTAGTTTACATATACCTTTTGGTAAAAAGAACTTTGAGCATTTATAATTTATAATGCACATGTTGATGGTTAACTCTAGAAAGTTACTCACACCATACCTAAGAGATGGGATAGTGGGATAGATGACAATTCACACCTCCATAGTTGTATATTTTAAATATTGATTTGATAATATTTATGAATGGGAATAATATGTTTGGGAGTTCATTGTTTAGACACACACTATAGTAACCTTCCTTGGGATACCCATGGCATTCTTGGAGTAAAAAACTTGAAGTTGTTTATTTTTAAAAATAGAGTACCAACATAAGTCATAAAAATTCCATAATATCCTACCATCCTAAAAAACATAGAGAATATAGAATATAGAAGAGTAAAAATATTCCAAAATAGTTACCTAGACACAATTTAGTAGCTAGTCAAAAAAAAAATCTAGAAAAAGAGATTTTATCTTTATGCTAATCATTTTGGTATAATTACATATAAAATAGAAAATAAAAGACAAATAAACCACAATTATGGGTTGAATATCTTATTATATTCCTTTGAGAATTTATATGAGGACCTCATGACTATTGAAAAAATATAGCCCAATATACTCCAACAATTATCCAAACTAGACAAGCTAGATCTCATTGATGAATTGGAAAATATACTAACTAAACTACATGCTAAGCATTATACCATAATATAAAAAAATTCACATACTTATAACAATGGGTAGTACTCTCACAATAACCCACCAAATTTAGGACCCCAACATAATACTCCATGACTTTATTTTTTAAAATTTTCCAAAGGTGACCATAATAGATAGTTGTATAAGGTTGATTAGTAATTTTCTCTCCACCAAACTCCCACATACAAAAAACTTTTGATATCTTTATTCAACTTAAAATATTAATTTATTCAATGTATTAGTGGTTATAAAATACACATGTAAATTTCACATGAGATGAGTTCCATAAACACATAATAACTAGATTTGGCCTAAGTGCATATGAGGAATTCACTACATCATTGATTTAATTACAAAAATATAACTTGGGTCATGATTACTAGACCTAATCTAAAAAATTGGTCATTCCAAAAAGGGGATTAAATGAGGAGTTTCAAAAGTTGCTTCATCAACAAATAAAAAGATAACATTCATGTAAAGATCAAGACGTTCAAACCTACTAATTTGATGGAAGCATTTAGTTTTTATAAACTAGCCAAGGATAAACATGTAGTAAAACACTATCCTTATAACCCACTAGAAAAAAAAAACCCTCAACCATTTTTACCCATGAAAAATTAGGCACTTGAACTCATGAAATCAAATGCTTGATGCATGAGGAGATGGTTATTTGCTGATAAAAAGGACTATATTATAATTGTGATGAAAACATTGCATAGGACATAAATGTGTCAAATAAAAAATATATCTCTTATATTTTGAGTCATTTTAGATGCCTAACTTTACAAAGTATTATGAAGATGGTTTAGATGAGGAAAAAATATAGGAGAATAGTCCAAGTGAGAACCCTTACCCTAAAGTTTTAATTTATTATTTAGTAGGGATCACAAGTCCTAAAATTATGAAGGTATTGGGATACTTCAAGGGGCATCGTATAACTCTATTAATTTAATTTAGCAACACTCATAAATTTATTGACCCTCGTGTGGCCAACTAGGTGGTTTTTTATGTGTATCCATGCAATAATTTTGAGGTGATGGTAGCTAATGTTGGCTTATTGGTTTTTTAAGGAAAATGTTAGAATGCCATAGTTTCCAAGGATGAACACAATCTCTAATCTAACATGTTCACTATGCCATTAGGTAGTTATGACATCATCTTGGTAGCTCAATGGTTTTATTAATTTTGACCCATCTTATGGGACTTATCCAAATTATGGATGCAATTAAAAATCATAAGATAATAATACACTTTACAAGGAATGAAAATAGGACCCACTTAACTTATTAGTTCTCATTAGATGGCTAAGCTAGTAAAAAGGAGTTCTTTATAGATGGTGTCTCAAAATTTGAGCATTCAAGATGATAAATAAAATGATATAAGTGAAACCTATAGACTTGAAATTGATTCTCCATAATCACTCTTAGGTGTTTGTCGAACCATAAAGATCACCTCCATAATGCTCACATGATCACACAATATCACTCATACCAAGTTGTCATCCAATTTTTTTTTATCCATACATATACCCCTACATGCATAAAACAGAAATTGAGAATATGGTCTAAAACATTATTCAAATGGGGGTCATTTGGCCAAGTATCAATCTATAATGCTCACTATTGATCCTTATGTGAAAGAAATATGGGCCTTAGAAGTTGTGCATAGAATTTAGGGAGCTTGATGAATTACTAGTTTAATTGAATGGGTATGGATTTTTATACAAGTTAAATTTATGTTTAGGATACCATCACATTGAGTTATGGGAAGAAGATATCCTTAAAAATAAAATTTAAAACTCATGATGACCACTATGAATCCTTGGTGATATTATTTGGCCTCATAAATGCTCCATCCACATTTCAAAGTTTGATCAACTCGATCTTTTGGAATTGGATTTGAAATTTCATTTTGGTGTTCTTTGATGACATTATGATATACATAAAAATGTGGGAATACCATCTACTACAGTTGGAATAGACCCTATGGCTTATAGTTGATAATCAATGATATGCAAAACATTCAAAATGATCCTTTGGGAATAAAAAGGTGGAATACCTTGGGCATATTGTCTTATTGAATGTTGGTTAAAACAATACAAAGAAAACTAAAGATATGTAAAATTGGCCAAAACCTAAAACCCTTAAAAAAATGGTGAGTTTTAAGTCTATTTGGCTATTACCTTAAATTTATTATTATCGTAAATTCATTAAGGACTACATTAAAATCCATGCTTCCTTAGCTACCATGTGATAAAATAATTCATTTTTTTGGTATGAACCATCAAAAATTTCATTTTCATGTCTCAAACAAGCTATGTGTACCACACATGTGTTATGCATGCCCAATTTCTCCAAACCCTTCATCATTGAAAGTGATGATTTGAGGATAGGAATTGATGTAGTTTTGATGTGATAAATATGACCCTTTACCTTTACTAGCAAATCACTTCTAGGTAAGAATCTATAAAAATCCATATATGATAAGAAAATGTTGGTCATTCTCCATGGAATAACTCACTACTGGCCATATCTCTTAGGATGACATTTTTGTATTAAGATAGATCATCACAACTTGAAGTACTTCTTAGAGAAACATTTTTCATTGTCTTAGTGAAAAAAATGGGTTACTAAATTATTGGTATATGATTATGATATTATATACAATAAGGGAAAGGATAATATGGTGGTTAATGCCCTATTTTGTGGATTTTAGGACTAAGGGGCCTTATGTTCCTTATCCTTAAAACAACCATAGATTGGTTGCAACAAGTCCAACAAAAGTGGAATAAATATGTACAAATTCAATGGTTTGTCCTTTAGCTCCTAGAGACTCCACAACTAAACTAGGATAATCTTTAGATGGATATTACTTGTGTTATCATAGGTAGATTATGATTGCTGCAAGATCCTTTTTCTAGGAAAAGTTATAGAAACTATTTGTTTCACTGTCAGCAACAAAATTTAGGTTCTTAAAGACATGCATGAGTCAAACAAATCTTCTTCTAGGATGGGATGGAACTCAATATAATTTTTTTTTCATCTAGTGTGATACATTTCAACATCACGAGAGAGAGATTACATGTACCATAGGCACATTACAAACATTATCAATTCTTATGGTATTATAGACTAATATATCCATGGATAGGATTGACAATTTTCCCAATTATAATAGTAAATATGTGATATTTATGGTGGTTGATCATCTTTCCAATAGTAAATCAGTGCTATTTGTGGTGGTTGATCATTTTTATAGAATTACCATTTCTATTTAATGTACCATCCCTACAAATCATCCCATGACATAACTCTACATGGACCAAAATTTTTACCTAGATGGTATGCCCATAAATCTATCTCTGATAATGGTCTTAATTTTACTAGTAATATTTTGAAATGGAATTTTAAACTAAAAGGAACACAAATATAAATAATCTCAACATTTCATACATATAAGTATGGTCAAACTAAAATCATCAATAAGTATTTAGAGACTTACTTGCATTGTTTTTATTTAGAGAAGAATAATCATTGGGCTAAATGGCTATATATTTATGAATGATGGTACAACACTTCTTACCACACATCCATAAAGATGGAACCGTATGAAGCTATGTATATCTAGCCACCATAATCTCTCACAACATACCTTCAAGGTAGCTTCAAATTTTAGGCAACTGACTCAACTCTATGCAACTGAGAGAATATAATTATAAGTCTAAAAGACAAATTCACACATACTTAGAATTGTATGACTAAAAAATAAAATCAAAACCATTGAGAAATTTAATTCACCATAGGGGACATATTTTTTTTATGCCTCTAACAATATAAGTAGACTTCCTTGAAGTGATAGTTAGAAGTTAGCTCCTATATTATTTGGGCCTTACTAATTACTACATTAAATCTAAAATGTCATGTAAAATTTAGACCTACCTTCATATTTTAAGGTTCATTCGAACCTAATTTTTTTTTAAGGTCATTTGACAACATGTTTAGGTGTAAATAACCCTTCCCGAGTTAGATAAAAAGAGTTCCATTCTCCATGAATTATAGGCTATTTTATACATACATACATTCTCACTCTAAAACCACATCATTAATGATGGTGGGTCATGTAACTAGAATATTCCACTTGGGAACATCTCTAGTAGCTTCAACAACATTTTACATGGACTAGGCTTTGATGGTTTTTTTCATTTTAAAAAGAGATGGAAATGTCAGGACCTTGATCTCCTAATAATATATTATTATTTTTACATTGTATTAGTCTTATTTAGTTAATTATCTCAATCATTCCTTTCTATGTAAGGTCACCCTTGAGTAATAAGAATAGTTAATAACTAACTTAGGTTCCTATATAAGGTTGACCCTTGAGTATTAGGGTTAGGTTTACAAGGATCTTAGGGTTAGGATTATAATGACTATTTATTATTATTTTAAGGAATGAAAAGGGATGATCTATATTTTTAAATATGATATATGGTATCAAGGAGGTTCCCCCTCAAAAAGGCTTGTGATATTTGAATAAAATCAAGTGTTGTAATTACTTCTGAGTTCATTGAGTAATCTATTCCACTTTCAAATATTGTTATTCTATTTTATTTATATAATAAGGTTCATAAAAAAACTCAAGTTAGGTATCCCTATGTATAAAATATTTATTTTTTATTTTTATTTTTATTTTCATACACTAGAGTAGTATGTTGTTGTCTTCTTCTCCAGGTTTCTCTTAGTTTATGTTATCTTTGCATGCTAATATATCCATAGTTAGATACCTCTTGGTTATAACCCTTAATTTAGATACCTATTTATTACCACCTAATTTAATTTATCTATATTTATTTAACCTCTTTTACATCTTGGATCTTGGTTTTATTTGTTCATTAGTTCATTGCATAGGATCCCTAACTATATCCTTGATCCCCCCTTTATAAACAACTCTTGATTTCAGCCTTCAACCCATTTTATGGCACGACCAAATTTGTATATGTTGTATTTATTATGGTATTATACCTTTTCCTATATTATAGGATATTAAAATATTTATACCTATATTTTCCAATCATATTCTAGTGAACTTGATGTGATTCTCACCCCACCAATGTGTTAGCTCATTTTCACATTCTTCCTCTTTATAGCTTCTTAGATATCCCAATTTGTCAAACATTATTTGTTTAAAAAAATTATTTTTATTTATCATCAATAATGATTTTTATTTAATTCCTACAATTTAATTCCTTCATGACCTAAGGAAATCCAACCAATACTTTGTTGGCTTCCAAGGATATTAGTCTCAAAATCCTAATGTTATGTCCATGACTAACTCTAGCAAGAACTTTTAAAATACTTTGTCATTCCTTTTTTTAAATTTATCTATAAAATAATTATAATGATTGAAATATGGCTATGAAAAAATAAATAAATTCATCAATACTAATCCTAATTTTAACACAAGATGAAGGTCTAGAAATCAAAATTTAAAATACTATGATTTTGAAGGTGAAGCTAAAGATTTCCCTTGGTGATCATATGAGATGAATGTATATCTTAAATGTCATCTCAAACATATATTAAAATCCATTTATTAAATACATTCCCTCATTATGGATCCTTTATTTTAAACCTCACCTAAATGTGGCTTTCATACAAGACATGGGGAAAATTATGTAACTACCTCCAATCCTTCCTTTTCCACTATACTTATGATAATAACAAGTATGGATGGCCCTAAATATAGTGTAACAACTAAATTTTATAATTTTAATATTAATTCTAATAATTTATATAATACTGCCCATTTTTCTCACTCTAGTTGACATGTGAATCAAACATCTCAAGCTAATTTAAACACACCTAACAATATTCAAGTGATGATGCAATTTTTTAACCAAATGGCTTATATGAAATCTAATAGTTAAAATTAATTAATTAAAATGCCAAATCAAATCTTGAAAATTAAAATTATACATCAAAAAATTAAGTGTGGAATTCCTAATCAAAATTCCCTTCATCCCTAAAAAAAGGATCATCTAGGGAATTTTATCCCTCAACCTCCTATTTATAATAAATTCATCAATGACCTAAAAAATGAACCCATAGTGTCTGATATTTCAAGCCTAAATATTGTTAGAATCAATTCCATCATCTCCTTTCATGTATCTATCAATCATAATTTTTATCTCAATGTATTTGGGAATATTTATAAGGAGTGGCTTAAAATTAACACCTTTTCAACTACCAAACTAATTGATAAAACCATAACATGTGATGCTTTAGAATGGTACAATCAACTTAAGCCTAGCTATATAACTAAATTAAAAGTATTAGTGAATATATTGGTATAAGAATTATAATATCACAACTTACCTAAAAACAACCTCAGTAATGTTAATGCATTGTAATGTCTGATTGTTATAGCTTGCACAATAATGGGATATCTACTTAGTGTGGGACTACTCTTTGTATAGAACCTCCATAGATATCTAGTTTTGTTTCATAATCTAGTGCTATACTACCTAAACTAATGACTTGAAATAAAAATTATTCTAGAAATTGGAAGAGAGAAACATGAAATAAAATGGTGATGTATGACAATGGAAATGGGTTGATTTCCTATTTATATAAACACATAACTATCATTATGCAATAATGGAAACAAACACAATAAAGAGAAATAAAGTGTAAAGGGAAAGATACAACTTGTATATGATCATGAAGTTAAAACAACAAGATGAGAGCTATGGGAAGACAAACAAGAGCCACAATAACCTTTATTAATGACATAAAATATGCATAGTTACATTCTATTTCAATAATAAGACTTGGAATATTTTTTGCATAGTTAAATATTAGAGGCTTAGATTTGAACTCTAGTAATTCATGGGACTTAGCAAGTTTAATAAATACACCCTTGCTCAAAAGATAAAATTAAATATATATAAGATAAGGGAGATAAAAGAGGGGGAAAATCAATCAATATATATCTACCCATTACCATAAGTAGAGGAGAATTGAATGTAAATTTTTATTTTTACCATATAGTCTAATTATGTCCATAATTTATTGTTATAACTTCTTTATCAATCTGTAGTTCAAGAAATATAATCAATTTTCCCATGATTCCCATGCATGTAATTTTTTGTTGAGTTTGAATTTTGGTTCCCCTTTATTATTTTTAATATTCAAATATATCTTTAGATGGGAAATTTTGCCACCCCAAACTTTTATTTTGGAGTTTTTAATAAAAAAGATATATCGGAGCATGGAATAGTTGACTTAATGTAATAGAATATATTTAAATTAATTAAAAGCTAGCTAAAGTATCATCCTTTATCTAGATTTTCAAACATATGCCTTATTTAAATTAGAGGGGAGATCCCACTAATAAAATAAATTTTTAATCTTTAACAAACTTAAATTAAGCTCAACATTCATAGAGAAATATTTAAGCTAGAAAAATAAATTTGAGAAATATAAAGCCTAGTGAAATTTTCTCAACATTTTTGGTAGTTTTTAGGGGAAATTTTCCTAAAAAATTTTAAACTCATAATCATATTTATCTTTGGGCATAAGAGTCAATAAAATGAAATATTTTTTTGATGCACTCTCTCCATCATCTTCTTTTGGATTTGGAATTTAGAAGCTTGGTTTTGGTGATGCTAGCCCCCAATGAGGTCAAGGGGAAACATAATTTACTTATTTTGCGACCTTAAAATGTCTTCTCATGTAAGTATTTATCTATTTTTTCATCATCTCTAGATTGTTATGAATAAATTTCACACCATTATGATGCCTTTTGTATCTCAAACACTCTATTTGGAGCTCGAGCCTTGTATTTCCCTTTGATTTTTTTCTTATGAACATTTAAAGTTTTGCGTGATTACAATCTCATCTATTGATTGGATAACTTGGGATGAGTGTAAGAAAAGGTAATCTAATGGAATGAGGCATCTCTCAGATGGGACATTAGCTTAATCTCCTAAAAAAACTCAAGCTATTGAATCTCAAGAAGATCTCATAGTGTGATGAGACCTTGAATTTTCAAGATAATTCATGACATTGGATTTTAAGAAGTTATAATGGCATGAGGGGATCAAATTATTTTTCTCATTTATTCATTTTATGCTCTAAGACTTTGAATATAAATGGATAGAGATCTTGATTTTGATATGATGGATGGAGGGAGCTTTAAATTTTCAAAATAGTTAAGTGGGACCCTTCATTAAAATATTTTATCACTTTTTACAAATTTAATCTTAAAAAAAAATATTTGAAAGATGTAGGATATTTTTAGCTCTTTAATTTCATGGAATGATCTACTATTTAGATGTGATGTCATCAATATTTTCAAAAACAACTCATAGTTTCCACTAGTCATTTGACTTTTCAAAGCATCTCATGTCATTGATCTCAAAGGTATATCAACAACTAGAGATCTCCCTTCATTTTTTCCTTAACTATTTTTTTTATCTTTGGAAAAACTTACAAATGAATAATTCATGGGCTCTACCATTATTTATTATCCAACGATGTTGCTTATTTTTTAGAATAGATCTTAGTAAATCTAATAATTAGAGATGCTCTTGCACTCATCTAAATATATACTAATTGCAAAATATCCCTTTGAATTTATAGCTCAGCTTATAACCCAATTTTTTAAAAATCATTTTAGTTCTTAGGAGCTTTAGGAGATCAATGGATGGAGAGATCTTAATATTATGGCATGAGTTATTTCTTTGATATGAAATCAAGAAGATTTTCAAAATCAACTCATATCCTTAGATCTAATGAAGATCAATGGCTTGATGGGACTTTCAACTTTTAAAATAAGAAAGCTTAGCTATTTGAAGCTTTTTTATTCATGGTAATGAGCATCTTCATCCATTAAATTTCCACTCATTTTTACCTTATGGATCTATAAATCCACTAGAATGATGTGTTGACATAAATTTATTGATCTAAGCTTTAAATTCCAACCCTTAATTTTTCTCCTTTAATGTGTTCTATTTTGAAATTATTTCTTTATCTTGATCGGCCTATGAATTAAATAAATCTTGAGTCATGGAATATGTAAGTATCAAAATATCCTTTATTTTTAGCTCCACCAATCTAAAATTTAACCAAGTTGATCCTCTATTTTAGCTCTATAGATATGAGATTTTAATTCCAACCTTGATGTTCCCTTTGAAAATCTTTTCATTTTTTTTAAAAATCCCAAATTCAAAGTTTACACCTTTCCAAATATGAATCTAGTGAATTTTAGCCATTAAATTATTCCTAATTTGACCTCTAGATGCTCTAAAATTTAAACATTCTATTGAAGACAATATAAATTATATATTTATATTTAAAATAATTACTCATCTAACACCTTATCAAGGCCTTTATGCTTCATATATCTTCCCAAAACTATTTAAAAAATGGAAAGCACATACATATTTCAAATAAAATATGTAGGGTGATAT
This sequence comes from Torreya grandis, assembly GCA_037957365.1. Taxonomy (NCBI): domain Eukaryota; kingdom Viridiplantae; phylum Streptophyta; class Pinopsida; order Cupressales; family Taxaceae; genus Torreya; species Torreya grandis. Next base: position 1,671,014 of record JARHVA010000880.1, read on the forward strand.
AAGAGGCATCTTATTTTACTAAAAATGATGAATCTTACTCTAACCAACATGGATAATGTTATTCAAGTAAATATACTAACTGAAAGGAATAATTATATTCCTTTCCTAGTTATACTTGACCATTCAATAAGATTTGAAGGAGTAGAACCTACCCATAAAAATAAAATAATTTTTTGAGCACTTCGGATACTTATCCTTGTATTAAACTAACATCCTCTTGAAAATGCATCCACTTTTAATTAATAGTCTACTTTGGTGAATGTTTGGGCTGAAAATCAACATATTCTAGCTCTTTTCATGCTATAATATGAGCAAGATTGATGTATTTTATGTGTTAGATCCAAAAAGGGTTTGAGACCTTATGGGACATCCCTTCTTCAAGGAGAAACTCATAGATGATTCCAAAGATTTGGATTCTCCTTGTTTGTTACCATAACCATGCTCATATTTTTATTCTTCTTGATCATTAAATAATGAAATCAAGGTGCCTCCACTATCATCTAACAAGCCTTCTTCTTCGTATTGATCTTAATCTTTGGTGTCATAAAAAAGAAAATAATTTTATCAAAAAATATAGAATATATCCCCATCATTGTTAGAATAAAAATAGTTATTAAGAAAAGAAAAGATGTTAGGAATTAAGGATAAATTCTAATTAATTTTTTAGTTCTTAAAATTTCTCTTCCTCATATTTATCCTTTAGAAAAAAAAAATATTCTCCTTAGGCTCTAGAAGGTATTCTTACATCAATTTCCATGAAAATCTTTCAAAGGAAGACAAAGTTTCATCTTCATGATCACCCATTACAGTTAGAACACTGTCAAGAAATCTTTTTTTAATTAAACTATTAATGGTCAACTTTATCTCATCTTGTGAATGGTCTCTTAGAATAATTGGTCTTAAACCAACTGTAATCTCTTCCTTATGCTCAAATTCATGGAAAATACACTCCTCCTCTTCGTAATCAACCAAATTTAATATTTCATTCTTATTGCATAGATAAACCTCCTTTTAGTTTCCTTATCTTTAATCTATGGGAAGAAACCCCCATAATTTTTTCTCTCATTTCCAATTAAATATGCTTGATTCTCAACTAATAACTTATTTCTTATCATTTTTGAGTCTTCAGAGTCTTAATTAGGGATTGAGGTGACATGGCATGAGGTTTACTTATATTATTTTTGAAATATGGAAGGATGTATAAATAATGGTTTGGGTGGGAGATTTTGATTGTCTAAAGAGTAAGGTCTTGGGGTGCTCTAGACAACTAATTATTATTGGAGGTTTTGAATATCCAATTTGTTTTTAAAGGCCAAGAATTCTTTATAAAATTACCATGAGAGGATTCTCACTTATGTCATTGACCTAGGACTTTGTAAACTCTAAAATATAGTATTATAAACTTATAAGTGATAATTTTGACATATCTTCACCTTGCTTGAATTATGCATATACATGTGACTTTTATTTTCCCTTGTCTCACATATACATGGTTTATATGGGTCTAGCCTTCCTAATTTTATATAAATTACTCACATTATTTCCCTAGTATGTGTCTAACCAATCATTAAATCATAATCACACATATTTAAATCATTAAATAAATTTTCTTACCATCTAGATGTAAATGTTTGACTTAGATTGTATTGTAATTCTAGACTAATCCAGTCTGACAAACTTATCTCGTTATAAGTATTAGTCCCTTTTAAAATTTAAATCCTTATTATGGGTTAACTTATATATTTCACATTTCAATGGTGTGAGAAAGTTCCCAAATAGTTCCATATAAAAACAAAATAGGTCAAATCTTATTACACATATAAAAATTATCTATCAAGCATACACCAAACATAGTCAAACACTTTCCCTTAGTCACAAGGATCAAGTCTTAGAAAAATATGAATCATCTCAAATCGAAGCCAAAGCTATATTTTTTCAAGTATTAAAATCTAAATCATAGGTTGCATACATTTAAGTAGAACTATTACACACACACCTGACATGGATAACTACATGTGGTTTAAATTTCATCTTCAAAGTATTGGATATTTAGGTACTATTCCCATGGAGTGGTTGAGATCATATCAACCCACCTATTTTCACTTTTATAGACTAAAACCTATTTTCAAAAGTGGATTTAGAGTTTCAAAAAGAAGACAAATTTATGGGATTGCACATGTAGTTAGATTATAATGATCACACATAGATACAATCACAACTAGGTGAATTAACCTATGTTGAAATAGATAATTAAAACCTATGGAAATAAAATTGTTATATTTAGTCAGTAATGCCTATCAATACCAACCTCAAACTGATGGTTTTGTCCAAGTGTGCCTAGAGATATAGTTCCTAATATGAGTGACTAATAGTCCAATTTCTTGTCTTTATTATTAAATGCATTGAGCCTCAAACTTGCTTAATATAGTAAAACACCAAGCATCTTAATCCTCTTACTAATTTCTATAAATATCACTTACGAGTGTCAAATCAATTTCTACCATTTACATTTAGATACATGTTTATTGTAATACATTATATAATATGAATAATACATAGTTCTACACTTGTTAGGGTTAACTAATCCAAAATAATATAAGACGTATTTTTTAACCCACATATTATATTGAACATAACCAAACCCTATACCTTCCTTTAGGTTTTCCTCTTTCATTCCAAGGTTTTAAAATTTTTGTCTTGGGGTTTTACTTCTAAATTTTGATAGTTTCATATAGTAAATATTTTTTACCTTTGGCCCTAGCCTTATATATACTTTCATGATTTCATTATATTAAATCCAAGAAGTATACTTCCATTTAATCTCTAAGGTAAAGTACTATATTGAGTTGTGCACATATTAAACATAAGCATATCCCTTTAGTTCCATCCAAAATGGATAAAATAAATGTAATGAATGTTCATTCTTCTTCTTTTTCTTCTTCTTATTTTCATGTTGTAATTATTAATATGTAGAAATAGATGATTATGTTGTAATTCCTAATTTAGAACATTTTAATCAAGATAATCATGAATAACAATATATAATTAAACTTAATGAACTTAATGGGGTAGATCTTAAGCAATTTAAATCATTGCATAATTTTTTAAATTGAATTTGCCAAAATACTCAAGAATTAGACAAGGTTTTAAAATTAATACTAACATCTAAGGTCTCATACAAACAAAGGGTTTTCACATCTGATTAAAAACAAAAATAACCCTTTAGTGTTATTAATCAACTTTTTTTGGGTACCAATTCCACCATAGATGTTTAGATGACTACTATTGCTACTATTCCTACATTTACACACATGTGATTCCCACCTAAGGTGTGGTGGAAACACAAGGTTTAAATTAGATTAATATGTCTATTCTTTCATAATCAACCTATATAAATCCTATAATGATTATGTATTTTACTTCATCAACCTCGCTTACTACGTGATTTGTCAAGTAGACTGTTACAACTCTATAGGCTAAGGTGTTATAGATATATCAAGGTAGTTATAGAGATAGTCATTCTACATATTCTCATGATTTATTTCATAATATTTTATCCACAAATATTTTAGTCTATAACCTACCTTTATGGTTTGTAACACACAAGCTTTCATTATATGATAATAAAGGTGATCTCAAGCAATAACTAAGATCCCTTCATGAGGTATGTTTGGATTATGCATCCAATGAAAAATTATTAACCAATTAATTTCCATGCAATATTAATGAATTTTATTGGAAATTATTTTATGATATAACATTCCTATCAATTAAGGCATTTAATACTTTGGTAGATCAATTTATAACATAATTTTTTTTATCAATATGAGTGAGAAACTATCTTATGCTCAAATTACAAAACTCAAGAAAGTATCTAATAAATAAATTAATGGCTATGTTATTTAATATAAGACAATGGTTTTTGAGATGACTAATCCTATGGCCAAAAATTAAATTATTATACATCTTCAATCAAAGTTTACTTTCTCCTCTCAATGAGTACATAGTTTTTAATAAATCCAAAATATTTAATGAGTTATTCCATTAATGATTGAGAAGTTAAGTTTATTATTTTGAGAAAGCTCAAATATTTACCTAATTATAAAAATAATTCAAATACAAATATTCAAATCAAACACAATATTAAATAAATTGATACTAAGAATGAGGAAAATACAATAATTAATGCAACATCACAATCTACTAATCAACTTGTCCTATCTACTCCATAATGGAGGAAGTTTTCATTATTACCTCAACCTCCTCATGTCATAATACCAAATTCATTAGTGTGTAAACTTATATCACTCCATACACCACAAGAGGTTGATATGAATAGGCCTACATATAAAGGATATGGTAGAAATGCATATTGTGACTATCATTGATGTGGCATACATTATACAAAAAAATGTTATAAGTTAAGGCATAAGGTATAGGATCTCATAGAGGATAACATTATTTAACTGGGTACACCTAAATATAATTCAAGACCCAAACCTCATGGGAATGTAAATGTGTAAACATTTTATAATCCTCTTCAAAGTAATGTGACAATAGAATCTAAGGATACAATTTAGGTACATATGACATATAATGTAGGTCCTCATCATTTGACATATGTTCACCCATTGGATAGTATTATTGGTACATATACATGATTATTAGTACAAATACATACAATTAAATTTTATGATAGTGATATTGTGGAAGATGACTATGATTTCAGCTCTTTACTTGTAATCACATACATTGATTCACAACCCATTCATAATGTCATGATAGATGATGATTCAAGTAAAAACATTTTCATAATAAATTTTTTACATACTATTTTATACACATGTGAGGATTTGATGGAAACAACCATTATAAGTAAAGTTTTTACGGATAGAGACAAAACTCCCTAAAATATATTGGGCTACCTCTTAAGGTAAGCCTTGTATTAGTTGCTACTCCATTCCTAGTCTTACTAAGCATAGGGATATTTAACATGTTTTTAGGACTCCCTTGGATACACAAACTCTATGAAATACCATATTTAGTGCAAAAATCTGTTAAGTATATACATTTTAATAGAGTCGTGATAGTTCCAGGTATTGTATATGAGTACCCTTAGTCTTCAGCCACAATAATTTTCTCATACATCCTTGCCACCATTATAGTTTATTGTTATAACTATTTAGGATCTTGATACATAGTTAGTTATATAGCCTATTAAGGTTCATTATATGTATACAATTAATAGGATAGTAGTTAACTTTCCTAGATGACTAGTACTTCAAAAATCATTACATCAGATAGTCATTCCAGATTCACAATAGATAGTATTTACTCTATCTCATAATATACAATTATTAATAGTTTAATGGTTTACACAATGAAAATAGGCACATGCCTCTCATAATATATAATGGGGTCTATAAGATACCATGCTTTCTAGAGTTACTCATCATACATAAGATCTTATGAGTGATGATGATGATGATGGTTACACTATAGCACAAGATTAGTTTTTAGTTTCTGATATGGATACATATGACATTTCTTGCTCACAAAAGGTAATCCTTCTCATGTTTGAAATAATATCTCAACATGATCATCCCATATATTTTTTTATTGGTTAGAATCTCATTTAATCAAAATATTTAAAATTTTTAAAAAGAAAACAAAAAATAAAATGAATACCTATGCATGACAAGTTTGATAGTTCAAAATATTCATCTATGTTATTTATCACATGTTTGTTAGATTACATACTCCTTTTCATATGAATATGCATTTTGTGGTATCTATGATTGAGATGCATAACATACATGTCACACATGATACATGGATACATGATATTCCTACACCTAGAGGTCATGTCAATGTTAAAAGTATCTTATTACATAGGTTACATTGATACATATTATATCTTTCTATAAACTTTAATTTACCATTTAGAGCCAAATTTCTTGCTTACATATGTATATATATGACCCATATTCTTTACAATGCTAAATTTCATGGATATCATAATTTACTATGTTGTAACATTGACATAATTGTAGACTACTTGACTTGTTATATAGTTCATTACTATTGTTTCATATCATAATATGTTAATAATTGTTTTTTACCTACTTTAGGTCCTTGTACTTATGTGTTTAGCTATAATGGGCCCTTGGGAATTTATGTGTGACATTTAATTTTCATTGTTTGTGGCCCTTGTCCATTTTTTTTCTAAATTTATTGTCCATTATTTATGGCCCTTGGCCTTATGTGTGTGACATTTATTATCCATTTAATGTGGCACTTGGCCTTGTGTGTGACATTGTGTAATTTTGAGTGTAAATATAGGATTGTATGATAAGCTTTATTATTTTTTAGGTGACATGACCCATATTTGACACCTCTTAATTTGTCTAGGGTATCATGAACATCATGCACCTTAACTGTGTAGTATTATTTAATGATTATATCAATGATCATTAATACTACATGCCTAATTTATATATGAGTCTTGACATGACAATATACCTTATATTATATGTTTAATACATGATTTGATGACATATTCATACTATGATGACATATTCTCAACATGTAGACATGATTTTGCATGATTACATATTTTTACATAACATGATATAGTTAACTCTTTTCCTTTGAGATGATAAACTCACAGGCTACATCCATCACATCAAAAGGGGGAGATATTAGTGGGTTTGTCATATAGACTTAAACCTCCATGAGTATAAAATTTAGATTTTGACATAGTTTATAGGATTCAAATACGAGATTAGTTAAAAAATGGGATATGGATTTATATATTGGAACATATACCATGCATATACACATAATTTTTAAGAACAAAAATTACATGTTTAAAAATGTTTTCAAATAGACATGAATTTAAAGGAATAAAAGTTATGGAATTTGATATGTTTTATAGATTCATACATATTTTGTTGAATTATGGAGCTAAAAGCTTCTTACACGACAACCGACATCGTTTAGAACCAATCGACATCAATTAGGGGTCGATCGACATTGGTCATTATTGGTCAGAACTGACCGGCATCGGTCAGGGGTCAGTTGACATCAGTCAGGGGTCAGCCGACATCGGTCATCTTCAGACCGACATCGACTTCTGTGTGTTTCCAAGCGTTTCCAAAATTTCTATTTTTAGGAGAACAGTTATTTTGCATGTAAAGACTAAAATTAGTCTTGAGTCTATTTTTCTAATTATTTTTTGCTTTCAATTCTATTTAAGAGACCCATGGGGTAGTATTGTAATAAAGAAAGAAAAGGGGGAACAATTCAGTAATTGAGTTGGTTGTAATTGATTGAGAGAGAGAGAGAACTCTTGAGGGAGAATTACTGTACATCTGAGAGGTGTGAGGAGAAAGAGATTTATTCATTGTATTTCCTTCTGGAAGAGTTTAATACAAGATTGGTTGTCTCTCGTATCTCCTATTATTTATTGTTTCTGATTTCTAGTTACTTATTACTTCTGGTTTCAATTCCATGTTTAGTTGCTTATACAATAGTAATCAATTGTACTCTAAGATCCTGACATTTGGTATCAGAGATCTAAACACTAACAAGTGGTATCAGAGCGAGGTTAGTGTTTTTTGATTACATAATTCACTCACAGGGGTTTTTGATTGAGTGGGAGCAAAGCAATGGCAGAAGAAAGTAAACTAAGAATGGAGAAATTTAACGGCAAGAATTATCAATTATGGAGGATGCAGATTGAAGATTATCTATATCAAAAATATATGTATTTACCATTGGGTGGGGTTTCAAGGAAGCCCACAGATATGGGAGATGAAGAATGGAATGTTCTTGATAGAAAGACTCTTGGATCTATAAGGTTGAGCCTGGCAGCTTTTGTGTTTTCCAACTTATCATAGGCAAAGACAATGGTAGAGTTAATGGATACTTTAGCAAATTTATATGAAAAACCCTCAGCTTCGAATAAGGTATATCTTATGAAGCAATTATTTAATTTTCAAATGCAAGAATGTGGATATGTATCTAGTCATCTTAATGATTTCCATGCAATAGTAAATCAATTAAATTCAGTCAAAATAGTTTTTGATGATGAAATTAAGGCTCTCTTAATATTATGCTTTTTACCTAAAAGTTGGCATAGTTTGGTAATGGCAGTTAGTAATACTGCATCTACTTCAAATATCTTGAAAGTTGATGATGTTGTTAGTGTAATCTTGAATGAATAAGTTCGCAAGAAAAGCACAAGGGAAACATCAGGTAATGCTTTAAGTGTTGAAAGCAGGGGAAGGCAAAGAGAGAAGGGTAAGTAAGGGAAATCAAGGTCAAAGATGGAAAGTAGATCCAAATCTAGAAATGGAAGAATAACCTATTGGAATTGTGGAAAGAAAGGGCATGCAAAGAAAGATTGTTGGTTGAAGGATAAAAAAGAAAATCAGCATGAAGGTAATAAAGAAGCAAAAATTGTAGGTATTGTTGCACAGGATGCTCTTATAATTTCTTTGGATAATAAATTAGAATCATGGGTTTTAGATTCTAGTGCTTCTTTCCATGCAACCCCAAATAGAGAATTTTTCAATGATTATGTCCAAGGAAATTTTGGAAAAGTTTATTTAGGGGATGATGAGCCTTGTAAAATTGTTGGCAAAGAAAAAGTGCAGCTGAAATTGTAGAATGACAACACATGAGTGTTGAAGGATGTCATGCATGTACCCATCCTAAAGAGAAATCTAATTTCTGTAGGAAAGTTGGGTGATGAGGGTTGCACAATAACTCTCACAGCTAAATCTTGGAAAGTTTCCAAGGGTGCACTTGTATTAGCAAAAGGTAAGAGAGTAGGTACACCTTATCTATCTACTTGTATTACTGATTATTCTCCTTCTATTTTATCTACTTTAGATGTAGATGAAAAGTTGTGTCACTGTAGGCTAGGTCACATGAGTGAGAAGGGAATGAATGTTCTTAAGTCAAAAGGTAAACTTTCAGATTTGAAAAGCATAGATCTAGATTTTTGTGAGTAGTGTATTTTTGGGAAACAGAAGAAAGTGAGGTTTCTCAAAACTGGGTCAACAAAGAAGAAGCACAAGTTGGATCTTGTTTACATAGACGTGTGGGGACCAGCTTAGGTAGCTTCTATTGGAGGATCATAGTATTATGTTTCTTTCATTGATGATGCTACAAGAAAGGTATGGGTTTATTGCATAAAAAGGAAATCTAATGTTTTTGACACTTTTAAGAAATAGAAAGCTTTGGTTGAGAATGAAACAGGTTTGAGATTGAAGTGCCTTAGATCTAATAATGGTGGTGAGTACTGTAGCAATAAATTCAATAGTTACTATTTTATAAGTGGAATACATAGGGAAAAGATGGTTCCAAGGACACCTCAACAAAATGGAGTTGCTGAAAGGATGAATAGAAAAATAATAGAGCGTGCACGGAGTATGAGGTTGCATGCTGGTTTGCCCTTACAATTTTGGGCAGAAGCTGTAGATACTGCAGTTTACCTAATTAACAGAGGACCTTCTACTGAACTAGATGGTGAAATTCCATAAGAAGCTTGGATAGGTAAAAAGGTAGATCTTTCATTTCTCAAAATTTTTAGTTCTGAAGCTTTTGTGCACATTGATAAAGAAAATAGAAAGAAGCTGGATGCTAAATCTACGCAGTGCACTTTCATTGGTTATGGTTTTGGAGATTTCAAATTCTAGTTATGAAATTTAGAAACTAAAAAATTTATTAGAAGCAGTGATGTAGTTTTTAATGAGAAGGTGATGTACAGTGATCAGCTCAAGAGGCTGAATAATTTTGAGCAGGGCAATCTTGATTTGGAAAAGGTTATGATCCAAAATGAGCTCGCAGGTAAAAATCATCACTCACAGAAAAACATAGAGATCGACATCAGTCAGGTGGAAACTGATGTCAGTCAAGTGGAAACCAACGTCGGTCAGGTGGAATCGACATCAGTCAGGTGCAGATTGACATTGATTAGGGATGACCAGGATCGGTCACTGTCAGAAGAAAATTTGGGTGGATAGCAAGCTGTAAATGAGTCTCAAATGCCCATAAAGAGGTCTAAAAGGGTAAGTAAACCTCCAATTCATTATTCCCATTATTTATACTACTTGTTGCTCATTGATGGTGGAGAAACAAAAAGTTTTGATGAGGCAATGCAGGTAGAATCTAGGAAACAGTGGGAGCATGGCATGAATGAGGAAATTGATTCCTTGGAAGAGAACCATACATGGGATTTGGTTGAGTTTCTAGCTGAAAAGAAATCACTAAAAAACAAATGGGTATATAGGTTAAAGGAAGGAGAAAATGGACAAATGAGACATAAGGCCAGGTTGGTAGTAAAGGGATTTGTACAGAAACTAGGTATTGATTTTGGTGATTTTTTTTCTCTTGTAGTAAAGATGACTTCTATTCAGACTATATTGTCTTTAGTTGCTATTGAGGATTTGCATCTTGAGCAACTTGATGTTAAGACAATATTTCTTCATGGAGATTTGGATGAAGAGATATATATGGATCAGCTAAAAGGTTTTGAGGTCAAAGGTAAGGAGAAACTTGTGTACAAGTTAAAGAAAAACTTATATGGTCTTAAGCAAGCTCCAAGATAATGGTATTTGAGGTTTGAAAGGTTTATGATAGAGCATGGCTTTAGTAAATGTCAATCTGACCATTGTGTTTATTTTAACAAATTGGATAATGGTAGTTATATTATCTTGTTACTGTATGTAGATGATATGCTTGTTGCAGGTTCACACATGTAGGAAATTACTGAGCTTAAGGTAAAATTAGCTCACACATTTGCCATGAAGGATTTAGGAGCAGCAAAGAAAATCCTTGGCATGAGTATTAAGAGAGACAGGAAAAATCATAGTTTGATTTTGTCTCAAGAAGATTATATGAATAAGGTGTTGGAGAGGTCCAATATGCAGGATGCAAAACTGATAAGCACACCTATGGCTGGACACTTTAAGTTGAGCAAAGAACAGTGTCCTAAATCACATGATGAGGTTGAGTACATGAGTAGAGTTCTATATGCTTCAGCAGTTGGGAGCTTGATGTATTTAATGGTATGTATTAGACCTGATATTGCCCAAGCAGTGGGAGTTGTCAGCAAGTTTATGGCCAATCCAAGAAAGGAACACTGGAAAATAGTTTAGTGGATTCTCAGATATTTGAGAGGGACCAGCAGTAGGCATTTATGCTATGGAGGGTCAAACACTTCTCTACATGGGTATGTAGATTCAGATATGGTAGGTGACTTAGATGGTAGGAGAAGCGCCATAGGATATGTGTTCACTATTAGTGGAACGGTGGTTAGCTGGATTTCAAAGTTGCATAAGGTTGTTTCCTTGTCTATTATAGAGGCAGAATACATTGCAGTCATAGAGGCTAGTAAGGAAGTGATTTGGATGACTCGGTTCATGGAAGAGTTGGGAAAGGAGCAAGAGAGTTGTAGATTGTACAGTGATAGTCAAAGTGCAATTCATTTGGCAAAGAGTTCAGCCTTTCATTCAAGAACCAACCATATACAGCTTAGGTACCACTTCATTAGATAGGTATTGGAGGATCGACAGTTGAAGCTGGAAAAGATCCATATGGATAAGAACCCTACTGATATGTTAACAAAGCTGGTAACAAAGGAGAAGTTGAATCTTCACTCAACTTTTGTTGGTCTTCAAGATTGAACTTGAAGAGGGAGAAACAAGCCAGAGATGTTTAGAGGATGTTGCTATACAGGTACAGGTGCAGTTGTTTATCTCCAAGTGAGAGATTATTGAGTTGTGGAGCTAAAAGCTTCTTACACAGCAACTGACATCGATCAGAACCAACTGATATCAGTTAGGGGTCGATCGACATCGGTCATCATCGATCAGATGTGATCGGCATCGATCAGGGGTTGGCCAACATCGGTTATCTTCAGACTGACACTGACTTCTATGTGTTTCTAGGCATTTCCAAAATTTCTATTTTTAGGAGAATAGTTAGTTTGCATGTAAAGACTAAAATTAGTCTTGAGTCTATTTTTCTAATTATTATTTGCTTTCAATTCTATTTAAGAGACCCATGGGGTAGTATTATAATAGAGAAAGAAAAGGGGGAACAATTCAGTAATTGAGTTGGTTGTAATTGATTAAGAGAGAGAGAATTCTTGAGGGAGAATTACTGTACATCTGAGAGGTGCGAGGAGAAAGAGATTTCTTCATTTTATTTCCTTCTAGAAGAGTTTACTACAAGATTGGTTGTCTCTCGTATCTCCTATTATTTGTTGTTTTTGATTTCTAGTTACTTATTACTTCTGGTTTTAATTTTGTGTTTAGTTGCTTATAAAATAGTAATCAATTGTACTCTAATATCTTGACATCTGGTATCAGAGCTCTAAACACTAACATATTTGGGGGCATATGCCATGCATGTGCACTCATTTTACAAGAACATGAGTTATATGTTTTAACATCTAGAAAATAATAAAAAATATATGAATGTAATTCTTATTTTTAAGTATCTAATTATATGGGGGTTAATCAATTTCTTAACAATATCTATTCAATTCCATTCATCATTCCATGAAACATTCATTTACATAAAGATCAGTGCATAAGCAAATAACTACACAAACATATCATAATAGAACACAAGAGATATGTGGGAAACCCTATTGGGGGATAATATACAATAAAACATTCACATGGAATAAAATCCTATAATTTCCATATCCAAAATTTAGTGAAGCACCAACTTCACAAGGAGCTCTAACCCTTACCTAGTTAAACATCCATTCAACTAGTCTTCTGTAAGCTCTATCTTGCAAGGAGGATCCAACCCCCTAGGTAAATTAGAATAAAATAAGTCACATATAATATTTTACAAACTTATAACACTTATTTATAAATTATATATAAATTAAAACCTTATTTTTCACTCTTTACCCTTCAATCTCACTCAAACAACCTCGTAGGCCTTCTCGCTTAGCATGCCTCTTTAGGCTCGTTAGGCCAATTAACCTAGTTATCTACTTGAAGAAGATATGTTATATGTTCATAATTATTTCCTCCTTGATTTTATGGTCCTAAACTACCTATTTATTCTAATTTAAGATCTCTATACTTACTTCTTTTCACACTTCTCTTAATTAGCTCAAATAGGCCAATTAGGCCTTACCTTGATACCACTCACTTGCTCTCACCCATATTGGTCAGCCAATATCCTTTAAAAACTTTAATTATCCTTGGAATAGGCCCAAATGTTTTTTACACAAGTGATATTATAACTCCATAGGTCAGTCATACCCCTTACGATCTAAAACCCCATTAGGCCCTAAAGGAGACCTAATGCAATTAGGTATGTTTGAAGCATACATTACATTTCGAATCAATTAAAACACCTTTAACATTCAAAAATGATTTAAAAAATTAAAAAAATTATAAAATATAACCTTTATTACTTCTTCATACCTCCATTCCACTTGTACATTTAACTCACCACTTGAACCAAGCTATTAGGCGTACTCACCATTAGGCCTTCTCATTGCCTGAAAGTCTATCTCATAGAACTGAAGCATACATTAAACTTTTAAAAGTAACCATGTGAAAAAATAAAATTAATATATCCTAAATTACATATTTCTCACCATAAAATACATTATACACCATAAAATAGGTCAAAATACCCTAAACCCACTCTTGTAACATGACCACTTAGAACGATAAAAAATAGTCAAAGTACAATCAGGAAATTTTGACTCTCCAAACTTGAATAGGGATTAAAAATGAATTAAAATTACTTATAATTAAAATTTTATACCTCATCAACATATTAAAAGTCATTTTTTTTTCAACACTATCCAAATAACCTCCAATTCATCTTTGTAAGATGACTACTCAAACTGCTTAAGTGCTCTAGAAACATAGTCATAAAGAAATTTGTCATTAGAAATTTTAATTGAACTTAAAAAAAATTTAATTTATTTTTATAGATAAAATATTACCTCTATTTCAAATGAAAATGGATATATCATACGTTTTGGTGTCAGCTATTGGTCTTTCAGACCAATTTACTAGCTCTCTCTTACATAGTGCTCACACACTTAGATAGGCCATTTTGGATTTTATGTCTCAAGACCTTAAAACTATCTATCCATATTATATCAAGCATGAAAAAATTATATATATATATATATATATATATATATATATATATATATATATATATATATATATATATATATATATATATATATATATATATATATATATTCATTGGATACATTTTCTCTTTGTCATAGTGTTTCACACACTTAACTTCACTTGGCAAACCTAGAATAGTAAAATTGTCTCAAGACTCAAGACATAGTCATGGTGAACATGACTTATAAAACCTTTAGAATAACTTACTTGAACATATAATGAATTTATATGATTTTTATAAATTATAATAACATACACAATCACAAATATACATACTTTAAATGACAAATATAAACCCAAGTGATCAAACTTTAAAACCTCACTCTTTTACTATCTTCAGTCACATAGACAGGTCATCTTGAGAGCACATTATTGCTTGTATGTGAGTATATTAAAATATTATAAAAAAATGGAAAAATATGTATATGTATTTAATAAATACTCTAAACAATTTGATCCATTCGTAGTCACCTAAAACTCATCCCTTAACACATTCTCACTCTGACTAGTTTTTATCACTATTCTCACTCTTAGCCAATTTAGTGATAGGTCAACTTGGGTGACAAAATTGATTGAAAAATAGGATATAAATTAAAAGTCTTGAAACTTCAACCTCCATCCACTTGCATGCATTGACTTGGTTAACCGTACTTGTAGCATTAAATGTTTTAGAAACAAGTATTTTTTATAGGTTATACTCACTATCATATCATACCACTACCATATACCATATAGGATATAAATCACCCAAAAAAAATCATTGAAATAAATAAAAAGTCTTGAAACTTCAACCTCCATCCACTTGCATGCATTGACTTGGTTAACCCTACTTGTAGCATTAAATGTTTTATAAACAAGTATTTTTTATAGGTTATACTCACTATCCTATCATACCATTACCATATAGAGATTAATTATGGATTATTATACAACATAAAATCATAAAAAAATACTTAAAAATCCATTTTGATCACTTTACAATAATATTTCTCCAATCAGGTCATTAAGAGGGTTTTAGACTAGTTTATCCTCTTAACATTTGTTCATACATATCTATAATTAAAACCACATCATAATTATTTGAAAAAATTCTTAGATAAATTTTAAATCTCTCAAAAAAGTATTATGACACCATGAAAATTTTACACATGCCAATGACCATCCAAAGATCCTTATCAGGTTTGGAAACTTTCATTTTGCATACATAAATGACCTTCAAATGTGTTTTATTTCATTTTACTTCAATAAATGACTTTATACTTAGTTAAAACTATTTAAATAAAATTGAAAACCTCAATCCATTCTTACATGTGCTAAAACACCTTGGAAACTCATCTTAACCCTTCATTAGGCCACACTAGGTCTTTAAACTACTAGTTATGCTTGGATCTTGAAAACACTTGGAAATATCTTAAAATAATCTAAAAAAATCATACACATGTCATATGAAATCATATAATTCTCACATATTACTAATGTTTTCTCATACAAGTCACAAACTACTTACCTCAACATGCTATTAGGCCTATGCCATCTCACTAGGTTTCTTCATACAGGGACAAAGTTTCAACCTAGACCTTAGAATTCATATGAAGACTTATATACCTTATACATAGTGTAAAAAATATTTTAACATGTTATATTACTACATATAACACCTTCAAGGTCATCCACATTCATATCATCACCATGTCCCACAATGCTTCATGCCTATACCAAGACAAGACTAGGCTTCTCAATACATGATGTGCACACATGCTTGTTCCCATGAACTTGGTAAATATTGATATTATAATAAAAATCATGTCAATACATAAAATCACTTTATTTTAGATGATATTCTTCAAACCAATCATTGCTCATAATCTTGTCAAGACACAACCTTGTGCTAAGACCTTATATATAACTCAAAGACCTACTAGGCTATGCTTGAGTCATCATGAATACTTAACATGAAAATTCACATGATCACCTTTATAACATCAATTAATTTTTACTACCTTTGACATCAATGAAAACATCAATGCCTCAAGTATAATAATAGGAATATACCTCAACAATTCAATATCATGTTGGCACAAACTTGTTCATATTATGTGGCATGAAGCTTGTTCATAATTTTTTTTATAATTTACCATGTTGGCATTAATTAAGGGGCATGTAAATTGTTTATGAATTTAAAAAAATCTATAATTTCTATTATTATAAACATTCTATGGTACCTATACCCTTAAATCTATAATAACATTTACAGTGGTTGATTTATGTATATTGAGGAAATGAGGTTGAGGTTCAACATGTCTCAATGGCCTTGGAATTAATCAAAGTGAGACCATATGTGACTTCAAACTTATCATATTATGGTATAATATTATTTACATGGATAACGCAGTTGAATTTCAGTGATTCTCAATGACCTACACACTACTCCCTTTTCAATCAAGTTTGTTGCACTTTCTCTTCCTAATGCATGGCCTTGCATTAGTACATAAATTTGGGGTATAATCACCTCATACTATCCAAGTCCTTCAATAAGGAAGCACATTTTTATAATAATTTAAAAAGGAAACATCATATCCAATGGCATGATACAAGACACATGGTTCACCCACTTACAAGCGTATTCCTTCATTGTTACTTTTAAGTTTACAAATTTTCAATTCATTTCATATTTTACATTTAATACACAGGCATTGATTGTTTCATGTTTGTTTTGAGTTGCATGAAACAAGCAGTACATTTGGAGCCTCTATCAAATAAGAAGTGTATTATACCCACTCATTTATATTTTCTTTCCTTGTACTTTATAATTGTACTTCCTTTTAATATTAGAATAAAAGGAGGCATTTTTAGACACTAAAATTTGGTATTAGATACTTGGTAATGTCATTTTTGACCCACCTTCACATTAAAAGACTTGTGCATACACATATGGATCTTATTTTCCCTTCTCTCACATCTGCATGCTTTACATGGGTTTGAAATTGTTGATTTGATATTAGTCACATACATTAATTCCTAAATCTATGCCTAAGTAGTCAATTATCATATTTATAAATCTCTAGATCATAAAATTATTTTTCCTACCATTTGGACATAAATGTTGGACTCATATCATATTAAAATTGTCATTTCATAAATTGATTCAAGTCTAATAAACATGTTCCATGCCAAAAATTGGTCACTTTTTAATTTAAAATATTTCTTATAGGTCAACCTAGTACATTTTACACATCGATGGTGTGATAAGTTCTCAAAGAGTTGTATATAAATACATAATAGGTCTAATCCACTACACATCTAACAAGTTTCTAGTAAGTATCTATCAAACATACTCAAACACTTGCACATCTAAAGGTATACCCTATTATTTCAAATTAATCCATTAGCCACAAGAAGTAGGTCCTTACCAAGTCTATATTATTTTAAATACATGCCAAAGTTTATATTTTCCAAGTGTTGAAAGCTAGATCATAGATGTCATACATTCAAAGAGAATTATTTCACACATATACCTAATGGAGAGAAATACATGTAGCTTCACTTCCCTTTTTAGAGTATTGGATATGTAGGTGGTGGTCAACCAATCATAGGAATGTTTGAGGTCACCTCAACCCACATTCTTTCCCATTTTTAGACCAAAACTAGTGTCTAAAGTGGACCTAAGGTTTTAAAAAGGAGACATACTTATGGGATTGTGCACATAATTAGATTCTAATAATCAAAAATAGATAAATATTACAAGAAGGTACAACATCATGTGTTTAAAAATAGAATAAAGACTTGTGCAAATTAAATCATCAAATTTGGTCACTAACATTAGTTAATACCAACCCCAAATTGATGTTTTTGTCTATACATGCCAAAGATCCAATTCCTTATCTATGTGACTCATAGTCCAATTTATTGCCTTTCTTATCACCTGCATTCAATCTCAAACATGCATAGTACATTAAAATTAAAAACATATTAACCCACTTAGTACTTTCCATAAATAACAAGTGCAAGTGTGAAATTATTTTCTTCCATTTACATTGAGATACATGTTTATTGTAATACATTATATAATGTAAATAATTCATATTTTTACACTTATTAGGGTTAAATTATCCAAAATATGCCAAAATAGACATATTTTACAATACAATCATGAGATAGGATTTGGGGTGGCCAGGATGACTGATATATATGCTCATGAGAGTTTGGGGAAGTGGGGAAAATAATTAAATTAGGAAACAAGGGACTTACAGTTATGGGATTTGACTAGCTTGTATGAGATATATTTTAGCTAACATAGTAAGGTCATAGGCCTAAGGAAGATTATTTCCACCTAGGGATTAAATCATGAGGGAAATATTAGAATCAAGTGATATTAACTAATATAATAATTCCATACCTTGTAGAGGTTTGAATTTTATAGGCATTTTTTACCATGTCTTATATAAATCTAAGATTAAAATCTAGTATGATCTCCATAAATGCTCTATTGATTGTTGTAAAATGTTTCATCAAAGAAAACATTTGAATTCTCTTTAAACTAATTATTTAGTCCTCCCAACTCATCCCAACTTGAAATTATTGTGAAGCCAATGACAAAAATCATTGTTATGTTTTGCCTTTAAGAAACTATGCAAGTAGCCTGAGGGCTATATCAAGATCAATGATGTGATGGAGTGTACATAGATTTTTCACATATTTAATGTGGTCTAATGGGATGATAAACCCATTTATTTTGAATATAATAAGTGATCTAAAATCTAGTTTTGGAATGTCATTCCAATTTTTTAGGTTTAGTAGGTTAGTATTATTCCAAGAGACAAAAGGTAAAGGTCTTGGGTTGGTCACAATAATGATTTCATTATAGAATTTAGTAACTAGTAGAGTCACCAGGTGATTAGAAATTATTTAAAAATAAAAAATAACTAAGATTCTCACCACAAACTTAGCTCTAAAATTTTGAATAATAAGGATTTTCACAAAAGTTTCAAATTAAAATCAAATCATGTAACACTAAGCAAGCCAAAAACTATTAATGCATTGAAATTTCTAATTGTTATAGCTCACATTTAAGACACAAAAATGGGATATATACTTTGTGTGGGTTGGATATTTGTAGATAACCTCTGGAGACAACTAATTATATTTCTTAATTTAGTGTTATTATACATAAAATAACAATTTGAAATAAGACTTGTTGGGCTAAAGGGTAGAAAGAAATATTAAATTAAATGGTGATGCATGATAATTCAAATGGGCTGATTTTCTATCTACATCTATACATATAACTACACAAGAAGGTAAGTGAACATAACATACATAAAATGAAATGGGCAATATATAACTTGCATATGATCATAGAGTTGTAGTAGAAAGACAAGAGCTAGGAGGTAGATAGACATGAGTCAAAAAAGATTTTGTTAATTATAAAAAGTATGTACATTTGCATTCTATTTTAAAATAGGATTTGGAATATTATTTACATAAAAAATAACATAGGCTAAAATATAAATTATAAGAATTCAAAGGACTTAGCAAGTCTAATAATTCCACACTTGATCAAATAATCAAATTAAATATAAAAAAAATAAGGGAGAGAAAAGAGAGGGAAGGCCTATCAATATATAGACACCTAGTACGATAAGTAGAGGATAATAAAATGAAATTTTTGATTTTTCCCATGCTATCCAATTCTTTCAATATTTACTTGTTGCAACTTATTTCTCATTTATACCTCAAGAAATCTACCTAATTTTCTAATTTTCCCATGATTCACATACCATTTTTTTCTATCAAGTTTCTGTTTATCCTTTTAAATATTCAAATATAGTTATGGGTGGGAAATTTAAGTATCTGTAGCCTTTTATTTGGATTTTAAATAATTTTTTTTATTAGAGAATGGGCTATCTAACTTAAAGAAAGAAATAATAATAATAATAGTTACAAGCTACCCATAAAATTTGCCTTTAGGTAGCTTTGAATACATATGTTTTATTTAAACTAGTGGGGTGATCTTGTTAATAAAATAAAGTTTTAATTGTTAAAAAATTTAAAATAAGCTTAACATTCCTAGATAAATATTGAAGCTAGAAAAATAAATAAAAAACATTAAATATGAAGATAAGAATGGTGTGGAATTTATCAACAAACAACTTTGTTAATTAAAAGTAAGCAAATAATAAGCAATCACATAAATTCATTAAATGTTGGAAATACTTATCTAACAAAGTGAAACATAACATGACTAAATATAACCTCTTAAATATTTTTCCTACTTCCTTAACACAAAAAATCTAATATGTTGTTAGGTTCTTCTCTCCTATGACATTAGAATAATCCTTTGATAAGGCTATTAGGCAAGAACACCTCATGAAATAATTTAAGGTGCCTTAACCTAATAAAAATAATATAATATTCATTAAACATAAATATAAGCATGCATCAAATGATGTTTTTAGTTACACTTAAGATCATAGTCATGATTTTAAGAGGAATATTCATGTTATCATGTTGGGTGGTTCAAAAAATGCATCCATTTGCCATCTTATCATGAGAAAATTAACCATCACATCCTTATAATAATAAACAAGTTAATAACATTAGAATCCATAACCATCTTAGTATTGATGAGCTTAGGATAAATCTTCCTAAGTTTCAACATATTTAATTTGATGATTCACATCCCAAACCTCAATGGTATGACAACCAATTTTTTTTGGCTTCACATTAACTATGTCAATATCATGATAATTTCCATTCTCTTCATACCCTAACTTATGAATTTATCCTTGGTCATAACATAGAATATGATGCTATGATAATATAATGTTATCAATCCTTTGATAAAGTTTCCAAAGTTCATGAAGGTAAGCTTAAGCATTATACACTTAATAAAAATATTACTCACCTTGGAATCTATATCAATCCCATTTTGAATCATTCTCAAAGTAATCCTAATCAACCTCAAAATAAAAATAACTCTTTGAAACTAAAAAATGACCCCGATTAATCTCTAGTTACTAATTTCATAGCAACTTAAATTAACCCTAATAGTTCCACTAACCCCAAAATCTTGGTTAACATGAATGGCATGAAGTGTGTTATAGCTCACATTAATTGATCTCAAACTCAATGTATAATACCTCCTGAAGCCTATATAAATATTCCAACCTTCTTAATTTCAAAAAATAAGAATAAATAGATTAAATTTCCCATGCTCGATGTAGTTCTTAATTTTTTTTGGTAATTCAACTTTATTCCCAGTGCCAGTACAATATTTTACTTCTACTGCTATGTCCATTATGATTTAGTCTTCTATGTTTGTGCTAATACATTTTCCTATCTCCATAAGTATATGAAAATATTTATATAGTATCTTGATCTCCAAAATATATTCTACATTTAAATAAATTCAAACATAACTAAACTTATTGTATTTCCACTATTGATACCATTAAAACATGTTAAAATTAGATTAAAATGGGTCTAAAACTTATTATAGTCAATCATGATGTTACTATGACCTATATTTCTAGTTATAATCATCTTCAACCTACTTTAATATTGAATAATAGGATCCCATTAAATAGATCTCTATTATCCCTAATTACATTCATTTTCTTGAGCTTATTCGAACCTTTCATAAACATTGAAATTACTTAATGTAAACATTCTTTTTCATAAAAATTCCTCAATCAAAACCTATAGAAACAAAATCCACTTTACTCGGTTCTAAGAAAATTAACATGAAAAAAAGTGAAGAGATGTCTATCCAAATTAAGAGGACAATAGATAAAGCCTTGTCTTTGAAATATTATATCTAGGTAATGATCCTCGATGAAATCCATCTTTGTTTAGATGTCCATCCTATTTTTATGAGTGTTTAAAATGGTGATTTCCAAGTCAAGTGATCCATTATTAATTAATATTTGAGTACTTGGGTCACCTCTTTATAATTCACTAAATCCTTTGGGTATTATAAAAATTACCTTAAGTCCACTGGTAGCATGTTCCAAAGATATGTCCAAAGATAAAGCCACCCACGGGGTGCATTTGGATTCCTATCACAATACCTCCTATTATAGTTATGGTGAAATTTACGGTTTTTAAATTTACATTAACCTAACATATCTTGATTGGATGCCCTTGGATTCATCACATCAGGGTCATAGCTTTTTTTGCATGTCAGTGAATCAAATTCTCATACTTATGAAATTTAAGGTGATACCAATCCTTATAATTATGAAAATTTCAAAAAACGTTTTGTCTTTGAAATATATACACTCTCACCTCTCCCAAATATTCATTTTCAATAGTATCAATGTTCAAACTTCTATGTCAATTTAGTTAGAGGGTGTAATGACTGCCCCTTATGGAAAATGTACCACTAAACCTCTTAAATTTTGATGAGGATGAACTTGATGAGATTAACCTTAAAATAAAAACCTTTGAATTTCTCATAATATCATATATTAGCTACCTCTTTTTTTATTACCCCATTTTTGAAAGAGGTAAATTAAATATATACCTATGATTCCGAATAAACCTTCTACCATTACTCCTAGTGACATTGTAGTCAAATCCCTTTATGTGTATCTCAACATTATTTATTATGAAAATGGATATAGTTATATGACCTTTATTTGTTTGTTTTATTCCCAAGAAAATCATGTTGCAATATCACACTATAAGTCATCCCTTGAATAATATTTTGACCAGTAATCCCTAACTCTAGCATTAACATGATCACTCTTTCTTTCTCTAACATAGATGGTGATGATTTGTTTACTTTCAATGTTCCTACTAGTGTAGCTAATGATTCTAATATATATTTGGTTACATTTTTAGGTTTGATAGTATGTAGATAATTATCCCTTTCCATATTTTGGCTCTATAACCACACCCACCAACACTAATGCTTCCAATGGAGGAGTTAGGATATCATCATACAACATTATTTTGTTCATTTCACAATGCCCCCAAGTACATGATCCAAAATTTTAGATTATATAAGGGAAATTTAGTATAGTAAGAGTATGAGCATAAACTCTTCATATGGATATCCCACAATGATATGTGTCTTTGACACCTAGGTGTTTTTGTTATTTTTATAAGACTAGTATGCATTTCAAGACAAATTATTGGGAGCTTTAATAATACTGGGATGTACTTCATCTCCAGGATGTGAATTTTCATCTCCAACCTTACATGACTCTTTTTATGACACTTCATGCATAAATCCCAAAAAATGAGGATTGTTATTTCCTCTATAAAAAATATCATACGCATTATATGGATGGGTGTAGAGCACTAATGCACCTTTTTTGTGATTTTCCTAGGATAAAACAATAAGTTCCCTTGTAGCAATCAAAGTTAACTTGTATCAAGGCTCTACCATATTCTCCATTGACTAAAATGATACTGCTAAAGATGACTCCTATGTACATCCCAAACCAAGGTGCATACTAATAGCTTTGTCATGATTCTCCTTCCCACTCCAAAGATGACTGTAAGGCTTATTAATAGTATATCTAAAATTTTTAAAGGCATGGGCATCAAGTTCCATTACTACCATCACAAAATGTTCATATGATAGAGGAAAAACCTCCCCTCTAGCTAGGACCACATTTTAGGATGGAATGTATGCCTCCCCTTTTACCTTATTCTCATCCAGAGGGATAATGCCCTTCTAATTATAGCACCTTTAATTTTTAATGAGGCTATTCACAAGGTTGTCCTTGCACATATTTTGGAGATAGTATAAGAGACCATGGTTAAGGCATGATATCAACTTCAATAAAATATTGATGATACATGTAATGAGATTTAGATACATTTATAAGTAGTCATATTCTTCATATATAATCCATCATTTTTCATGTCTTAGATTTTGATTTCATATTTTAATAGTCGATTATTTATCTATATTTACATTTCATGTTATTTAATCTCAATAACTTTAATTTGTGATAATGCTGACTCCCTTTTATATTTATTTATCCATTGACTCTATTTATATTCTTTGGTGTCTTTAATTTTCCTATATCTCCTTCATGGTTCTATTTGGCCATTAAATATTTTTAGATTTTTTGGTATCTTTACTTTTCATGTCTTTCCCTCTTAGGTTGATTTGTCAATTGACTCTTTTTAGACTCTTTAGTAGTTTCATTTTAATAATTTTTACCCCTTTTGGGTTTATTCAACCATTGTATCCTTTTTGTACTCTGTAGTACCTTACTTTTTAGTATCTTCCCCTATTGGGTTTATCCTCTCCCCGCTTAGGATTTATTACTAATTTTTATTTTGCTATATTTATTGTAGGTTTATGTGGCTTATCTATTAAAAATATTATCTTCATTCATATCGCCATCCCTTTGTGGGGGTATCCTATCATTTATACACATGTTATTTGATTTGATTTACATTCTCATGTGCTTATATATTTTTTTCAAAGTCTATATGAAGAAAAAATTCCCTTCTTATGATTATTTACTAGCATGTATTCATTATAACACTCTACATTTTTTGGATCTGTCACAATCCCCATATTTCCATTTCTTTATTTCACTTGAGGCACACTTGGGTCAAAGAAAATATTGCACTTTATTATAAAGTTTAATTCTAGGAGTGTCTAAGCTTCTTTGTCCCAAGGTTCACTTCTTTAGTAGATAGGTGAAAGCTTTCTGTTATTAGTTATATTTAGCACCCATTATTGTTTTTCTATATCCATATGGAGGAGGGAAAAAATTAAAAATACAAAGACATAAAAATCAAAATAAAAAGGAAATATATATTTTAAAAGTCAAATCATACTAAAATAAATTATCATATCAGTTTGCATGTCCCCATATCCTATTCAAAGTTCAAACTCCAAATTTAGCCTCATTATAGAGCCATCATATATTAAAGTGCAGTAATTCATTAGATTGGTGTAGGAGGCTTAATATACATAATTAGTGCCACCAAATTTATCATTCCAATACCTAATCCTTGTAGTGACTGATGGATCTATCAATGTCTTGAGGAGCGAGGAACACATTTTGGGAAGGTAGCATCCTTTAATTTTTCATGAATTTAGCTTTCATGGGATTATTTTTACACTTTAATCACTATCCTAGGCTCCATGCTTGCAAGGTGGTGTTATCTAGATTTTTAATGTCTAAATATCTTATCCTAGCCCATTTAATTAGTGTGTCTTATCTTTGTTAAGGATTTACACATCACCTTTGTGGAACTTTTCCTCATTATCTTCCATTTTATCATTCTTAATTTCTACTTGATGGATTTTTTTTCTAGTTTATCACTTGCCTATCATTTATTGTCCATTTTTCTATCTCTTTGATTCATATTTTAATCTCATATCTATCATTACTACACCTCTTATCTTTTTTCATTTATGTGTTGCATGGTAATACTTGGGGAATACAACTAGGCTCTCCTCAAAAATTCCCATGGCCTTCACATATGCACCAACTTCATCATTTCTAGTGATGGATTTATATGGTTGTGTAGTTCTACATGATTTTATAGTGAAAGCATTTAATTAATGGTTACTCATTTCCTTGCTTCCATTTTTTGACATTTTATGTTTGACTTAGATTTTGTTTTATCTACTTACATTTGATGTTTATGATCGTTACATACTCATATTACATGCCATTTGTTTATCACGTATATCTCTTATCTAATTTAATTTGATGTTTTCATGACTGTATATCCTTTGTTTGATTTAAATTAATTTTTAATATATTTTACATTGGATATTTTATCATTTTTTCACTTATTTTATTTTATTTCCCTTTACTTACATTTGATGTTGTTTTTTCCTTTGTTTGACTTAGTTTTTTTACTTACATTGGTTATTCTTATTTATCACTTAAAATATTTATTTTTGCACATCTTATGCTTTTTTGAGAGGTGTTGTGTCTATATATGTTTGATGTTTTACAATATTTTTTTATCTCTTTTGTTTGTCAAAATTTTAATTCTATTTAATTTAGATGTAATTTTTACACTTAGTCTTTCATATATATATAATAATAATAATAATAATAATAATAATAATAATAATAATGGAATATAGATACAAAAAATCAAATCATGAATCAAATTCAAACATGTTATAATGTTATATCTATCTAAGCATCAAAACAACACATTTCTCATGTTGATAAGAATCCAAAATAATAATATATTTACATAAATCAAATGTTTTATACATCTAAAATATAATCCAAAATACATCACAAGGATGTCTAAATCTTGTGGATGCTTTCATCCCTAGGTGAGGTAAGGGATATTCTCTATTAAGATATCATATCTCTATCCTCTATAATAGATATTTTTAAAGTATCAGTCCTTAATCATAAGCCTCAAATTCTCCCTCTACTCAGCTAGCCATGCATATAGTGTAGAAATATGGGCCATCAAATATTTTTCTCTTATCATAACTTCTATTTTTATGAACCGCTAAATATATTACTAAATCCACACATTAATAAATACTTGATACCATGTTGAGACATCCCCTCCTAGCGGTTCTATAACTACAAATGAAGTTTGACCAAGATCTTGGTCTCATATATGTAGAGCTCCCATAACTTATCCAACTAGTCTAAACTAACTTACATGGTCTCCTGTAGATGGTAATATGGAATCCAACAAGTTTCCATGTTAGGCTTTAATATAAAAAAATCCAATATCTCATGATTCATGACATCTATCATCAAGCCCCATCACACTATATCTAATGCATCTTTAAAATAAACATTAGATCATGACAAATATATAAATCCAAAAAAAATCTAGATATCACTATCATATCACACACACACACACACACACACACACACACACACACACACACACACACACACACACACACACACACACACACACACACAACACACACACACACACACAAACACACACACACACACACAAACAAATAACGCACGCACGCGCACGCACGCGCGCGCGCACACACACACACACACACATAAAAAATGAAGGGATATAATTAAAAACTATCATTTTATACCTGGATGTGCTCCCTTAACATGGATGATCAGTCCATTACTACAACCACTAAGGACACCCTTGTCTGCATCGTTATCCCCTATCTTGAGAGCCCCAAAGGATGCCACCTATCTCTCAAGTTATAATATTAGGATGAATTATAGTGCCATAATTTCAATTTTTGAGGAGTGACCTATGTTGCATATATCATTGATACACTTTGAATGTCCTAAATAAGATGCCTAGGTCTCTTTGATCCTATTGCTACTTACACCACCACCCTTCATCATTGTATCTTCATTTGATCTTGAGGAGTGTAGTATGGTATAAATAATATAACCTCCATGGGTGGATATTATTCCACCACCTTCATCAGTTATCTATCCTACCTCACACTTTAGGGTGGTAAATTTAGTGGTGTGGGCTTATCCAAACTATCCTAAAACTCTTGCATAATAGTGATACTCTATCCACCATGTGGAGTTCTTGGTCACTTCAACCTAACCTTGATATTTCACTATAGATGTAAATGATATCCATTTATCCATGGTAATTTAACCTAGTGTCTATATCACATGATTTATATAAATAGTATCCACTCTAATATACATAATCACACATATAAATGTTGGTACCTATACCCATCATCTCACTCGAGGTAGTTGATCTGATATATGGTGTAGAAGATTTGTCTGGTGGAATATGGAAAAATTATCATAGATACATCATGATAAAAGCATGATGGGTCACATCATATTTTACCACATGTTTATAATCCCATAAAATTTGTGCACTAAATGCACCAATGCACTATGTACCATGTTATAGATTATGCCCTACTCAAAATTAGTGTGGAGCATGAGAATCATCAACATCAAGAATATTTCATGTCATTTATGATAAATACATTATTTAGTCATCAAACCTATAATCACATTATATATATTTAAAACATTAGACACATACACATAAAAAAAATACACAATAAGGGATCACTTGTCATATCTATCAGACCTCATCACCCACTAAGCTAGTTCATGTCTATCAACAACACCTTATGGTGGATCACATACCATGGGAGTAACCTCTAGTGGTAAGCCCAAAAAATCATGTATATCTTCCATAGAATAGTAACCTCCAATTTATTCCCATCTGCCTCCCATATGAAAGCATCTACATTCCTCTACTATAGTTGTAGGAACATCACCATCATGTATACATCTAGTGGCATTTGATACATCTCCATAATCCATGTAAATCTAAGACTAATTAGTATGGATCTATCCTAATTTGATAACATGGATATCACATAAGACATCTAAGATACATCTACCTTTTTTCATAGCCATGGACATATTTTTCTATAAAAAATGATAAACAATAAAACCTAATCAATCTCCTGTCTAACAAAAATTAATGAAAATACAGTAAAATTATAAAAATTACTTTAAAAAATAATTTTTAACTATATAAGCCATATTAATTAACTGTAACATTGATGTGGTTAAAATCCTACTATATTAGCCATTTTATTAATTTATATTGGTCATATACTACTTTTTTGACTATATTGACCATGAGTATTTATAATTATCAACCACATAGTCCACATTTTCTATATTAGCTAATTTACTACAATTTATCAACAATATAATAATTTTTTACTATATCAACCATCAATATGTCTACTATATCAATTACACAATTTAGAATTTATTTCCTTAGCCATCAATTTGATTCCATCAACCCATTCCAGATGATACTTAACTATTTTGGAAATATTAAAATTTTAGCCTATAATTATATAAAATATTTCATCTATAATATATCAACCTATAATTTTTAATTGTATTGGCCCTCTTTTGATTTCCCATTAGTAAAATTATAATGACATGGCTGATATAATTACATTCTGGTAATTATTTCTTATTTATCTCCTAATAAATGCTTTCATTTTTTTTAAAATAATCTAGGACCTATCCATTTGTCATTAAATATTTAATTTTTATTTGATTTTTTTGGGAAAATTTACATTACATAGAGTTTCCCAAGTGCTTGGTTTGCCTATATCTAACCTATGTACCCTTTAAAACATTAATTACATTGTCTTATCTGGATAAATATTATACTAGGTCCTAGCATCCTTCATGACATATACCTCTCCATCCTATAGCCCTCATCTTTTTCTAAATTAGAAATAGTTGCTCATTGCTCTCAATATATCAAAATAACAAATGTCAAAATTATTTTCTTTTAACTATTTATAGTAAAATTTTAAAAATTGAACCTTTCAGATTTTATCCTATAGATTCCATTTTCAATCATATATTTTCTTTCCATAGGTTCGTTTGATGAACCAAAAGAAGTGACAAAATCCTAAATCTGCAAGGAAGTTTTTGGTACTAACATACTTTTTTTGCAAAAAAATTAGATTTTTTTACTTTTTATCCCTACCCAAATAATTTCACTATAGATTTGGCACCTTACATTAGTATTTATATGCACTTGGATTGATAGAGTCATCTTCATACCACTTTCACACTATATAACATTTTAAAAATCTTATAAGCCTACCCAAGCAATTGAAATATAGCTTTGGCACCTCACATCAAAAATTTTATGTGCCTATTTTTAGAGATTTTTTTAGTGGTAATTTTTTGTTAATTCATGAATATTTCATTTTTAGAAGTCAATATTTGGTGATTTTGTAAGGTAGCCAACAATGAAATATTGCCTAAATTTGAGGGTATAATTTAAATTTAAGGGTCAAATCACCTAATTTTTAATATAAATTTCTTCATATACATGTATTTCACTAGCATATTGAAATTTAATCCAGGTGCATTCACCACTATATATACTATCAAATGTCAGCATTTACTATCAAGCATATGCTATTTCTAGTTGGACTTGGGAGGGATATCATCAGAAAGATGGGTTGATCATAATATGTATGTTGTAAATTGAAAAATGAACTATGAAGGTCCATTTCATATTTATCGGGTAAAGTCCCAAAAATGTAGATGCCTGACTACATATGTAGTTACCCATCTGCATATGTAGATGTCCATCTATGTATGTAGATAAGTGATTGTATATGCATTAAAGTGACTATGAAATAACTTGACTTCATGTATATTCTCCTAACTATCATCTACATATGTAGTTAGATGACTATGCAGTCACCCCATCATATATGCATAGGTAGGTCTAGTTCCATTTAGAAACATTCGCCATTCAACTATCCTTGATTCACCTACATAATTATTCACTTTCCATACTAATTCACCACCATTTCAAAACTGATTTGACATAATTTTAAAAGGGGATTTTTCCTAGGGGGCCTTAAAAAAACCTTGTTTATCTTGCCATAATCATCTTCTTACAACTATGGCAATATACATATTTAATTTTATTGCAATCATGTAAGTGAAGGCATATCTATTTTATTTGTGTTTCTTTCATTTATCTCAATTTATTTAAAACCTTTGATTTTATCTCATGTTTTTATGATTATTTCCCAAACCACCATCCTATTGTACACTATTTTGAGATGTGATGAGCTTTGGGTGGGACATATGTACATATCTATATTTTTAGTCACTGATAGTTTATTTTAAATCTTTCTCTTCAAGTGCACATCTTAATAAGTGCATTAGGATATGGGTTGGGTCATATTTTGATACTTTATTAGATATTGGTGTCTTATGATCATAAATTATACCTATTTAAACTCATAAACTTACTATCTATTCACCCCAACATCCTCTAGTGATTTTTTCTCTTCAACTCACCTCTTATACCTAGTTTAAGGTTTTCTCCTAACTAGCTTGTTCAATATTGAGTTAGTTATTTTTTATCCCCTATGTTTATAGTTGTATTAGTCATGGAAAATGTAGTTTTGTTTCTTACCTATGTCCCCTTCCAACTATATTATCACTACTTAGTATAGTTGTTTTCATCTCTATAATATATCAACATGGCTAATATAGTACTAGCTTCTAACCATAACTTTATACTATATTGATATGGATTGAATTTGTTAGAATGTTTGTAGGAAGGTCCAATTATAAGTTGTAGACATTATTGTAAGATAAATAAGTGATAAGTGTAAGACATACCTTATTTTGTATAAAATATGGTCTCATGTAGGATATTAAAGCACATAGAAGTTGAATTGCTACTTTGATATTAAAAATGAAGAGTTATAGTCTCTTTGTAGAATTATATATACTCCAATTTTTTAAAATAAAAGGTTGAACTATAATAGAATAGAGATCAATTGATGGTACTATTCAATTCAATAATTTTCAATTCAGTGTAATATGTATGTACATATATTTTACTTAAATTATCCACTTCTTCATTACATATGACTATAATCTTACTTATAGTTTATCTCTTTACTTTTTAAATGGTAAAATGGTAACCAATACATCTATGTTAAAAGAAAAAAAATAATAATATGCCTTGTATTTTTCTTTAAAATGTATATAAATTCTTGTAACTATTCAAAGTCCCATTACAACTTTCATAGACTAAAAAAATTAGCATGTCATGATGAGTGATTATAGGGACCAATACTAACATTGGTTCATTTTTTAGGGCTTGAATATGCTAAAATGGTTTTAGACACCTAAATCTGGCCACCAATAACCTCCAATTTGGCTTTTGACCAATTTCCACCTAAAATGCATAGTTTGGCCTAAAAACCCTAAAACATGCTAAATGATGTGAACCTAACTTATTAAAGTGATTATTTTGGCTATATTATCCCTAAATGTGGTAGTTTAATTTATGATCAAGCTAAGTTTGCACCTAGGTGCTCTAGATTGCTATTTCCTATCAAATCTCTTGCACAAGACACATGCCTTTGTTATTTTATATTGGTAATATCCTAAATGAGAGAATGGATCTAATGCATTTGGCATTAACTTCCAATTCTAATCCAATCAAATTTTGGGTCAATAACAAGGCATTTTGATCAATTTGAGTAATTTGTGCACAAAGTGCTTAATCATGCTTAAGAGCTAGTTAAACCAAATTAGAGCCCAATTAATAATTCCATGGAAACTTATTGAATACTTGTTTTTCGAAATG
Organism: Torreya grandis; assembly: GCA_037957365.1. NCBI lineage: Eukaryota > Viridiplantae > Streptophyta > Pinopsida > Cupressales > Taxaceae > Torreya > Torreya grandis. The sequence goes on from JARHVA010000880.1 coordinate 1,703,323, forward strand.
AATATTGAATATTTGCATCATCAAGTGACCTCATTTCTTGGGAAGACATCCCTAGGCCATAAATGCCACAAATATCAAGATTCATGCCTCCCATGCCTCATCAAAGCCCTCCATGCCTCTATATTGCTCATCTATCCCAAATATTGATGAGACTATTTATGAATTTTAATTACATAATTTGATTAATTCTTATCCACACATCTCAATCTTGAGATGGATAGTTTAGGTTGATTCTAGCCATTTGAAAAAATCTATAAATAGAAGGTCTTACCACATGAATTTTAAGTCTTGATAATGAAAAGTTATAATGCAAAAATGACTTCAAAAGCTATTGAAATTAGTGTTACCATGAAAAATTTATTCCAAGCCAAGCTAAACCAATCCAAAAGCCAAAAGTGCCAAGGAGAGATGGAGGTAGTCAAGCTTCCTTTGATGAAGACTTCATGAGCACAAACTGGACAAACCACTACAAAAGCATTTGGAACATCCAAAGAAGGTGAAGGATTCTTATTTTTCCTTACTTTTTAGTTGTGTTTGTCATTTTATTTTTTTATTAAGCTCAACCTAGTAACTAGGCATGAAAGTGTTAGTTTAGTTTGTTGTCTATTAATTTGCTTTGTTTATTTTGTCACTATCACAATACTAATATCCTCTTCTTAGTCGAATTCCTAGTTCACATAATGACATACCCGATGGGACCCAAATAGCTTCAAAAATTTGATCACAATGATATCTCAAGAAACTCACTAACCTTTGTTACGCATAATCTTGGAGTGGGAGACTCAAAAGAGTGAAAAAATCAAGAAAAACACATTTTTCTGTAAGTGGTGGGTTTGACTGGACATAGTCATAGGATAGTTCTAAAAATCACAGTATTTTCATGTAGACTCATGGTATTGTGCTTAGCCATATTTATTTTTAGACTAAATTTGTGTTTATATGCAAGGGTTAATAATACCACTACTTTAGAAGTCATGGGATTGCTTTGCAACTCATGGGGTTGCTTAATTGAGTCACAATATTGTCTAACTATTAGTAGTTAATAGAAAATACCACAACTCATGAAGTGTTAGGATTATCCTGCTACTAGTGGGACCATTAAACTAAGTCATGGTATTGTGACCAAACTGCTTACAGTTTATAATATCATAACTTTTAAAGTTATAGGATTGTCCTGCAAGTAGTAGGATCATCATTCAAAGTCTTAGTATTATGAATAAATAGTTATTGGTTAGTTACAATACCATAACTCTTAAAGTTGTGGGATTATCTTGCGAGTAGTGATATTGCTCTATTAAATAGTGATATTGCACCATTGTGTCAAACTCGAGACTTCATTTTTCAAAGTTCATTATTTTAAACTTAAAGAAGCTTCAAGGCTAAAGGACATGCTAACATTTTTCTTACAAGACCAACTTGGAAAATTGCTAATTTTTTTTTAAATTATCTTTTGTATGCTTTAAAATAAGCTAGGAACATTATATTGGTGCTTAATATAACATTTAGGTGCTTAAGTAAGTTTTTAGCATTAATTTTCAAAGTTTATAATTTTAAGACCAAGGGGTCAAATGAACACCACCAAATCTTTCATTTGGGCTTAAAATTGAACACACTTGTCAATTTTGTTTTCATTTTTTCATTTAGAACTCTATTTTTGCAAAATACAAGGATGTTGCATGTCTGCTCTTATATTTGTCCCCTTTAGGGAATCTTTAGAATCAAAAGTGCTTTCCTTATTTTTAAATTGCCTAGTCCAAGGCATAGAAAGTACGTCATCTAAAACACTCCCCAAAAAATCAAAAAAGTATTAAGTGACCTTGAAAATGACCCTAAAGTCTTTTTATTTTATGCTTTCTTTATTTCATACAAACTTGGCTTGTGAGGGGGAATTAATTACCTCCCATGAGTTATTTAGGGAAGCTTTAACTTGGGGTTTAATCTCTTGGCATTGACTTCATTTAGCTCCATATTAGAGTTGTTTATGGGACGTAGTGGTAGTTTGGACATCACACTACACTAAGCAAACATCAGGATGTAGTGGTTGCAAAAAGGATTAGACCTTTTTGCAATAAGCCAAGTGCTATGGACCCAAAATCCATGATTTTATTTTGTATTATTTGACATGAAAGTCATTATGCAATTGATTCCCCTAGACCATTTGGAAACTTGTAGATCTTAGACAAATCCCCACTTGACATGGAAGTATTATTGGTGCAAGATGCGCCTCAAGGTCCATGTCACAATACTATCATTTGAGAGAAGGAGGTGTAAAAACCTACTATATAATGCACATTTACTTTTGGATGAACACTTAAAATGCTCTCAAATGATGTATATTAACGGATTCTAATAATACCAAGCAACCTTGTCAATTTAGGATCTAAGATAGATTAATTAGTTAGTTTTATCCTAGATTAAAGTCTTGTTTGGAGTCAAAACTTGGTGTAAACAAATGATTCAAACCAATCACACATGATTTTCCTTTGAATAAAGAGGCATTATGCTACCCATGTGAAATCATCAATTTTTCTTATTCAAATTTCATCAAAACTTGGAGTCATACCATCCACTTTGGTGTAGTTATGTTGCCCAATTAAGTCTAGACCTTTGTCAAAGTTTTTTAAGTCCTTCATTTATAATCTAAATTCAAAGTTTCACCTTTATAAGTTCATAGGGTTGATGTGTTAAGTGGGTTCTCAATTTACACTAAGCTTGAGGGAACTTAGGTTCAATTTCCAATTTGATTTGAAGGTCATTTAAGACTCATGATCATTATCACCACTTGATAGACTTAAGCCATTTTGTGCTAAACACTTACACTTTGAGTCTATGCACCACAACATTTTGAGTCAAGAAAGGTAGTGTTATGCTATGAAATTTGTGAGAAATTATATTTTCCTTAGAGATTTTTTAAAATAAGTATTTTGTCACATATTTTGGGTAGTCTAGCACTATTATGTTTCCCAAAACATTTTAGATATTATTTCATAGGCCCTCTTGCATAGAGTTCAAATTTGTTCCTACATTTTCAAACCAATTTGAGTATACTTTTTTGAACCTTTGTCTAGCACAGTTACGTTGCTCACTTTTTGTCTAGCTTATTTATCAAAAGAACTAAGTTTTATACCATTATTTGTGAGAAAACAAACTATCTCTAAAGTGCCTTTTATTTCATACCTTATACCTAGTTGATCGAGTCCATGTCCAAGAATCAAATACCTAGTGTTTGTTATAAGTGTTTCAAATCCATTAGATTAAAAATCATCTGTATTTCAAATTCTAGATTTTGATGCCATTTGGCCAAGAGTCCTAGCACATGACTTGTTTGAGCTTAGATTTTGATGCTGCATTTGGCCAAAAGACCTAACAACTTTTACTTTTCCTATATTAGACTAATTTGAAACACGTTAACCTTAGAGTTTGGAATTTTGATTTTTGGTCTATTTACTTGATTATCTTTGTGTGAAATGTGATGCATTAGATATTTAACGCTAGCTTATTTCCTCAAAAATCTTTGCATAAACCTTTTGATCCTTTTGATGAATCAAGACCAAGTTTGAACATAAGATTTTATACATTATTATTTTAGAGTTTGTCTAACTCTCTTCCCTTTTTATTACAAAGTATTTACTATGGATCCCAACATGTATTCCTACACTCATAGTGGACTCATGTACAATCCAAGGATTAATAATGTAGTTGCATAGGAAGAAATGGTGCAAGACCCCTATACAAATAATATTGCTTATGAGATGGATCCTTATCCCTCTTATAATAATAAATTAGGGGCACAAAGCCAAGATCCATTGGCTAACTATTTGGTTAATACACCACCCTATTTAGAATAAGAATAAGAAGAAATTACACAATACCTAGCTACAATACCTACCACTGATGAACTAGTTCTAAAACAATCATGCTCTACTAATATGACTTCCACGTATGATCCATTTTTATTTGAGCAGAATTTATTGGAGAACAAAGATGAGATTTTGGTTAGAGCCATAGAGGTAGGGGTTAAGTTTCTAGCAGACTTCCCCCATGAGAATTTACCAAGCCTAGTAAGAATGCCCCACAACATAATTTATGATCAACATGCTTCTTCTAGAAATCCTTTGGCTCTAGTCCAAATAACATATCAGGACCCTAATATGCCTAACAGAGGAAAAATCTCATGGAATACCACTTTGACCAAATGTAGATGGCATATCAAACCTACCTAAATCTAACACATAATTTCAATCAAATGACCATAGTGAGCAAACCTCTTATTGACTTAGTTCCTTTAATAGGAGTTTTGATATAGTTAACTGGTCAAGACAATAAAAGTTTAGACCCATTCATACAAAAAACTTTAGTAGATAACTTGCTACATATGCCCATTATTAAAGAAGTGTATTTTTCTTCTACGTATAATAATGAGCAAAATATAGTGGACAATGTGTAAGCAACGTCCAATCCAAATCAAAGTGGTACTAATGCACAAACAATTAGTCAACAACATGTGCCTGTAGTTAATATTATGATTGGAATATCATACTAGGGATTAGGAGTTTCTACATCCCAAACTCAACCAGCTACTTCATCAACCATGTAACCAATAGGATTAGGTAGTCAACCAACAACCAATGCCGTGTCTCAATAATTGAATGTGATGAATCCTACTCCTCATCAATAAGTGATGAGTAGTATTTCATAATAGTAGGCATAATCTAGTGTATCAATGCAACTAAGGCTGAATGTATTGCCACCTCAATAAGGGGAAACTAATGTTCCACCTTGTCAAGTAGGGATAAACATACCTCTTCAATCATAGAATAGGTACCAATCCAAAATTAAATGATGACTGTACAACAACGTGTAAATTTTGGTCAATAGTAGATTTCATATCTTCAACATGCTTTCACTTACCAATAAGGATTCATGTAATAATGAGGCTCTCATGTTTCTCAAGTACTCTACTAGACAATAATCAGTTCAAAATGTGCCACAAGTTTAGAGACAGGGTCTTGATTCACAAGTTCCCACTCAACAAGTTTAATTAGTGGAAAACATGTCCCTTTTAAACCACAATAGGCATAGTATAGTTATATCCCTCCATCCCAAACACAAAATCCTCCAAGTCAAACCTTTATAGCCAACCCAAACTAGAATATTAGCACAATAAAATGTACAATTTCAAGTACATCCTAATTTGCATATGCATATTCTTGGTCCATTTCCCAACCAAAACAATATACCCCAATAGATATCTCCATCATAACCTAGTCAAATTATCCCACTTGTGACCTCCCAACCATCTACCCAAACCAATGTTCTCCCTCAAACCAATGTTCCTTCTAGTTTCCTATCACAAGAATTACAATAGATGAAGGATGTAATTGTTGCCATTCAAGCTGGGAAACATATTAAAATTTTTAAGTTGGATGGCGTGTGTTCTAATTTATTCAACATGGATTACTTACAAATACCATTTTCTCTAGGATATGAACCACCAAAATTTGACAAATACAAAAGGAAAGGTGACCCTAAGGCCCATTTAACCGAGTTCTTTGTTGCATGCTAGCTAGTGGCATATAGTGATATATACCTTTTGTTGTTGTTTCCAAGAAGTTTGGTTAGACAAGCCTTGGATTGTTTCTTAAAGTTGCCCAAGAATTTAGTAATAGATTTTGATAATCTTTCTGATAAATTTGTGTAGCACTTTTCCTATCATCTCGAACATGAGGTTTCATTGGTTGACTTGACACAAGCAAAATAAAAAGTTGGTGAGAGTTTTACAAGTTATCTACAATGATGGAGAGCCCTTTCAAGCTAATTCACCCACAGTTTATCAGATAAACAATTAGCTATTATGTTTACTAAAAATTTGCATAGTGAGATAGCTTATCATTTGAAACTACAATATGCACATACTTTCAACGAGATCATCGACAAAGGATTGTTTATTGAGAGAGATCTTATTAATAAAGGAAACATCAAGCTTACTTTAACTAGTTAGAATCAAGGTATTAATTAGGAAAGTGGCCAAAATCAACATCCAATCCAAGCGTAACCATCACAACTAACAGAGGCCAATAACCAAGATAGGCCAAAGCAATTCAACCATAATAAGAATGTTGTGGGTAATGGAGTAACCAAGTCACGTCATGTCCAAATAATTAAAACATCATTTGCACCACCTTTTCATCTTAATCCTACCTAAAAACCTCTCTAACCAATGCTATAAGCACAACAATTGAGACTTGCACAATAAATACAATAACCTTTACCATTATAAACCCCTCCTCCAAGGAGAATTGTGCCTACACATCATGTCTTTAGTGACCTAGGAGAGCTTATTGAGTCTGTATTTTGAAAACTTACTACTACTAATCTGATTCATTGGCTTATATCAAAGCATTATCCATAAGGCATTCCTTATCTTGATTGGTACCATGAAAATGAATTCTCTAAATATCATTGAGTCAATGGGCATAATTTGTGAAGATGTGTGAAAATCAAGCATTTGATTGAGAATATGTTGGAGAATGGGGAGATAACATTGGATAATGGTGCTTCCACCTCCAATCAAACTTTTGGGATTTATCAAAACCCGTTTCCCCAACATAACACATAGTAATGACATAACAATAAGAAATAACAACAATAACACCGGCTGGTGTAACAACAAAATCAACATTATTAAAATCAAAGGCCAAATTAGTAGAATCAATACAATTAACAATAGAACCCACAATGTCAGAACAATGGACAAAACCAAGGTCAAAATGGTAACAACCAAAAAACCTACCATGCAATTGTACATGGTTACAACAAGGTTGTAGCTCATATTATAGGGGATAGTGTTAATACCATCTCCATTAATCCTAGACTGAGCACTAATCAATTTAGACCATTACCAAACAATACCACTCAACCAAATTACATGGATAATTGTTATTTGACTTAGGGCCACACATAGGCAAACCAAAAAATTGGGACTTCCACTTTTGGACCTTATACTGATAACTCACCCTTTCCATGTGACTAAATACAAGTGCACCATCAACTGAGACTTATCCTATCTGGTCCCACACCATTCCCAAAATTTGTTAGCAATTATGGTCTAACATCTAATCCTGATTGTGCAATCACAACTTAGAGGTCAAAGACTACTATCATAGGACCATAACCATCTACCACTTTGCCTAATATCCAACCAACTATTCAACCATATAATAAACCATTTACCATTGACCAAGACAAGAAGTTTGATATTGTGGAACAATTGTAGAAGACACCAGCACAAATTTTTATTTTAGATTTACTTTGAATGTCAAAAATACACAAGAACATTTTGAATGAGTTTTTAACCTAATCCACTATTACCAGTGACATATCCCTTGATAAATTTCAAGCTTTGGCTAGACACCTAGCTCTATCCCAACAAGTCACACTTAACCAAAGTGATATGTCTTCCCTCACCCCACTCCATAATAATCCATTATAAATAGAAGTTTATATAAAGTGGCATAAAGTGAAATGTGTCCTTATAGACAATGGATCCATCCTCAACATAGTGTCTCTAAAGATCATCAAGCTTCTTGGGTACACAAAGATAGATCTCCAGCCAAAAATGATAACTATCAAAGCTTATGATAATACAAAAATAGAATCACAATGCACCATTAGCTTACCAATTATCATTGGGCCTTTGACCCATGATACACTTTACCATGTGCTTGATCTTGAGTTGTCATATAATATGCTTCTAGGTAGGCCTTGGTTACATGAGATTTGTGCAATCCCATCAATGTTGTACTGATATATCAAGTTCTCCCACTCAGGGATGGAAGTGAATATTCCAAGATATTTACACCCATATGGACACTGTAAACATGTTAACGCTGAGTTTCAAAGCTACAATTACCAATATGGCCTGAATCCAAGTTCCAAGTAGGATAAAGGAAAGGCCATACTTATTGATCCTCCACAAGATAATTGCATAGATCCTAATACCTTGGATTCCCTTTCCCACATGCCACCTCCTAAAGCTTCCAATCATTTCACCATTTTAGATAATGGCCTAGAGGAGTATGTGACCCATGATACCTTTGATATTGTTAATATTCCTTAGAATCCAAAGAATTTTATATGACCTAAAAGTATCCCACATATGCATTGGCAACAAAAGAACAAAGATTAGGGACCTGTCATGTTTGTACCAACATCTAGCCTAGAACTAGACCCTCTTAAAGGAGATGAATCATGGTTATACAATGACAAATTAGATGATTGTTACAAGAGCACCAAGTATCTTATTCCCAATAGGATCATGGAACATCAAGATTATGAAGGAAGAGGCCTCAAAATAAATCAACAAGGAACCATTATGCTAATTTTCATGACTAAGTATAAAAGACCTTATGGACTTAGATTTAAAGTACTTGGGGGTGACCTCACATATCTTATTTGAGTTCCAACACTAGTGGCTAGTGATGATGATGCTGATAGTGAATCAGAGTTTGATCATAGCCTCACCTTTGATGACCTACATGAGACTAACCTATTTGATAACAATGCCATATGTACCCTTACCCTAGTAATTCATCAAAACCCATTGCCATTATACTATCCCAAACTGATAGATTGGGGCCAACAAGAATCTAATTTACTGGTTGATGAGTTTTAGAATGATGAGGCATTTTGTGACTTTTTAGGCCTTAGAGATAAAGTTCCATTGGGAGATTATAAATCAAGATTATTTATTACATTAGATCCTGAAGCCTATTTTGGAGAGCGGGTGAACACCCTTAGCCAAAAACAAATAAATAAAATATTGAGGTCCCAAAGTGAAAACCTCTTTGAGGTGCTTTTTGACTAGGTAAATAGTAAAGATAAAGGAAAGTCTAGTGGTGAAAACCTGTTTCAAGTGTCATTGGATGGGGGTGTTCATTCTTCTTTGAATTTAAACCAAGAGAGCACCAATGATAAACTTGCCTATGGATCTAAGTTCAATTTTTTACAACAAGTATTTGATCAAATTATTCAAGAATTTTTGACTATTTTTATCACATGGCTAGATCTCCCATTAGGGGACTCAAATTCATCATGCCTAGGAAACATTGAAGAGTAAGTCCTAACAGAGGACCCTGATATAGTCTAATAGTTTAAGTCTTTACCTACTATCCTAGAAGATGGTTTGACCCTTCTAGTCAAAGATATAATAAAGGTAAACATCAAGACTCCATCATACCCAAAATGGATAAAATTAGGCATCTCCATCACTGAGAAGGAACGTGAAGTCTTTACAACTTTATTAAGAGAATTTGTAGATATATTTGCATGGGCTTATTCTGACATGCCAGGTTTGGACCCTACTTTGGTTTTGTATGACCTTGTGGTCAATCTTGATACCAAAATAGTGAAATAAAAGATACATAAGATGTATCCTCACATTACTATCTTGGTAAAGAAAGAGTTGGAAAAACTCTTAGAAGTAGGATGTATTTGATCCATTGACTACTCAAAATGGATATATAATGTTATACCTGTTAGCAAAAAGCCTAAAGGAATTAGAATCTATACTGATTTTTGAGACATAAACAAATCTTGTTCTAAGGATGACTTTCTTTTGCCTAATATTGACATGATCATCAAATCCACAGTGGGTTATGAAATGCTTTCACTCATGGATGGCTTTTTAGGATACAACCATATTAGAATATCACCAAAAGACTAACATAAAGCAATGTTCACCACTCGATGGGGAACATTTTGTTATCAAGTAATGCCATTTGGTCATAAGAATGATAGATACATATCAAAGGGCCATGACTATCATATTCCATGATATGATGCATGATATTGTTGAAGACTATGTCAACAACATATTAGGAACATCCAAAACCAGGGCTAACCATCTAGCAATGCTACATAGGATATTTGAAAGATTATGGGAGTCAAAAGTCAAACTCAATCCAAAGAAATATGTGTTTGGTCTAAGCTCAGATAAATTATTTGGCTTCATCATGTCTCATAGAGGCATTGAAGTTGATCCAGCTAAAGTCCATGCTATAATCGATATGTTACCACCAACCAATTTGAAGGAACTCCATAGTTTATAGGGAAAGATCTAGTTAATTTGACTCTTCATCTCTCAGTTAGAAGAAAAGTGTCATCCATTTACACATCTTCTAAAGAATTGAGTTGCATTTCACTGGGATGACCACTTACAAATAGCTTTTCAACAACTCAAGGACTAGCTAGTTAATCTAAATATTTTGTTACCTCTTATGCTAGGAAGGCAATTATTGTTGTATCTATTAGCTACTGAAAATGCCTTGGGGGCACTTTTGGCTCAACATGATAACAATGTAAAAGAGCATGTAGTATACTACTTAAGTTGTACCTTGGTCACATATGAACATAACTATGCACCTATTGAAAAAGCTTGTCTAGCCATGGTCTTCATAGCTCAAAAATTATGCCATTACATGTTGAACAATAAGACCATGGTCAATTAAAAAGTATATCCACTCAAGTATCTATTATCTAAAATAGATTTACAAGGCAAAATGACCTTATAGATCGTGCTTCTTGGTGACTTGACATAGAATATGTCAATCAAAAGGTAATCAAAGGATAGGTCCTTACAAATCAACTTGTTGAAGCACCCCTTACAGAAACAAATCCATTCTTATTTAATTTTCTTGATGAATCCATAATGACCATCATTGTCACACCTCTTCAAGAGCAACACTGGAAGCTATATTTTGATGGTTTATTTATTTCATATGGATTGGGTGTAGGCCTCCTATTTATTACATCATAGGGGGATCTAATCTTGAAATCATTCAAAATCATTTTTCCTTGTACAAACAACATGGCTAAGTATGAATCACTTGTATCCAAACTTTGATAGGTAGTAAAATGAAATATACGTCATTTATAGGTTTATTGTGATTCTTAGTTAATCATCAATCAAGTCACAGACTATTTTCAAACCAAAGATGATAAGTTAGTTCCATATAAAGCTATAGTCAACACTCTCAAGAAATAAATTATTGACATTCAATTTGAGCATATACCAAGGGCTAGTAATAGAACTGTAGATGCCATGGCTAATATCATCTCTCTAATTTAATAAATAGATGAAGCTAGAGAGTATAATTTCCTTATTAAGAATTTATTTACACCAGCTCATGAACCTTCAACCGTTGCAATGATTTGTGATATTATTGATCCTAATTCTATCTGGTACTCAGACCTTTACAACTACCTTCATGACCAAGTTCTACCACCTAACCTATATCAAAAATAAACCAAATCCTTTATCCATCACTCCACTCATTATACTCTAGTTGGATCCACCCTTTACTGCCATAGTTCTGATGGAAATTTGCTTCATTGTTTAACTTTGGTAGAGTCTACACTAGCTTTAAGATAAGTTCATGAAGGGCTATGTGGAGCTAATTATAACAGGGAAGTCCTATCTAAAAATCTATTATGTATTGGTTATTATTGGCCCAAGATGGATGCAAATGTGACTACATATGTAAATAAGTGTGATAAATTTCAATGGCATGCTAATATGAGTCATGCCCCAACAGAAACTTTGAAACTAATGTTGACACCATGGCCATTTGCTACATGGGGACTTGAACTCATTGGGAAAATCAACCCCACTTCATCTGATGGCCATAAACATATCCTTACCACCACTGAATATTTCACTAAGTGGGTTGAATTTATACCCCTCACTTACGTGACTGGAAATCAAATTTCTAAATTCATTTTCAACCATCTCATTTGATGCTATGGCATCCCCTCTAAAATTATATCTGATAATAGAGAATCACTTAAGAAAAAAGATGTTGACAAGCTATCTACCAAATATAACATCACACAACATTTTTCTCTGGCATATTACCCTCAAGGTAATGGCCAGGCTGAAGCATCAAATAAAACCATTGTCAATATTCTTAAAAAGATTATCAATGATGCTAATCATGATTAGAACCTATAAATATTACCTACCCTTTGGGAATATTGTACCAATCATTGTACCCCATTGGATCCACTCCATATTCACTTGTTTATGGCACTGAAGCCATCCTTCCCATTGAGGTTAAGTTACCTTCACTATCCATATCTTTCAAGCATGTCCTAGATGATCATGACTATCCAGTAGCTTTCCTACAAGAGCTAGACCTACTTGATGAAAAACACATAGCTACAATCAATAATATTTAGGCATATTAGAACTGACTCAAAGGCCACTATAATCAGTGCATCAAGTATACAACATTTGAACTTGATGATCTTGTTCTTAAAGAAAACCAAAAGAATATCATGGCTAAGAAGAAGTTTAAAGGTAAATTTAAACCAAATTGGATAGGTCCTTTCATCATTACTAAAGATTATAGATCAGGAGTATATAGGCTTGCCACACTAGATGGAGATGAACTTCCTAAGTTGATGAATATTACTCACCTCAAGTAGTACTATGCTTGAGTGCTATGGTGTGTTGTTTGTAAAGACTGTTTTAGCTGTGCCATTTTATCACTATTCTTCTTTATAAAAATATCATGCTTATCATTCCTTTTAGCCCATTCCATTTGCTTTACTATCCCATTCTATCAACCAAACATATTTTAAATCCTATCTACCCAACTCGTTTGACCTTGGTTTTTGCCATTCATTACACATTTTTAGCAGCAATGAATTTGATCAATTTCATCAGTTGTTTCAATTACTTCAAACAGAGATCATATTTTCGAGTAGTATGATAGAAGTTTTGGTAATTTCATCCTTTATTTATTATTCCTTTCTTATCACCAGTCTTGATACTAATTATAACCACCTTTGGGAAAATTATTACCATTGATCCATGCCATTATGTCCTAGTTATAACCATCCATGGGAAAAATTTATTTATTGAGCCTTGACATATCAACTTGCCACTTTCTATGCCATACTATGCCTTTTTACCAATTATGCCTAATTTGTTTGAATTGACTGCTATACTAGTCAAATTCCTTCACTATAGGGTAGAACTATAGTGACTTGAGGTCCTACTCTAGGACTATGTAGGTAGTGTTTGATACTTGTTGAGGTTAGCTCAGTCACCCTTTACACCACACTATCACTATTTTTTGAGAAACTTAAGTTTGAGTAATCTCATCATTTTATGAGCAACCTAAGTTTGAATGCTCTCATCATCTTATGAGCAACCTAAGTTTGAACGCTCTCACTATTTTGTGAGCTTGAACCATTTAGTATCTCATCATTCTTGATTGAGTTGAGATACTTCAAAAAATTCCAAAAAAATTTGTAAAATAATTAAAAAAACCAAAAACATTGACCATTTATTTTCCTTAAGGATTCTGGGAACCCTTACTAAGTTCTAAGAAAACCAATTGTCACTTAGTTTCCCCATCCTTTTTGGCCTTTTCTCTCATGCACTTGTAATTTTATACGCCCATTCCTATTCTTATATCACATCCATTCTATTTATTTTTATCATTTATCACATCATTCCCATTCCTTGGGAGAGCTACATTTGGCCTAAAGTTTTTATTAGATATTACATCCATGGAACTATGTAGGCAATGCCCACTTGCTTAGTGCATATGGAGATAGCTTGGCTACCCCCATCCTTTTCTTATATTCCCCTATTTTGTTCATTTGTTAAGTTTTCACCTATTTTTTAGGGGCAATATTCATATGGTTTCTATTGTGTTGTTTGTTTGTTTGTTTTTGCTTATTTTATTTATTTGTTTGCCTATTTATTTGCTTTTAGCATTGTTGCCTTGATTCAGTCTATGTGTGTTCATTAGGTGATTCCTTATACACACTTATATTTTAATCCATCCATATTCATATGTTTACATTGTTATCATGGTTTCTATCATTAGTGCATTATTTTCTATTTGAGTATTGGATTTTGGGAGTCAGTCCTTATGCATATTTTAGCTAAGTCCTCATGATGTTATACCATGATGCCTACCTACATGTGCTATAGTAAACCTTAGATTTAATAAGTCTATTCAAAAATGGTAGCATCAACATCTCTTCAACATCGACATCCTGATTCAATCCTAATCATATCCCAAATAGAGTAATTAACCATGAAAGAATTTCAACCTTTATTAGTTTGGATGAGCATTTATCTACTAGTAGGTTGTTCCAATTCATCATTAGCCTTTGTGCTAAGTTATCATCATCCTCAACCAAGTTTATCATGTTTTCCATAATTAGGGTCCAATGATTATAACCTCCTATGGGAAAATCATTGCACACCATCCCCACTTGCATTTCTCAATGATTATAACCACCTTTAGGCAAATCATTATGTTATCACCACTTTACTTTTTCTACCCATATAGGGGCATGCTATTATCTTGTTTGTCTGTCCCAACTAGGGAAACTCCATCTTCTTAATGATATAAATACCTTTGGGAAAATCATTGTTTGATCATACCACATTGCCACTATCAAGGTACAATGCTTATAACCACCTTTGGGAAAACCATTGTACACCATCCCACTTGCATTCTGAGTGATTCTAACTACTTTTTAAAAATCATTATGTTTTCACCCCATCATCTTTCCTTTCTTTGGTCCCCTCTTTTCACTTCTTATCAAAGTACTATTTGTCAACCTACTTGTGTCAATCATTCCCTCGAGAGGGCATCATATATTTAGTTTATCATCATTTTAGTTGTAGGCATATAGGACCTTTTCATTTTGTTAGAAGATGTTACTATATTTATAGCTTGCAATGCCTTCCCAAATAGGGGCAAACTATAGACACCTAAATTTGGCCACTGATAACTTTGAATCAAGATTTTGACTAATTTCCACCTAAAAACACTAAAACATGCTAAATGATGTGAAATTGACATATTCAATTGCTGATTTTGGCTATAGTATCCCTAAATGGGGTAGTGCAATTTATGGGCCAGTTAACTTTGGTCAAATCATTTCGAGTCAAAATGCCAATTTTACACATGGGTGCTCTGGATTGCTATTTCCTATCAAATCTCTTGCACAAGACATGTGCCTTTATTACTTCTAATTCCAATCCATTTGAATTATTTTAGGCCAATAACAAGGCATTCTGATCAATTTAAGGAATTTGTGCACAAAGTACTTGATCATGCTTAAGAGATATTTAAACCAAATTAGAGCCTAATTAATAATTCCATGAAAAATTATTAAATACTTTTTTTTATAAATGAATATATGCATCATCAGGAGACCTCATTTCTTGAGAAGACATCCCTAGGCCATAAATGTCATAAATGTCAGGATTCATGCCTCCCATACCTCATCAAATCCCTCCATACCTATTAAATGCACCTCTATCCCAAATATTGATGAGCATATTTATGAATTTTAATTACATAATTGGATTAATTCTTAGCCACACATCTCAATCTTGAGATGGATGGTTTAGGTTGATTTTAGCCATTTACAAAAATCTATAAATAGAAGGCATTGCTACATGCATTTGAAGTCTTGATAATGAAAATTTATAATGAAAAAATGATTCAAAATCTATTTCAATTAGTTTTACCATGCCAAATTGATTCCAAGCCAAAAGCCAAAAGTACCAAGGAGAGATAGAGGTAGCCAAGCTTCCTTTGATGAAGACTTCATGAGCACAAGCTGAGCAAGCCACTACAAAAGAATTTGGAGCATCCAAGGAAGGTGAAGGTTCTTTTTTACCCTTACTTTTTAGTTGTGTTTTTCATTTTTTTTTGTTATTAAGCTCACCCTAGTAACTAGGCATGAAGGTGTTAGTTTTGTGTGTTGTTTGTCAATTTGTTTTGTTCATTTTGTCACTAACACAATACTAATCTCCTCTTCTTAGTCAAATTCTCAGTTCACAATGGTTACCTAATCAAAGACACCTTGAAATTTATCTAGATGCAATGATATATAAGTTCATAGATGAAAAATGCATAAGACTAAGATTTTTTATAGAGGATATTATTTTCAATCACATCCATGTATATATTTATGAAATATTTTAGTGTGATTTTCTTGAGCTGCTAGTAGAATATCTCTCTAAACATGAATGTTACTACTTTAGACCATGATAAATAATTGTTTTTGTGTGGAATGAACAAAATTGAGAAAGATCCTGTAATCCAGCTACTAAATGGACCCATGAAATTGATCATTGGGTAAACATTACAAGTGATGGGTATAATACATAATTTATTGTTTGGGGATATGTTACATTTGAACCTACTTATAATTTGTTTGTTAGAGGGATTAGATTCAATTTTTGAAGTGAATCCATATGCTATTGAATAAATTGGTTGTGGAAAAGTCCATGGTGTCAATTCTAGCTGATATGAAGTAGTCACTTAGGGAAATATGAGGAAATAAACTAGAGGGAGTCGAATGAAAAAAAGTTAAACCATGGAACTTGAACCTAAACCAAAAGAATGGATAACATAGGGTCTCAAAAAAATAAAATAATTTTAGGGATTCAAAGAGAGCTACAACAACAACAACTATGGATTTTTTTTAAAAAAAGAACGGGAAAAATTAGTTACAAGTAAGAGTAGACATGAAGCTATGAATAAAATGGGAGGAACCAGATCTTTGGAAGGATGATCCAAATATGAAGGTTGGAGAGCACCAAAAGAGAAGAAAGGAACCACATGAATCATAAATAAGATATAAAATAACTAGGAATTGGAAATTGACTCAGAAAGAGAAGAATTAAGAGAAAAGAGACAACATAAAGAGGTTAAAACAAGGTAGTTAGAATGAGTTAATAATATATTTAAAGGGAAACTGTTGAGACAATGATTAAGTAACTAACCTAACCTAATGAAAAATGACCATATTTTTAATAATTAATGATGAAACATGGAAGGAGGTTAGGTTTAAGAATGGGTATGATAGATACCTCAGACATGGTTTGTTCAATCCAAGGGAACACATCCTTATGTATATTTTAATAGTTGAACATAGTATCCTAAAAGTAGTCAAATAAGTATTCAAAACTACAAAGTGGTTTAAAGAAGCTAAAAAAAATTCGGTCAGAATAGGAATGAAATTGGATGTGGAGGTATCTCAACTATTGATTCAAATATTCTTAGTACTAAAATTACATTCATAAAAATTGTAAACACTAGTGAAATCATCCTCAAGCAAGCCAATGATATCTAACATAATCATAGGAAATATTTTGTTTCCTATGTAGGATTTTGTTACTTTAATCCATATGATGGGTCCACTAAAATAGAGAAGTATTTTTTGACTTGAGAAATGAAGTGGCAAGTTAAGGGTGTGACAATTGATGGAGATAAAAAAATACAAACTCATAAGATCCTTGACTGGTCAAACTCTAGAGTTAATATTTAAAAATAACCATGTAACCATGATTATTATATAGTTCAAGGGAAAATTCACAAGATAACTCAAAATTTATAATTGTGCGAGTAATACTATTCTATATTTAAAAGATATTAGATAGAAACTGAGAGAATCAACATGGGATTATGATCACCAGGTTTTCAGATGTAATAAATAAGTTTAATTTTTAATTTTAGGATTTCGATAAAGTTTCTTGGTTTGTATAATGATTTTGAATCAACATTAAATTTACATAGTGATGCAGATATCCCTCATTATCTACTCTTTCCATACCTTTGATAACTACAATTAACAATTCATGCATTAAATCTTCTCAATCTTTCCTTATTTATCAACTCCCTCAATAGGCTTGGTGTTATTCTCATTCATGTCCTATTGAATAGGATTATTTTATTTCTTTATATCTACCTTTGTAACCTCTATACACTCACACTCATCCTTTTGTTTCTCATACCATTCTTCTTCTATCTCCCTTTCAAGCAATCCCTTAATGACTTCACTAGGCTATAAGCTTCTCAACACCAAAATCACCTCATTTATTGATATAGGTATCATGTATACAATATTTTAACATGAACTACCTCTCTAGGTATTAACATATTTGTTTCAATTCATCTCACACTCTATTACAACCTCAAGTGCCTTTTACACTCCTCAAACCCTCAACCAAACTTCTCTCCTAATAGCCTTTTTATGACAATTTTGAATTATGTAGACAAGTACAAATTTGCATTGAAAATATGATTTAATTAATAATTACCCTCTATCCTATTCTTTCTCAAACCAAATTTAATTTACCAACTCCCTTGGCTTCACCACTTTCTCACCTCTTCTTCTTCCCAATTAGCCCTTCTTTAGGCCTATTACCCCCAAAACAAAGGAAACTATATTGTATGGTGTGGAATGACTTAAAAACCACTTAAATATTATTTTTAATCATTAATTACATAATATTAAAAATTTATAATATATTTTTATGGATAAAATTTAAGATACATCAGTTTCTTCTAGAAACCCTAGGTCTAAGACTGTGACAGTCTATGTGATGATCGAGACCTTTCAAAATGTAATATATTGAATTTGTTACCTATTATAACACCTTAAATAACTGAATTAGGTATTTACTAACCCTCATAAACTTATCGAAACACCAAATTGTCTCCACCAACCACTATACTCCTCTAACCTTCACTTTGATAGAGTTTTAGCTTTTTGATAGGTTTTTAATTGAGACTAGAGTCCTTGAAATAACATTTTCTCTCTCTTTAAATCACCAAAAAAATTAATAAATCATCTATTAATTCATAAAAACCCTCCAAAAACCTATTTATAAAATTCAAAATCTTTGATTGGCTAATAAACAAAGATACTCCATTTTGTCTTCACTTAGGGTTTTAACCCTACACAAATGTTGGAAAGTCATTGATTGGTATAATATGAGTAGGATTTATTATTAATGATATTTGATCACTTTATAGGGCTATAAAAACCATAATACACCTTATTAAACTCTTATATCTCTCCTTAATACCTCTATTCAACAACAAACTCAAATTTTGACTCTAACTATGTGTACAAACATAATGTTCTATAGGTCTAAGCATAGTTATTATTCAAAAATATATTAAACCAAATTGAAAACACTTAGGTATAATTAATAATGTTAAAATAATTGATTAAAAATTCATATAAGCATCAATCATCATTTTATGTAACCTTTCTTATCTAAAATGCAGGCTTAGGTTTGTTTGATCACAAAATATAGGTTATACAAAGTCTCTATTTGATATCCTTAGAAAGTATTTATAAAAATAGTTAAATACAATGTAATAAACCTTTAATTACTAAAAATAAAATATATTTAACATATATATGTGGATCAAACTTTTTCCACAGATTCTTCCCTTGTATTTGACATTTACACAATCCTTAGTTTTGAATACATATTATGGAAACATAGGGCATATATACAGGCAGATATCAAAACATAGAAATTTATATTAATTGTATTGAATTTATAAATATTAAATATTTTATATCATTTAATACTTCATTCTATTATAACATTCTAACTCCTCTAAACCTAAATTCTGTACTCTTCCTCTATATCAATCATTCTTTCTATATTTTCTTGTTAGTTACTTGTATGAAGGTAGTTACAAACTGTTTAATTCATGAAATTAAATTTAATTTACATTTTATTACACATGGTAACACCTTAAACTCTCTCTTAAGACACCTTAAGACATAAATAACCTACTACAAACATTACACTTCACCAAACACCTCCCCAAAGCAAATAACATAATTCAAATTTTCAAATTGGAATTTTGGCAGGGAACTCTCCCAAACCAAAGAACATCCAAAACATAGACACCTAATTACTATAACAACCTCATTGGTTCCCTATAGGACTTATAACACTAAACTAAACTAAATTGACCATAAAAAACACTTGAATACTTTAATTTATTATAATGTCAAATGATGCCCTACATCACATAGCCCAAGCTCAATTTACCATAAAAGTTGATGAAAGATCCATTTCAATCATATTAAATCAAATATAAGACTAATGCTAAGTGAGATTAAATATTGCATAGGGGTGTGATCTATCACCTAGTCTAGTATCCCTTTATCTTTAAATGAAACTTCAAGGGGGAAATAAATAATAATTTTTAGTATGGTTTATTGAATGTGCACAAGAGGGACACCAAAGGAATGAATATCCAAAGATAAAAATAAAGTCTTGAAAATTGTTTCACATTATAGGACATGAAAAATATGAAGTTTCACATATTACAATAGTCACACAATGTATTCTGCACTTTTTATAAGTTTAAAAACCATGATAAAAATAACTATAGGGCTCTCTAAGAGTTGAAAGAAGATATCACTATAATTTTTTCATAGTGACTACATAGTTATCTCTAGTTTCAGAACTCACTACACTAAAACTAGATGTTAATATAGTAGCATAAGGTGGTTGGGTTCCCACAACAACACAACCCATAACTGGATAAAATCCTCAATCTCACTAATACTAAATAGGGTATATTCCTTAGTGACCACAATATTAACTAGGTTAGACACCTAAATATTCTCAGTATCAACCAAGGTGAACACCTCATTCTCTTTAATATCAATAGGGATGGACCCATGCATCACCATGATAATAACTATTTTGGGTACCTTTTTCCTATTATAAGTGATATATAGGATATACTAAGAATAAAAAATGGTGGGGATCACCATAGAGATAGGGAGGATATTAGGTATGTTATCAAGGGGGTTTTCATGGAGGTAATCAAAACTAGAGTCAAGGAAATAGATAGACTATGAAACCTATTACTTATTACCTATGTCGGGAAACAAATCAAATTTCATGGAAATGTCCCTACAATTTTAAGAGGGAAATGTTTTGTGTATATTAAAAGATTACATGATGATACAATACTAAGGATTTCCCCATACTTAAAAAATAAAAGAAGGAGAAGATGATGTAAAATGGTAATATGGTTCATTCTTACCCTAAGAACAATGGGTTTATCTAGGCTATGACTATAAATAAACATATAAAACAAGATATTCCACCTCTTAGATTGCCTAAAGAAAATGTGATTGAAAAAGTGAGAGAGGACAAATATCTAGACCCTATGAGAGAGAAGGTTTTGATGAATGAAGCAAACCAAATATCATAATAAATATTGATTCCAAATTCCATTGAATGAGATCCAATGATAATAGAGGCCCAAATGTATTGATATATTTACTGAATCTTGCAATAGGATGGGGTTTTCACTTCTCTAATGGATTTGATAGAACTAGTAATTACTCTTATAAATGAAGGCATTTACTAAAACATTAAAAATATATTACTTTATTTGTTAGATTATGCACAAAAAGGTCAATAGAGAACATAGTTATTATTGTGGTATACCAAGACCATGAAACCATGTGATGTGGAATATAAAAATAATATTGAGCTCACATGATATGAAGTTCCTAAAGTTATCTTTAATTTCAGTAATATTATAAACATGATTCCTAAATTGACTTGAGAAGCTAGTGGAAGGTTATCTCTCATTTATGATCTACTTAATCTCAATTTTGGGGATAATTATTGGGTCAAACCAATTGCAATACTTGAATATATATACATAAATGTGGTTGACTTAAGTCTATTTGGAGATTTTAAAGTTTTTGAAATGAAGATAGATGAGATGCACTATCCTACACTAATTGGAAACAAATTGGTTGATGATGGCCATATAACCACCAACATAATTGAAAACCAACTAGAAACACACCAAGGGATGTTATCATTATCATACCTTTGAATAAATCTGAGCACAAGCTATATATGATACCAAAAAACCATCATCACTATATGCATACAATGATGATAGTTTGTTCAAATTCAATATAGAGTCAAAACCTAAAGTCTTGTGAAGTAGATTTTACCTACTTTTAAAAACATGGAAAACATATACCATAGCTACAAAAGATATAAATTTTGTGGGCTCAGCTAATTTATATGCTTAGCATATGCCCATAGTTTCAAATGGAAGAATGTAAATCTCCTTCTATGATTTATCCTATAAGATAAAAAGATGATCAACTTTATCAGTTAACTCCTATGGACAGAGATTATACTGAACAAAATTATTAAGATAATTTTCCATGATAATTATCTTTCTAAATAAGTGGAGATTTAAATGCACATATGATAAATTAGGTGCATGGAGATCACAAAATAAGACCCATGAAAATGGTATTTACTAATGAAATATAATTTCCACAATATTTTTCTATAGAATATCTCTCATAATTAATTCATGGAATGGAAAATCATGTTCCAAATATAGACATGTGAGTTAGTGCACTAGATTATGCATTGAAAGGGGTTTCTATAAGTTGGTGGGTTTTTCATAGATATAATAAAACTCATTGGGAAGAAGCATTTGAGATACTGAGAGTTAGATTTCAAATTGTGAATTTTATCTTAGAAAAGTGGCCATTACTTTAGGAAGACTAATGCACTCAAATTCATGTTCATAAATGCATTAGAGTATGGACATCATAATAAATGCAACTAAGGTATTGGGTGCATATTTATAAAAATACCACAACTCCTTTTACCAGTCCTTAGTACATGCATCAAGAAAAAATAAGGAAGACTCAAAATTGGGTACAAATTCAACAAGAATTTATTTAAATGTTTATGTTTGAGGATGAAAATCTAATGTGGTGCACAAGACTCTACAAAAAATTAAAAATTTCTTGTGTCATGGGAAACAAGAAGATTACCTATTGTGTATAAAAAATAATCATAGGTTGATCTAAGTAAAATATTCACATCAATGTAAAGGAGTATCATGCTAAAAAGGAAAAATATAATTTTATATTGAAATTTTATAATAGAATATAGAATAACGTAGTGTAATATAATGATAGTGATATTGAGGAAAATTGGATTTGAATTTTTTTTTTCAAACTTGAAAGGGACACCGATATACCTAAGATGAAGAACATAGATAATACATAAGAGAACAAATATGAAACTTAATAATTAGGAACAAGAAGGGAAAATGAAATTAATGGAATCCATTCAAGCATAAATATGCAAAATATACCAGGAACCAATGTAAAATAATAATAAGAACATTGATACAGAATCAATAATGAAACTAGTAGTTATTGGTGACTATTGGACACAAACACAAATATCAAATTTAGTTTAGTTACTATTAGATTATGAAGATGTGTTTCCCACCAAAATTTGAAAATATAAGGGAGTAGACCCTTATTTGGGTGAGATTCATATCAATCTAAATTAGTGCACATAGCCAATCAAAAAATGAACTTATAGGTTGAATCCTAATATGAAAGTGAAATCAAAAACTTAAATAGATTAGAAGGAAGATGTTGGTATCATATATCCAATTTATAAATCAGATTTGGTTATTCCCATGGTGGGAAAACATAAAAATATAGGGGAGTTATTTGTCTATGGTGTTTAATGAGCATTGAAATATGTTTTTTTTAATGATCCATTTCCAATTCCTTTCCTGGATGATGTATTGGAATCTGTCACTGGTCATGAGGTCTACTTTTTTATAGATGGGTTCGGTGGAAACAATCAGATTCCTATCATAACTAAGAATCAAATGAAAAAAAGAATATAAATAGAATGGGGACCATTTACTTATAAGGTAATGCCATTTTACCTAAAGAATGCACCTGAAGTTTTATCTAGATAATTTGTTGCTAAATTTCGATTTTTCATTCATAAATTTTTAGAAGTATATTTAGTTGAGTGGGTAATATTCTCTTTATTCAAGGAAAATCTATAAAATATATGATTGATGTTATAAGTATGTTAAACTCTATGGATCACACTAAATCTAAATAAATTCTCTTTATTCACACCATTTCACATATTACTGAGACATGTAGTCCATATTGATGGAATTATAGTAGACCAAGTGAAAATTACAATCATTGTGGGGCTCAAACCACTTATCATCCTAATATAAGTGTGATTATTAATATGTCACATTGGGTTTCATCACAAGTTCATTCTCATAAATGTATCCATTTCAACCTCTATAAAAATTATTACGTAATGATATAAAATTTCAATGGACCATTGAATGCTAGATATCCTTCACATATTTGAAGAATAAATTTATCACAACACCCATTTTAGTCTTCTCATACTATAAAAAACCATTTCATGTTCATGTGATGCTATAAGAATAGTAGTGAGATATGTGTTAGCACAACTAATATATGGAGGCATGGATCATCCAATTCACTTTACAAGTCATAAGATATCGACCATTGAGAAAAATATACTACTAAAAAGTGATAAGCTCTAATGATGGGTTTTTCACTACAAAAATTCATACACTACTTTTTATCTACCCCATTTGATTTATTCATAGGTTAACAAGATTTGTGATACTTGGTTAATAAACAGATGATGGGAGTTAGGATTTCTATATGGCTAATGTTTTTCTAGGATTTCAAGTTTAAACTCAATGTGAAACCTGATAGGGAAAAAGTGGATCTTGATCACTATATTCGTATTAAAAAAAGGGAGGAACTTGAAGAACTACAAGATGAAGATTCATATGTACATCTTTTCAAATTGATTGTGATCCTAGAATAGTTGAAAAATATCACAATTTTTTTTAGCATGGTATATTCCTTATGCATAATAGGATAAAAATAAATAGTCAAACGAGCTTTATAAATTAGCATAATTAATGGATTTATCTACAATCTAGGAAAGGATAAGGTTCTACATAGAGCTTCCCTAAAACATGAAAGACCCTATTTTTTAAATTAAACTCATCAAATAGTAGTAGGACATTTCCAAAGAGAATTGAATATAATAAAAACACTTCAAAGTTAGATTTGCTTGCCAAATTTATTTTAGGATGCACATAGGGTTACCAAACATTGTGATGTTTGGAAAAGGTAATGAAAATAAAAAAAGAGGGTTGTGATGCCATTGAATCTAGTTATAGGTGTGAAACCATTTGAATAATGGGGTATTGTCTTTGTGGGACCTATCAATATTGTATATAAATTATCCAATGTCAGATATACTATCATTGTGATAAATTATTTTACCGAATGGGTCAAGGTAACCATGAATATAGGTTGTATTACAAAGGATGTGAAATTTTGGTATGAAAACATCATAACAAGCTTTGGATGTACTCAAATGCTTATAAGTGATAGGGGTATTATTTTTTTTAATAATACTATATAAACCTTAACATATGCATTTATGATTTTATAGCTTAAAATAAAATCATACTAACCCTAAGAAATTGGAAAAGTGGAGTCATCTAATAAGGTTCTAAAGAAGATATTGACCAAGATCTATAATTTTCAATGAGATTATTGATAAGATCACATACTGGTGATATATAAAATAGATTATAAACATGCAATTGGGTATACCCCATTCCAATTGGTGTATCCAATGGAAGGTATGATTCCCATGGAGTAAATATTTCCAAGCCTTTGAATCATGATGATAATATGATTAGGTGATAGTAAGTCATTTCAATATTGATTGTTATAATGAACTCACGTAGAGGAAATAAAGAAGTTGCCAATTTGGACTCAAGAAGTCCATAAAAATTCAAAAGGAATGACATGATCACAACTTACAATCTAAGGATTTTCAAAAATAATAAGTGGTTCTCTTATATGAATATAGATTCAAAAGACACCTAGGTAAATTTTAATTTATATGGAAAGGTCCTTACATCACTCATCAAGTGTCATAACAAGGCACTATTATATTAAGGTATCTCTAAGGAATTATCCTTCTAGGAAGGATAAATGGTTATAAGATCAAATCCTATCATTGATGATATCAAAGCATCACACACTCAACATAATAAGTGTCACATGGCATGAAGTAGAGTAGGATTTTTATTGTGTGATTTTTTAATTTTTTTAGTTCTCATAGAAGTATGCATAATTAGAAAATGTAATATGATCTCTATCATAGGAAATACCATGATTCAATATAATCAAGATTTAATAAAATTAGTTTGATTGAAATAGGACTAGGTCAATGACAATGATTTGTGTTGGGTTTTAAAAATTTATAATGCCAAGAATGAGACATAAAAACACAAAGAAAAAGTGGCAAGGGGTTGATGCAGAGGAAACCACTTGGCAACTCACACTTATTCCTTATTTCAATTTACAACTTGTTGAATAAAGGTTCTTAGGTTCACTTACTCATTAAATGATTCAAAGATTCACTAATTGTTCAATAGTTTTTATAATATTTCTTAGGCTCATGAAAATCCTGTTGGTCCACTTAACCAACTTATAAGACCTCACATCACATGTCTCATATCATACACAACTTTTATGCTCCTTGGTAGATAGTCTTGTAGCCTTTTTCCTCTTGTACAGTCAAATGATATTTGATCATAGGAATATAAGAAATTTTACAGACAACCTCTATATTTTTTATGTCTCCATAAAATTTCTTGGCTAAACTCTACTCAAACACCACCCTCTCAACTCCTTTTAGGTCTCTGTTTAGGCCTAATTAAGCATTCTTCACACCTAGATGCACACAATTGCCAAAATATGTACTCTACCATACATAACTTGTTAAAAAACTTATTAATATCTTATAATACATTAATTCTATCAAATAATGAAGTTTTAAGAATTTTTATTGGTGAAAATGTCCAAAAATGGAGTTTGTTTTTTAAAACCTTAGTTTAGGGTTTATACTCATTGTGTAAACCTAAGAAGGTACAAATTTCTATCTTGAAATCCAAAAAGACTTTAAATATAATTTGAATATTGATTAAGGTCTTCCTAACCATTTTTAGTATTTTATAATTATTGGATGACTTTGTTATTACCTCTATTCAACTAATCATTCATGTTCTTATTCAATTGTGTGTGCAGACACAGTCTGGTACCGAGTTTTGAACACATTAAAAAAGTAATATATGTATAAATGATTAGAAACTTTAAAAAAAAACTTATTGAGAATTGAAAAAAATGTATTACAAAACATTATGTGTTCCATTCATAATTCCACATAGGCCACTCACACATAGAATGCATTCTTTCTCATTCAACAAAGTAAACAGGGGCTTCCTAGGTCTGCAACATTGATTCTTCATAAAAGATATTAAAGACAATAAACAAATTCTTGAGAAAATTCATATGATGCATATAAAACTTACCAAATATTTTTGATATTTATAATTATATCATTATTGAATCTTTCTTCATTGAGCATTCAAAACACAGTCATTCTCCATGTACATATACAAAAAATAGGGTATATAATCATATTTTGTAAACATGAGGAATTAATTTATTGATTTATAGTTTCTTAAAATAATATCTCCTTATAATTACATTCCATCACTGACTCAAAAAAAAAACTAATAATTTTTATATCAACTATAACTGCTCTAACCATCTTTTGTCTTTCCAATAGTCACTAACAAGCAAGTTTGTACTTTTAAAACAAATACCAAGGTTGATGTCTATAAAAGTATGAATTAAGACCCATGTTAGACACATGGTGTCTTCAAGGAATAAGATAAACCCATTTTACACTTTAGGACTACTACAAATAACTCCTACAACACCCAAACTAGACTAAAACCTTTCAAAAATTCAAATTATGAAAATTGGTGAGAAAATCCCAATTTGAAAATATAGCCTACCTAAGCACCCATAGACTCTTGGAAAAAATTCCAAAGTGTGTCATAAGACTCTTAAAACCAATTAAAAGACCCTAATCATGTTGATTAACCACAAAACATATGATGAAATCAAAAGTGACTAAATAAACATATGCCAAGTAATGATGCTCCTGCATTAGGGGTGAATAACTTCCAAAGGTCAAAATTAGTTAATGAAATAATATAAGGAATGTTTTGGAATTCCTATAAAGGATATATCTTATTAAAAAAATTAATGTTCAAAAGAGGAATATTGGAAAAATGAAATGATGTTGCATCACACCATTAAATTCAAATAAAAAACATTGTATAAAACTATAAAACAACCAAGTGTAAAATCAAAATGGCTATTTTAATTTAAGGTAACTATGTGGAGGCACAAAAGGTAGATTAGTGGATGGATGTGGAAAGGAAAAATATTTAGGGATATATTTTTATATCATGAAGGATAATGATACAAGTCATACCTTATAAATTTGAGTGAACAAAAAAGTTTTTGTGACCACAATTTTATGCCTTTCTGAGAGTTTTTTAAAATCAATCACATCACACTTCATAAAAAATAAAATGACCAGGCATCTAATTCTTGTGCCATTATTAGAGTCTTATAAGGAATATATGGGAATCATATTTACCATATGATAATCCAAATGGATTTATGTTGATCTATTTAATTCATTGATCAACAAAAAAGAAAGGTTTATGTAATAATAATTCACTGCTTTAGGGTAAGGTGTGTTTGCTAGTACTCTGAGTGTCAGATGTTGAATAATTGATAAGATTACCTTTTTTTGGCCAACATGAAGAATTTATGATGAATGTAATTATCAAATACAATGAGGGATACATATATTTGTCAAAATATGTAATAATTAATATTGATACCAACTACATTACACAAACTACAATATTGTCAATAAGTAAGAAGCCTAAGCAGGATTATAAGATAAAGAACCATACCATTCATTTATAAATTTTCAAATGATATGTGTAGAAAACCTATGGATTTATCATTTCTCAGGTCAAATATGCACCATTTCATTTCATCACTAAATGTATAATGTGTAGGTATTTGCAAAATAATAAATATGTGTGGTAGGTAAGAAATGGCGTAATTGATATTACACATAGAATGATAAGTTTAGGGGAGGAATTTAATTTAGATTTAATTCCTGATGTCAAAACTCATCAAAAACATTGAAAATCTCTTCATAAAAACCAACTAGTCATTCTAATACCAATTTTCGGTCCTCTTACTCTAGTTCACATAATGGACATCCCTATAAGGATAAATTGCACCAAATGTTGAATATAGGCAAACCAATGCCTTCTAAATTTTTATTTGGCTAAGAGATAGACAAATCCTCTATGTAGGAGATTTCACACAATGGTGGATATAAATCCATGGCATTATCAAAACACACCTTTGTATACTTGAGGAGGCTCTCATATATCTCAAGATAATCACCACCCTCACCAAGATGCATAATGGAGTACATATTTAGGTTCAAAAATTATATAAATCACCTATTATTCATATTATATTCTTAATCAACTTTCATATAGATTACAAATAAGTAATTATGTAGAAGAATTTAGTGGCCATGAGTGTCCAAAATTTTCAATTTATGCCACCTAGAGTAGAACAACCACTACCTCAATCACAACTAGAGACATAAGTGAAACTATATACAAAGGATAAAACATAAATTTAGGTTGACCCATGGGAGTAGTTATTAGCCTCACCATCAAAATAACCCCATAAAAGTGGAAGGTAATGAATTAAAAATATTCACCACCTATTAAACGGACTCATAGAACATCCCCATAACTCAATGACAAAAATATTCCAAAAAATATACAAAAAATATGATTTGCATCCATTGGGAGTTACACCTAAAGAGGTTTTACTCCCAAAGAGGTTTTTAGGGTAGTGTTTGAAGATATCAGGGAAGATATCTATGATGAGGAAGAAGAGGAGTTTTTATTTTGGAAGGTGGTTCACACTTGTTAGGTGATAAATGACATCACATCCATCATACTGTAATAGATTCCTCCACCTCTAGAGTCCATTATGGTCTATAAAGCCAAGTAAGAAGATGAGGCCAAACATATAGTGAAATTTATGTTCCAAAAAATGGGTGTTAGTGTCTGCAATAGTAACACAAGAAGTTGTTTTTACTCAAATACCAAACATAGGGGAACAATTGGTACAAAGGAGCTTAGGAAAATTAAAATTCACAAGGGAATCTCTTTTGGGAGAAGGTAATATATAATAAGATAGTCTCCTCAAGCCTCTGGTGTATAAAATTCACACACCTAGAGTTGATTGACTACACCCAACCATTTTAAAGTAGATGGAAAGATTCTCAAGATCTAAAGGAGCTATAGTGGAAGTATAAGTGGAAGTAATAGGAGATGAAACTTGTATTATGAAGTGCCAAAAATTTTAGTACATCCTACAAACCCAATTTAGTCATGCTAAATCACCATGTGGAACCATCATTTTATCCATCACTTTCACCCCCACTCTCATCATATTCACCCACACATGCACAATCAACTCATTTTGGTTCTAACACTATTGAGTCCCTAGACCAGGGTGTGCAACATGCATGATCAACATTAAATTAGCCTCCTATCTAGGATCATCCAAATTAACCTTAGGCATATTCCAAAGTAGAGTAACAATAAACACATGACACTACTAGGGATAGAATGGAGGAAGATAAAGTGACCAAAGTGAAGGCCCATAAAGATAGAGATGCCTTGCTCTGGTTTCATAATAAAGAAGAAGAAAAAACTATGAAATAGAATTAGAAACAAAGGAAGGCTGAGGTTGAAAGAGTAGCCAAGGAGTCCAAGAAAAAAAAAAATATGAATTGCATAAGTAGGAGGAGCTAAGAAACAAGGCCATGTAGGAGAAAATTGAAATCCACTACTAAAGAAGTTACAAAATCTAAATAGGAGTAGGATAAAATAATCCAAGATGAGGTTGTGAAGACCACTCAATTAGCCACATGCCAAAAAAAAAAAATGGTAGGCCAAGAAAATCCTTATATATACTCTAATTTTTTTTTCTAAAAGGTTTAAATATAATATAATCAAGATGAGTTTATGGTACTATTCAGTTCAATAATCTGTTATCAAGTGTATTATGTATATATATAAAACATTCTTAAATTATCCACTTCATTCTTATGAATGTATTCTTGATTATTGTTTAACTCTTAAATTGGTAAATGGTAAAATCTTAAATAGTACATGTGTATTAACATAAAACAAAAATAATGTGCCTTGCATTTTGTCTTGAACTTTCCATAATTTTACCTGATGAGATGTGGGTGAGTTGGTTAAGTGACTTGGTTACTTTAATCACCACCCAGGTTCAAATATTAGTTTGGTATCAAAGGCTAGCTGAGGTTGATCATTGGTATTCTTTGGCTGGTTGTGGATATTGATGGTATTTTTGAGCCTTTTATGGTTGTTCATTGGTATTCTCAAGCTGATTGTGGCCATTGTTGGTAATTTTGGTACTTGTGATAGATGATCACTTGGGGGATCTAGGCCCCCAATTATGTCCCATACCAGTTGGATCTCTGATCAAAATAAAATAGGGTAAGGATCCCACCAAAACTAGTATCTAAAAAAAACATTCTAGAATTTTTTGTAACTATTCAAAGTCCCATCATAACTTTCATAGACTATAATAACTAACATGTCATAATGAGTTATTATAGGGACCATTGATAAAAATAATATTTGATATATCACTTTAGGATTTGGACACACACACACAAACACACACACACACACACACACACACACACACACACACACACACACACACACACACACACACACACACACACACACACACATCCCATTTGTAATTTTTATAATAAATACACAACATTCTACATTTATTGTGCATGAAAACTTGGTTTTAGTAGAAGAATAATTTGAGTGTAGGAGATTATGCTTGTGGAGGTTTAGTTTTTCTCAAGGTATTTGAAGTGAAATAGAAATAATATGAACAAGATATGTATACCTTAGTATTTATAGTTCAAAATTAAAGATAATTAATTCCTCATCATTTCCATTTGAGTCTTCATCTACGACTTCTCATAAAGTGCCACTTGAGCCAAGGGGGAGATTTATACACCATCAACATAGCCAAAGTTAAGTATCCCTATACCTAAACTCTTTCTTTTGTTTGGTTTATAGGTATATAATAGAGTAGTACATCATTTCATTCTTCTCTATGCTTAATTTATCTTATATTATCTTTCAATGCCAATATATCCCTAGTTAGATACCTCTTGGTTATAATCCTTAGTTTAGATACCTCTTAGTTACTTTCTAATGGCATTTCATTATCTTTAGTGTAGCTCTTTTCCATCTTGGATATAGTTTGTATTTTTTCATAAATTTATTTCACGTGATCCCTAGATATATCATTGATCACCATTTTATAAATAGGAATTTTTATTTCAACCTCCACCCACTTTGTGAAGTGACTAATCCTATGTATGTTGGATATAGCATGGTCTTCTCCCTTTTACTATATTATGGTATATTTAAATTTCTAATTATATTTTACCATCATATAGATTAAATAGGTGACTATATCATTAGATATGTCAATGATAAACTATTAATTATGGAAATATACACATGATTATCTAAGTTACATAATGTTTATGTCTTCTAAACATAATACATGTGTTCATTTTTACATCACTATCAATGACTACACATGTAAAATTTTTATGAATGCATGAAAATTTGAAAAATATGCGATAGTTTTAAAAATGTATCTACATGACAAAATATTATCAATTAATAGAAAAGGATTCATTCAAGCCATCCTAGGATCAACACAAAAAGATGTTTTTTCTATGAATAATGTTGAATGAATTATGAGGATGACAATGACGCTAGATGTAGAAACTATATTCGGATGACCTTAGACAAAATTTGTGTATATAATCTTGAAAATATTCTGAGAGAAGTGTTTGATGATGAAAATAAACTCCAAGATCAATGTATATGTATAATAAAATATTTTTAGATATTCTCCCAATAATTAATTGGTCAACTCTTGAATTTTTTCACTTAAATTTCCATTCTTAAATGGTTTCTGATAAAACAATGAATGTTTCATTGAGAGGGTAAGAGAGAACATAAAAGAAGTCATTTTTACCAAGAGTTAAAAGGGACATAAATATTAATTTAATTTGTCTAAGCAACAATCAATATGTCCTCAAAAGTCCTTAGAATCTACTATTCCTATCACCACTTCTCATTATATGAGCATTGTATGAGGTGGTGGATATGGATAATAACTATGTAAAGATAAATATCCATAATAGACATGCAAAGTGGGTTAAGTACCCAAATTAAAGAGTAACTTTAGTAGGTCTTATGGTCCTTAATAGGTTATGTTCTAGACATAATTAACTTCTCCTCCACCATTTCTATTGCTTCTCTTAACACATCTTATTTAATAGATAATACTACACCATAATTCATTGGACTTTATCATTACCATGGTAATATATCTCTAGGTCAGAAAATATCTATTTTAGTGCCTACTTACCATCAATTCCCTTTGTCTCCTCCACCTCTTATCACATCTCAGGTACAAAACCTATCTCCATGTTTCTTCCACACCTGTTCAAACTTCCTTGTTGACTTCTCCACCAAATAAAAATTTATTTGTGTCTAGAGATCCAGATGTTCATGTTGAAGGTGGGTATAACATTTTAATTTGTTGAAATGAATGATAATTAAGAATAAGAGACTATTCGAGGCTATTATTTCTCACTATGATGTTGTTGTTTCTTTTTTTCAAAAATCACATGAGAAGAAGGCCAAAATTACCACTAAGATTGATCATGTTGCTTCTGAATCCTATTTATTAAAGATTAAACTTTTATTGGTGATAAAATCAAGGACGATATGACATTTGATTGTTATGATCTACATATAAAATATATGGGGAAACTAACCTAATAAGGTGGTGGTTAAAATCTCAGATAGGTTATCAATTGATTGATTAAAATTGTTGAAGAAGATGGAGATTCATAAAATAAACTAATAGAGACAATTCATCAAATTGACATGTGCACACACACACATCATATTATAAGTCTAATGGAGATCCAAACTATTCCAATTCCTACTTTAATATAGATTCATAGGATAAATAAATATACCATCCCAATAATAATTGAATTCAACAACATCATAAAAAAAACGCTAGTTTTGTTGGAATACTTATTGTCAAAAGGGTTGAAGCATATTGATGAGGTGTTAAAATCATATAATAAAATATCCACTAAGAATAATAGGGTGGATGATGAGACCCAACTATATGATGAGGAATTAGTCATCTAGACTGACATAGTGGATGGTCCATATGAAATGTTAATAGCTGATGTGAATTTACTTGTTTCTAAGAAGGTTATTGATAAAAAATGAATATGATGAACACTAGTTCAAAGGAGTCAAGTGGAGAATTAAAGTATTGATTGTTTTCGTAAGGTAATTATGATTTCAAAAATAGAAAGAAGATAATATCTCTAAGATGTCGTCTACTATTTTATCACTCTTATTATTTTATTTAATAATTCATAAAATATTTTATGGTTTAATATGTAATGATATGTTTAATGTTATATATAGATAGGCACTAATTATGTGCTCACATATCAATATCTCATCATTAGAGAAGAATACTAGTTAATTTATTGACTTAATTAACTTAAGATAATAATAAGAAAGTCTTATTTTAAGAAGAATTATTGAACAAGTTGACTTCTCTTCTAAACCCTAACCCTAACCTTATTCTTATCTATTTAAGGATGTAAAAGACTAGTGTGCAAGGTTTATCTTTTGAGTGAGTTATTATTTTAATGCTAACTTTATGTTAGATGTTTTTAATCTAAAGAAGTTGTCATTTCTACTTGGATAAATCAATGTGTATTTTATTTCAAAGTCCTCATTGATTTATCTATTGCATGCATATAGGTGATAGTTTTGATGTTATATATAAAATCCTCGAACCTATATAGGAATTTTAAAACATATCAAAGCTTCTTGACAAGCCTTGCCTCTAAATTGTTATTTAGTTTGAACTTGTGGAATAATTTTTATACTATATCCCTTTTAGATCTACTAATTTTATAGTTCCCTATAGTGATTTTTACTACTCCACCATATCCCTAACATCTAATAAATTCAATTTAAACTTTTTTTTACTTGACATGGACTCTTGGAGAAAAATTAATGAATTTTAATATTCTAAAACAATTGTTGCATTGATTTACGTATTGAAGAAATGTTTTTCAAATCTATAGATTATGGAGATTTCTATAGTGATTTTGATCATACCATCATGTATAAAAAAAGACAAATTCAATTTTTTTCATATGAAACAAATTCATTGAGTAAAAGTTATGAATTTTAAGCTTTTGGAAAAACTACGACACTAATTATCGCATTAAAGAACCATTTTTTATATTTGTATCCTTTGGAGATTTTTGAAGTGATTATAACTACATCATTGCATATATAACATCTAATAAATTTAGTTTAGACTTTTTTTCCTCCCGAATCAGACTTTTAGCCATGATTTATGAAGTTTGAGATTTTGGAACAACTGTCTCATAATTTCCACATTGGAGAATATATATATATATATATATATATATATATATATATATATATATATATATATATACATACATACATACATACATACATACATATATATATATATATATATATATATATATATATATACATACATACATACATACATACATATATATATATATATATATATATATATATATATATATATATATATATATATATATATATATATATATATATATATATATATATATATATTAGAATTTATTGGAGTGATTTTTACTATATAATTACATCCAAACTATCTCGAAAGGATAGTTTAGACCTTTATTTCACTTAAAATAGGTTTTTGGTGCTCAAGTTATCTAGGTTGGAAGCTACCCAATAATGGCCTACATTTTGATTTTATTTATTCTATGTTTTGACACATTTCCAATTATTTATATTACATATGTAATATTATTGTCTATAATATTTCCTAATTCATAGGATTAGTTGCACATTTGCTTTTATCTTCTAGTGTGTAGCTCAAGAGTACTATAGGTAGTTGAATGGACTTCTTGGTAGGTGAGAAGTGATTAGTCATCTTTTGGCTTATAAATTGTAATGTTAGATTTCATTTCAATTTGAATCATGAAATATAATTTAATTTCCATTCCTCCAATATTATTTCTGGCCTATCATTGATATCAGAGCATGCAAATTTTGATTTTTTTATTTCATTCTCTCTCCTTTAATTTAGTTGTGTGGATCTACAATAAATCATCTTTATTTAAAAAAATTGTCCTTATGTGCATTTGAAGTGAACCAACATAATAAAAGAGGCATTTTGAGAGACATCTTAGAATTTTTTTATCAGTCAACAAATCAACACCCATTATGATAGTGTGATACAAGGCTGATGGTGGAATATTTTCTTGGTCCTGTTAGATTCGAACTTAGATTATATTGTAGAAGTTTCCTATTGCATCACCAAGTTTTTTGGAATAGAGGGAAAAAATTATTAAGATGCATCTTGGTATTATCATCTAATTCATTGGAGTTTTCACCTATTGCATTAAAAATAACAGGCGACCTACATATATTTTTGGTCTATTTTGATTGTGTTGGGTCCTATACATTCTCTTTCTACCTTTGTACAATGCTAGATTAAATAAATATAATATTAATAAATTTTTCACTATGTAGTGTTTTAATTTAAACTAATGATATGGGGTTGAATCATTTTCCTTAAAAAATTCATTCAATTTGACTTATTAGTCATGAAGCATTCATTCAAACACATACATCAACCAATGAATAACCAAGCATTCATATAAGCATATAACATATGAACACAAGATATATGTGGGAAAAACTCAAGAGGGATAAAACCCATTAAAACACATCTTGTACTAAAATAATATAAACAATTAATCAAGATTTAGTTAGGCACCAACCCCACAAGGAACACCAACCCCTCACTAGTCAAGCACCATCTCAACCATGATTTTAACAAGCACCAAATTGCAAGGAGGCACTAACCCCATAGGTAACTATATTTTAAGTATATATAATAAGAGGGGGGGGGGGGGGAGGCATGAATAATTTACCTTAAAATAATCCTTAAATTTCACTTCTCATCCATGAAGCATTCATTCACATACATACATTAACTAGTGTATAAACAAGCATCTATAAAAATCAATCAACATGAGAACACATGAGATATGTGGGAAACCCTCTTGGGAAATAAAAATCATTGAAAAAAAACTTATAATATAGTAATATAATTAATTAATCAAAATTTAGTGAAGCACCAACCTCACAAGGAGCACCAACCCCTCACTAATCAAGCACCAACTTGCAAGGAGGCACCAACCCCTTAGGTAACTCAGCACTAACTTAGATACCTACAAAATATGATCAAATTTAAACACATATTTATCACTAAAATAAATATTAACACCTTATTTTTCTCTTCTCACTCTTCTATCTCTCTCAAACAACCCATTAGGTCTTCTTGCTTAACTAGCCCTTTCTTTGGCAGAATTAGGTCATATGACCTTGCTCATCACCTATAAAAACATAGTTATATATAAATGAAATATTTATCACACATATATAATGGTTTTAAAACCATATACCTAGTTTCCAAAACTATATATCATTCTCTCATATGTTTAATATTCCAACTATTCAAATTAGGCCTATTAGACCTTCTTTTTATACTTGACTCTTGCTCTCACCCATCTTGGTCAGCCATAAACCTTTCCATAATTGGATCACCGTTGGAATAGATAAAAAAACGTGTTTCAAAACTTAAAAAATAATACATATGTTGTTCACCATCCATAAGGACCAAAACCACCATTGGGCTTAATAGAGACCTAATATAATTAGGCCTTCTCAAGGCACACATTCTACTTAGACCATATTGGAACATGTTGAGACTCCATAAATAGAAGAAAAACTTCATAAATTATTCAATTATAACATTTATAATCTCACCTTGAGTTATCAACACTTTTTATCCCATTTCACTTCTTTAACCACACAATTAGGTCTACTCATAATTAGGTCTACTCATAATTAGGCCTATATACTACCAAGAAGTCTATCTTGAATATATG
Source organism: Torreya grandis (assembly GCA_037957365.1). Lineage (NCBI taxonomy): Eukaryota > Viridiplantae > Streptophyta > Pinopsida > Cupressales > Taxaceae > Torreya > Torreya grandis. The sequence continues at coordinate 1,741,241 of JARHVA010000880.1, forward strand.
AAGTATAAAATCAACTTTGACATATAAAAAAAATAAAAAAACACATGTATATAACCTCCATGACCTCAGGATAATCACAAATTCCATTAAATTTCACCATATAGGGCAAAAGACCTCAAACTAATCACTTTTATTTGCTCACGTAGAACTGCAAACAAGCTTCAAAACCTAGTCAAGAAACTTTGATCTTTCTCACCTTAATAAGAGTTTATCATGATTAAATATACATTAAAATTAATTTATTATACCTATATAATAATTTAATATTCATTTTATTCTTCAAATCTATGCAAAAAGACTTGAGAACACCATTCTCACTCACATACAAAAAACAGCTTGTAGCTCTAAAAATATAGTCATGAAAACTAAGACTTAAAACACATATGTGAACACATTTATGAAATTATAATGGGTTGATATTATCCTTAAAAATTATTATAACATATATATATATATATATATATATATATATATATATATATATAATCTGTGTGTGTGTGTGTGTATTATAAGTTTCAATATCAATATTGGTCTTCCATACCAATCTCATGTCTTCACCATATACAACCCTCATTGTGTTAGACAAGTCAATTTGAGAACAATGTTTTTAATGTATATGAGCACCATATGTGTGTGTGTGTGTGTGTGTGTGTGTGTGTGTGTGTATTATAAGTTTCAATATCACTACTGGTCTTCCATACCAATCTCATGTCTTCACCATATACAAACCTCACTGTGTTAGACAAGTCAATTTGAGAACAATGTTTTTATTGTATATGAGCACCACTAAATATTATATTCAAGGGGTAAAGGTTATATGGGTATTAAAAAATGACCCTATACATTTGGATCCATCTCTTATCCATTGTAACCCATCCCTATTCTCATTCTCACTTTTGCATGGTTTTCTCACTCTCTTCCTCATTTGGCATTTTTAGAGATAGGCCAACTTACATGACTTATTTAGCATCTTTAAGGTATGAAACCTAATTATATATATTATAAGTTTCAATATCAATATTGGTCTTCCATACCAATCTCATGTCTTCACCATATACAAACCTCACTGTGTTAGACAAGTCAATTTGAGAACAATGTTTTTATTGTATATGAGCACCATTAAATATTATATTCAAGGGGTAAAGGTTATATGGGTATTAAAAAATGACTCTATACATTTGGATCCATCCCTTATCCATTGTAACCCATCCCTATTCTCATTCTCACTTTTGCATGGTTTTCTCACTCTCTTCCTCATTTGGCCTTTTTAGAGATAGGCCAATTTACATGAATGATTTAGCATATTTAAGGTATGAAACCTAATTATAAACTTACATGGTAAAAAAAAAGTTTTACACACAATCCTCCAATTTTTTACATGCTTTGACTTGGTCAACCTTTCGTAATACATCAAAAATCCAAGAAACAAGGGGTTTTTTATAGCTTCAACTCACTCTTCTGACAAACCAATGCCACTTGGAGAAACCTTAGAGTCATATACATTATAAAATCATAAAAATATGTCATGCAAACCAGTATGATCCATTTACAATAATATCTTCCCTATTAGGTCATTATAAGGGTTTTAGGAGGGTTTAGACTACCTTACATTCTTAACAATCATTCATAAAGGATTGCCCCTCAAATCCAAAAAAAATGCTAGGAAATTTAAGATAGGACCCTTCCTTAAATACCATGAACTAATTTGATCCTCATGAAAATGTTACATGTGCCAACAAGCCTAATAAAATCCTTCTCGAGTCTGAAACACCTCATTTTGTGCATACATAAAATATTAACACCAATTTTCATGACTTATCCTTTGGGATTTGACCTCAAACTTGGTAAAAAAACTCAACACAACCTATAACACCTCTAAAAATTATTTTTTGAGCTCTGGTACCTTGGGAACTTAACTTGATCCCTTATTAGTCCACACTAGGTATCTTTGTTCATTAAGCCTTGAACTACCAGTCATACTTAGACCTTGATCACACCTTGAAACCTCTTGTACTACTCTTAACATCTAATTATCATGTAATACAACCTTATACCAAGATCACATACTACTTATATTCTTCTCACAAGCATCATACTGCTCATCTCATCATGCTACCAGGCATATGCCTTCTTAATAGGTTTCTTAATGCAAGGATTGAGCCTCAAAATTGACCTTGAAATTATTTTGAAGGGGTTTTTGCCTATTTCTTATGCTTACACACCTTTAAACACTCTCTCATGCCTGTACTAACATAATTAACAAAACTTCACTATGTTTCATGCATATATCTTCTCATAGGGATAGACTAGGCTTCTTAAGACACCTAATAATTTGAACTCAAATAGGCTAAATCTCAATGATATTAACCAAGAAAATTCTTTAATCAGTATTCTCTAAAGACAAGGCTACTCTCAATAATATCATAAGTTTATCACATCACAACATTATTTCAAGAACTCATACAAAACTTAAAGACAACTAAACCATGTATACTTGCCTTGTATCTTGAATTTGACCTTGACATGTCATCAATCTTAGAAGAATTACTAGGTTGCCTTAAAATTATCTCTCAATAGAGAGACAATAGGTTTCCCTCAAATTTTCTCTTGTCATAAGATTTCTTTGTCAAATACCACTTCACCATGCATGGCCTCAACTCTAACCTTAGCATTAATGACATCAATATTGACTTTGATATCAATGATAACATCAATGCCTCAACACCAATAATAGGAACATACCTCAATAATATCCCCCTTTGTCATTGATGGAAAACACTCAATAAGGATGATCATTCTCATCTTCCCAAGATAGAACTTTCTCCCCCTTTGACATTAATGAGAAAGGGTAAACTCTTTATAACTAAATAATCCTTAGAACTATAACAACACACCTTATTCTCTCTAAACAAGATCATTCTCTCTCTCTCTATCAAAATCTCAACATAGATCAACTAATACAGATCTTCTTAGAAAATGCACCTATTCTTAGATCATGATTGGCTCCCTTATCTCCATGAGGTTTTCAAACACTATCATGACTATGACTTGGTTTGATCAAGTCATCATACAAACTCTTTGTGACCCATATCTAATGATCACACCTCCAACAAAATCTTGAATGAACCTTGGATCTAAATGTCAACGAAGAACACAAAGTTCCCCCTAAGACCAAACATCCTTCATGCTTCTGATTACTAGCCGAGTGCCTCCATGAAGCCTAATCGAGTCACCTTTTCTCTAGGGTAATAAAATAACATAAATTCAAGAGAACCCCAAATATCCATGTCCTTACTAAACTAAAATTTCTTCATGATCCTCTTAAGATTGAATTCTTTAATCTCCATTTGAACAACATTCTACCTTGGTTTATTTGTCTTAACTTTTTCATCCATAATCTAAGATGATAGGGAGAATTCTTGATAGTTATTTGCATCTCTACTATTATCCACCATGGTGAATACTCCTCTTGGACCTATAGACTGGTCCTTATTCACCTTAACTATCTTTGGTTTTAACTTACTATCTTGTCTTGTTTCTTACACTCTAGAAGCCTCAAGTTTCTTATTTTGACTTGAGAATCCATGCTTACAAACATTTTCAATATGACCAACCTTTTGATAATTGAAACACACTATCCTTTTTGATGGAAATACACCATGACTCATACATATTGACTAATGTTTCTCCTCATAGTTCTAAGCATATTCATTTTTGGAGGACCTTCTACAATGCCTTGCTCTATGACCAAATTGGTTATATGAATAACAATAACCATTGAAAGGATTAGCATACCTTATAATATTAGGCTACCTAATAGGATTAATTTTCATTCTAATAGTACCATCATTCATTTATTAACCATTGAAATTTAGGGTTTGATTCTCCTTGATCATATTAACACTCTTCTTTTGGTCTCCATTGAAACCAAGACCTATTTTGTCATTATAAGTCTTTTGATTAATTATGATGTTGTCTAGATCATTGGTACTATTTTTAAACTTCAAAAAAGACTTATACTTACTTGATACTTGATCCAAATCATCTCTCAAGTAATCCACTTTAGTTACATACCTTGCACATTCTTCTTCTTTAGACTTTAGGCTTTCAGTCACAATCTCAATTTTAGTTTCCACCTGTTTGATTATTTCCTCTTATTCCTTGGATTTTTTACTCAGTATAAATTCAAAAAAGTTGATTTTATCCTCATAGTATTTGACAAGTAACATAAAAACCCTACTCTTATTCTTCGCCATCTTTAGTTATTCTTGAGTATTCATCAATTCAGCCTTAAAGTCCAACTCATCTTCTTCATCTGAATCACCAACAACACCTCCAATCCATATGGAATATTCTTGATTTAAATAAATTTCTTACTTATCCATGAAGATTACTTCATTAACATTAGGACCATCACATTTATGGTCACTCTCAGAATCACTTCTCTCACTCTCATCAGATAAACTGCAATCTTCCTTGGTAGAAAAGCTTCTTTTATTCTTAAAAAAATTCTTCTTATCATCATACTTTCTAAACATTTTCTTGATCTTATCAGAACTATAATAATTTTTGCCATCATCATGACCTTCATAATTCTCTTCATCATATTTTTCCTTATTATGAGAACACTTGTTATAAAAGTGTCCAATCTATCCACAATTAAAGCACTTGAAGGGTAACTTTCCCTTGTATTTACCTAAACCTATTTTCAATTCTATTGCAAGCATAGCTATCAAATCATCATCATAAATATTATATTCATCATTGTCTTTGACTTATTTTTTTCCTTGAATGTAGTTTCATTCTTTGTAAGTCTTTTTTTACTTGTCCTCATCTCATAGGCTTTAGGGTGCCATGAAGTCCATCCATCTCTATCTTGTCTAGATCTTGCATCTCTTCAATAATAGACACTTTAGAATCAAAATTAGGATTTAGTTATCTCCAAAATTTTTGAAAAATAATAGACTCTTTCAATTATTCACCTAGGCTTCTTATGATGTTGACCACTTAATCAATCCTCAACAAGTAGGTTGCAATGGTCTCATCTTCATTCATCTTTATGATTTCAAACTATATTCTATGGGTTTACAACATAACCTTAGAGTCTCCCTCATGGATAGTCATCAAATTTTCCCACATTTATTTATTAGACATATAATTCATCACCTTCATAATTTCTACCTCTGATAGGCCACACATAATACCATTCATTGATTTTAAATTGTTGTCACTAGCCTTTTTACCTACTGCATCTGTAGGAGGAATAGAAGGAGTAGTATATCCATCCAAAAATAATTGCCAAACATCATGATCTTGAGGCCTCAAATATGTCCTCATTTTTACACTCTAAAAATCATAATTGGATTCATTAAATAATGGATCCTTGCTTTTAGATAAACCACCTTGTACTTGACCAATCATCTTTGCTTGTCTATGATCTCATTTAGGTTATTAGGACTCATTAAAAGGACCTAATAAGATAAAAAAATGTTTGAATTACAACTATAATATGGTGGGGGTGAACTAGTTTCATTAAAATAATCCTTTAATTTTACATATCATCCATAAATCATTCATTCACATACATTAACCAGTGCATACGTAATCATTTATAAAAGCAATCAACATAAGAACATAGGAGATATGTGGGAAACCATTTTGGGGAATAAAAACCATTGAAAAATATCTTGTAATATATTCCTATAATCAATTAATAAAAATTTAGTGAAACACCAATCCCACAAGGAGCACTAACCCCTCACTAATCAAGCACTAACTCAATTAGTCCTTTAACAAGTACCAACTTGCAAAGAGGTACCAAACCCTAGGTAAATATGAAAAAAATAAGCTACCTAGAACCTATGACCATATTTATACATATTTTTATCACTCAAATAAATATGACCACCTTCTTTTTCTCTTCTCACTCTTTTATCTCTCTCAAATAGCCGATTAAGCCTTCTCACTCAACTTGCCCTTTCCTTGGCAGAATTATGTTTTATTACCTTACTCATCACTTTTATAGACATATTCATATCTTCATGAAATATTTATAAAACCTATATTATGGTATTAAAACCCTCTACATATTTTCTATAACTCTATATCATTCAATCATATCCTTAATATTCTAACTAGTCAAATTATGCCTATTAGACCTTTTTATACTTGACTCTTACTCTCACCCATCTTGGTTGGACATAAAAATTTACATAATTTTATAACCATTGTAATATATTAAAAAAAATTGAATAAGTGAAACAATCATTACATAGGTTAGTCACCATCCATAAGGACCAAAACCACCATCATTCTTAATAGAGACCTAATGTAATTAGGCCTTCTCAAGGCACAAGTTCCACTTAAAGCACCTTAGAACATATTGATCCTAAAAAAATGGATGAAAAACATAATAAATAATTTAATTATACCCTTTATAATCTCACCTTGGGTTCCCAACACTTTTTATCTCATTTCACTTCTTGAACCACATAATTAGGTTTACTCGTAATTAGGCCTACATACTACTAAAAAGTCTGTCTTGAATATCTGAAGTATACACTAAAATTTTCCATATAACCATATTAAAAAACCACATGGATATAAAATCCATGACCTCAAGGTAATAACCAAGGTAATTATTTTTTACCATATAGAAAAAAAGACCTCAAATTGATCACTTTCATTTGCTCACTTAGAACTACAAACATTCTTCAAAACCTATTCAAGAACCTTTAAATTTTATCACCTTCATAAGAGTTTCTCATGAAGAAAGATAAATTAAAATTAAAATATGATAAAAATATAAAAAATTAATGTGAATTATAATATTTAAATCTATTCAAAAAGACTCAGGAACACCATTCTTACTCACATACAGAAAATTGACTATAACTCCAAAAACATAGTCATGAAAACTAAGACATAGAGCACCTATGTGAACACTTTTATGAAAATAAATGGGTTTATATGATAATTAATAATACTTATAACATATTTAAATATATATATTATAATTTTAAATATCAATATTGGTCTTACAGACCAATCTCATGTATTCACCCTACACATACCTCACTTTGTTAAACATGTCACTTTGAGAACAAATTTTTGGTTGTATATGAGCATCACCAAATCTTATATTCAAGGGTTAAAGTTTATATAGGTATTGAAAAATTTCCCCATGTATTTATATCCATCCCTAATCTACTTCAACCCATCCCTAATCTCATTCTCATTTCTTCCTAGTTTTATCACTATCTTCTTCATTAGGCCTTTTTAGCTATAGGCCAACTTCTATGATCAGTTTAACATATTTAAGATTTGATATATATATATATATATATATATATATATATATATATATATATATATATATGAGAACAAAATACAATTATCACACACAATACTATAATTTTTTACATGCTTTGACTTGGACAACCTTGCCTGCTACATAAAAAATCCAAGAAATAAGAGGTTTCCTATAGCTTCTACTCACTCTTATGATAGACCAATACCACTTGGAGAAACCTTAGAGAGTCCTCTACATTATCCAATCATAAAATGAGGTCATCCAAACCATTATGATCTATTTACAACGATATCTTACCTATTGGGTCATTATGAGGGTTTTAGGAAGGTTTAGATTACCTTCCATTATTAGAAATCATTCATAAAGGATTACCCCTAAAATTAAAAATCCAATGCTAGTAAATTTAAGATAGGACCATTCCATAACTACCATAAATTAATTATATCCTCATTCAAATGTTTCACATGCCAATGAGCATAAGAAAATCCTTCTCGAGTCTACAACACCTCATTTTATGCATACAAAAAATATCAACACTAATTTTTATGCATTTTTCTTTAGAATTTTACCTCAAAATTGGTAAAAAAAAACTTGGCACAATATCTCACACCTTGAAAAATTATTTTATGATATTTGACACAATGAGAACTGAACTTGACCCCTTATGAGGCCACACTAGGTCTCTTTGCTCATTAAGCCTTGAATTACCAATCATACTTAAACCTTGATCACACCTTGAAACCTCTTGAAATACTATTATCACCTCATTATCATGTAAAAAAACCTCATACCAAGATAACATACTATATATCTTCTTATCACAAGCCTCATACTTCTCATCTCATCATGCTACCAGGCCTATGCCTTCTTACTAGTTTCTTTATGCAAGGTCTAAGCCTCAAAACTAACCTTGGAACACTGTTGAAGGGTTATTTGTCTCTTACTCATGTTTACACACCTTTAAACACTCTCTCATAATTTTAATAACATAATTCACCAAAATTCACTATGCTTCATGCATATACCTTCTCATAGGGATAGATTAGGCTTCTTAAGACACCTAGTACTTTAAGAATTTGAAATCAAACAAGATAATTGTCAATGATATTAACCATGAACATTATTCAATAAATAATATCTAAATAAAATGATATTATAAAAAGGGTCATGATATTTTCACATCACAACATTGTGCCAAGACCTCGTATAGAACTCAAAGATTGCTAAACTATGTATGATTACCTTGTATGTTGAACTTAACCTTGACATGTCATCAACCCCAAAAGAATTAATAGGTTACCTTCAGATTATCTCTTAATAAATATATAATAGGTTTCCTTCAAATTTTCTCTTGTCATAATATTTATTTTTCACATACCACTTCACCATGCATGGCCTCAACTCTGAACTTGACATTAATAACATCCATCTTGACTTTGACATTAATGAAAACATTAATGCCTCAACACCAAAAATAGGAACATACCTTAAAAAAATCAGCACCAACTCAACTAACTATAACTTTTTATCACCTTTGGACATTTTTTGATCACTCAACTGATGATAATCACTTTTTTTCACTCTTCACACTCTTCTATCTCTCTCAAACAACTGATTAGGCCTCTTCACTTAATTAGCCCTCTTCTTGACATATTTAGGTCATATCACCTTGATCATCATCTATATAATTAATATTAAAATTTAATGAAATATTAAACACACCTATTTTATGGTATTAAAACCCTCTACCTAGTCTCTAAAATTCTATTTCATTTATTCATGTCCTTAATTTTATAACTCACCAATTAGGCCTATTAGACCTTATTTTTATATTTGACTTTTGATTTCACACACATTGGTAAAAATAAAACCTATCCATACCTTTATCATGATTTTAATAGATAAATAAACATGTTTCATAAGTTAAAAAACTAATACATAGGTCTGACACCACTCATAAGGACCAAAACCACCATTAGGCCTAATAGAGACCTAATGTAATTAGGCCTCTCAAAACACACGTTTCACCTTGACCACCTTGGAACATATTGAGCCTCTATAAATGGATGAAAAAAATAAAAAAATCTTCAATTATACCCTTTATAATATCACCTTATGTCCCTAACACCATTTAACTCATTTCACTCCTTGAACCACACTATTATGCCTACTCACAATTAGGCCTTCTCACTCTTAGAAAGTCTCCTTTGAATATTTGAATCATATAGTCAAATTTTACACATAAAAATATAAATAAATAGCATGGATAGAACCTTTGTGACCTCAGGGTAATCACCATGTTTTTTATACTTAACTATACAAGGCAAAAGACCTCAAACTGACCACTTCCATATGCTCACTCAAAACTGTAAATAGTCTTCAAAACCTAGTCAAGAACCTTTGACTTTTCACACATTAACAAGAATTTATCATGAAGAGATAAATTAAAATTATACTATGATACCTATATAAAAACTTAATTTTCATTATATTCTTAAACTCTATACATAATGGCTCATGAATACCAATCTTACTAACACAAAGAAAACCGCTTGAATGCTCCAAAACATAGTCATGGAAATAACGACTTAGAACACCTATGTGAACATTTTTATGAACTTAAAATGGATTTATATGATTATAAATCATAATAAAATTAACTTTAAAAAAATATATTATAGTCTCAAATATCAATATTGATCTTGCAGACCAATCTCATGTCTTCATCCTACATAAACCTCACTGTGTTAGATATGTCACTTTGAGAGCAACTTTTTTGCTTATATATAAGCATCTTAAAATATTATATTAAAATGGGATATATGTTAAGTGTATTTAATAAAAAACCTATGAAATTTGGTCCATCCCTAATCTCATTCCCACTTCTACCTATTTTTCTCAATGTCTTCCTCACTAGGCCTTTTTAGCAATAGGCCAACTTCCATGATCAGTTTAGCATATTTTAAGTCTAAAAAATGATTAAAAACTTAAATTGACAAAAAATAAAAGTATCACATTTCATCCTCCAATAATTTTCATACTTTTACCTGCTCAATCCTATCTGCCACATCAAAAATTTGAGAAATAAGGGCTTTCCTATAGCTTACACTCACTCTTCTAACAGACCAATGCCACCTAGAGGTACATGGGAGAGTCCTCTACATGTTAAAATTAAAAAAATAGGTCATAAAAACCATTATAATATATTTACAACAAGATCTTCCATATCAGGTCATAGTTAGGGTTTTTAGAGAGGGTTAAGACCACCTTATAGTCTTAACGATCATTCATAAAGCTGAGGCCCTTAATCCATAAACTAATTCTTATAAATTTGAGTAAGGATTATTCCCCAAATTCCATGAAATTCTTAGGATCTCATTCAAAGGTTTCATGTGCCAAAAATCATAATAAAATCCTTCTCGAGTCTATAATACCTTATTATATGCCTAGAGAAAACCTCAAAACCACATGTCTTGCTTTCTCCTTAAGAATTTATCCTCAAACTTGGTTAACACACTTGACACAACTGTTGGAAATTTGTCATGATGATGTAACGGTGGTTTCATGTAGGTTACCTATTGAATGGATGAAGATCCTTGATTGTCTATGTGATAATGACAAAGTGTGCAATGTGTTTGTTCTTGTATGCTTGAAGGTGGCTTGGTTGATTTTTAGTGTTGACATGGTTAGAGATGTTTAGAGATGAGTATGGTAATTGGAGCATGAAAAAGAGGTTATTAATATGTTATATTCTTTGAGAGCATGTTTATACAATTAGAATTCATCTATTCTATCATATTTTTATTTATACACTTTGGGTCTAGTGATAAAAAATATGAGTAGGTAGTTTGATGATGTCACCATTGCTACATGGGAATGAGTCAAGGGGAACTGGTCATATGGTTGTGATAACATTAGTCCCTATTTTTTATGCACCATATCTCAAGTCATTCATCAAAGTCCAATCAAATTTATGAGGGTATGAATTTAGCTTCTCAATCATAATTCATTATTTTCCCATACTTTGCCAAATTTGTAATATGGCCAAAAACAGCTGAGTAAGCATGTTGACGAGGTCAACATTCATATGTGAGGATGTATCTAGATAAAGTGATCATATGGGTTTGTTAATTTTTATCCTAGTTTATTTTTTCTAAGTTTTAGATCTTGTGATGTAACATGACAAAATATATTCATATGCAAAGTTGGGCTCCCAAGCAGATTGACTATATTTTTCCATAGCCAAATTTGCATAAGGTAAGAAAGAGTTGAGTGAGAATTTTTATGGTTTTTTATCTTTCACATGTGAAGGTGTCAAGAGAAAATGATCATATGGGTTTGTTAAGTTTTGAGCATAGATGATTTTCACTAAATTTGAGATCATTCACTAAAGTGCAGCAAAAATTATGTAGGATCAAAGTTGGCCTCTTAGGCAAGTTTTTACATGGTTGGCTCTATGATAGAAGATTTTGAGAAGGCACTTTAATGGTGATATATCTCACACATGTGAGGGTTCCAGGAGTAGTGTGTCATATGGTTGGATTATCTTATGTGAGGAGATCATCTAGTCCAAATTTGAGATCATGTGTTAAAGTGGAAAAGAAGTTATTGAGGTGCAAAATGGATACTCATGCATATTGAAAGGGTCCCCATAGTTGGTCATTTTTGAAAGTGTTAAAGCTCAAGAAATATTTATGGTACACATTTATCCAAGGAATCAAGAGGTAGTAAGATGAGGATAAGTTCATGATTTTTAACAACTAAGCAAAGGTATTAAAATGATCCAATGTTGAGAGGGAATTCATACAATTGATCAAATGATGAGCATTGATCTTTAAAGACCTAAAAAATCTATAGAGATTGATAGAGTGCATTGAATCAAAATTTAAAGGTTGCATGAGATGAGATCAAAGTGACTAAAGTTTAATGTTTGCCTTTGGTGTACTATGTGTTAAATCTTAGACAAGATCAATGGTGTGTATTTTATTTAACCAATGAGTCCATGAGATTCGAGCATTGTGTTCAAAGGTTAACTCTGACCATTTGAATTCAAATATTTGAATTTAACATAGGAAGAATTAGATCTTTGTATTTCATCAATATCTTTTGATATAAGTTAAATTTATTGGTGCTATAAAAAAAAGATGAAAAGGACTCCATGGAACATCAAATTAACCTAATTTGAAGATATAGAAGTGAGTATAGTCAAAGATATCAAGCCTAAAAGTTGACTATGTATTCGTGTTTATTCTGTAAATGATCTAATAAGAATATTTGAGCTTGTGTTGATGTTGTTTTGATGTCTCATAATGAATTAGCTATTGAATCTTATTTTAGACTCCATGAGGATTTTTTGTGTGTATTTTAGAGGTGTGATCAATATATCTTGAGTATGAGCAATGCTTAGGAAGTTGGTTGTGTGTTCATTCATGATGAATGTGTGCACTAGGTTAGTGTTTAAGTTGATTGAGCATATGCAAAGGTGAGATAAGATGACTGTGATATTTTAATGATGTCTAAGGGGACATAATGAGTGGGCCCATGTATTTAAAAGTGGTCCTATGTTCTTATTTTGCTTGAGGTAGTGCTAAAGGATTGAATGGGTTCACATGAGACCTATAAGGGCTACAAGGGCCTTATTAAAAGGTGTAGCTCCATAAGGGTGGCCCATAGATGAAATGACCAACTTATGGAGATTTTATTGAGCCATGTATTCATGTGAGAAATGCCTTAAGGGGTAAGGCATGCCTAATGGCTGACCAGGGTAGTGATTATCAAGATTGATCTATAAATAGTAGAACCAAAGATGATGGGTTCTAGACTTTATGTGATAGACTAATGAGTGATTAGAGAGAGGATTGTGTGTGTGTTTTGAGGACTAAATGAGGTTTTGAGTAACCTAATGATGTGTTTAAGAGTATATTAGTTTGAAGACTATTTGTATGACTTGTAGGGCATAATTTTGTTGGAAAAATAGTGATCTTGTAGATTGAGTATGAGTGAAGGTGAAGAGAGATAAACTAAGCTCCATCATTAGGTATTATTGAAATCAATTTAGAGGTAGAAATGTTTTATAGGTTTTGTTGTGGTAGCTTAGCATCTAATGTGGTTGTATCCTCCTTGCAAGGTAAAACTTGCTAAAAGGTCTAGTTGTTATTACAGCTCAGCTAGAAAAGTGTGGTAGTACCTTGTGGGATTGGAGTCATAAATAGGGATTTTAGTTCCTTGATCATTTGTAGATGGTCTAAATTAGATCTTGCTATTATAGGACAATAGTCTAATTGTAGGTTCTAGTGGGTTTTATTCCCTAAGAGGGTTTCCCACATATGTCTTATGTGATTGATCTTGCATTGTCTCTCTTGCTCATTGCTATAAATGTTGTTTATTCTTCATGAATGTTTATAGTATCTAATTAAGTACTTGTAAAGATTAGAATTTAAGTTAGATTATTTGGGATCAATGATTCACCCCCCTCTCAACGATTGTACCTCTAACAATTGGTATCAGAGCTAGTCCTTTGGTAAAGGCTTAACAACTTGAAGGTAATAAAAGGTACAATGGTTGAAAAAAAGGTTATGGCTTGGATTCAAGACAATCTAGTTTATACTTTATCAAAATTTAATAATGTAGTACAAAATCTAGGAGAAACTGTCAAGAATCTGCAGGTCATGGTGAATACAAGTCTCAATCAAAAGATGGAACAATGTGAATATAAGGTCTTAAATTAATCAGATGTGCTCTCATCTAAGGAAAAAAAGGATTTTAGATCCATCAAAATCATCAAGAATGAAAATCCATTGAGAGGTAATTTTCAAGAGAAAAGAGGATCAAACATGAACAAGTCTTCAATGGGTATTGCTTCTCCTGTAATCAATTTGGTCATAGATATAAGGATTTTAATCTCTCTCCAGAGATCAGAAGGGGTCTCATATGTTAAAACTATAAATAAAAAGGTAACATAACCAAGAAATTTAATATAACCTTTTGGAAAAAGGATATATAGGTCATTGACACTATCAAATGGTTTAAGGAGATGAAGTCTAAAGAAGAAAAGAAGTAAAATCCAATCAGATCACAAAAGAAGAGTCATTATTTATTCAAATATATTTTCACACTCAATAAGAAAAAAGAGATGGTTCATCGATAGTGGATGCTCAAATCATATGATAGGAGACAAGAATAAGTTTATCTCTCTAAAGAAGACCAAACTAGGTTTAGTTAGATTTGGTGATAAAAATTATAATAATATAGTCAGTAAAGGTAATGTAAGTTTGGATAATGGTCATAAAATATTGAGAATGTATTATATGTAAAAGGTTTAAAACATAATCTTTTAAGTGTAATCCAAATATGTAATCAAGGAAATATTGTAACTTTTCATGATGATGTATGTGAAGCAAGAAAGGAAAAATATGATAGATTAGTTACAAAGGTTCATAAAATAGATAACAACATGTATGTATTTCATGAATCCTAGAAGGATCAGTAATTCATGAGTGATTTATAAGAAAGTTTGATTTGGCATAAAAGGCTTGGACATATAAATTTTGATAATATAGTAAAGATCTATTCAAAGGGGTTGGTAAGACATACGCCCAAGATTTATAAGATTCCTCATTCTATTTTCAAGGCATGTCTTCATGGAAAGAAAATAAGAGAAGATGAAAGAACAAGGAATTATCCACTATAGAGACATTGGAATTGATACACACTGATCTTTGTGCACCTATGAGAACTCAAAGTATTCGAGTTAATAATTACTTAATTCTTTTCATTGATGTTTTTACTAAGATGTCCTAGTTATTATTTCTTAAATGAAAATCAAAATCTTTTGCAAAATTTGTGGCATCTAAAGCTCTCGTGAAAAATGATAAAGGTTAAAAAATCAAGTGTGTGAGATTAGATGGAGGAAGTGAGTTTCGGTCTTATAAGTTTGATGATTTTTTTGATAAACATGGGATAAGAAGATAATAATTTACTACTAAAATACCACAATAGAATGGTGTGGTTGAAAGGAAGAATTAGACTATGGTTGAGATGGGTAGAACCATTCTTCAAGATGCAAAAATATCAGATGGCTATTGGGAAGAGGCAACCAAGACTTCTATGTACATCCTAAATAGATTTCAAATCAGAGTAAATGGTAATAAGACACCTTATTATTTATGGAAGAATAGAGTGGATAATGTTAAACATTTTAGAGTGTTTAGGAGTAGGTGCTTCATCAAAAGAGATGAAGATACTCTTGGAAAATTTGATTCAAGATCTGATGAGGGCATCTTCTTAGGATATCTTCTATTAGTACTACCTATAGATGCTTCAACAAGAGACTTCACAAGATTGATTAAAGTTCAAATGTAAGAGTAGATGAGATAATTAAATTCAAGAAGCCAAAATTGTAGGTAAGTGAGTCAACTCAAAATGATGTTGAAAACAATAATAAGTTATCTATTCAAATAGATGAAGAAGAAGAAGAAGAAGAAGAAAGACAAGATACTAAAGCTCCATCTAGAAGAATTTAGAAAGATCATCCAATCTCTCAAATTACTAAAAATGTTGGTGTAAGGTTGGAGACTAGAAGGAGAATGTTGATCAATCAAAATCAACAAGCCTTAGCTTTTTTATCCATGACTGAACCCAAAACTTTTATAGAAGATAACAAAGATGAAATTTGGGATGATGATATGGATAAAGAAATTGATCAAATAGAAAAGAATGAAACACGTGACTTAGTTCCTAGACCAGAAGATAAAAATGTGATAGGCACCAAATTGGTTTTCAAAAACAAGATGAGTGAGAAAGGAGAAGTCACAAGAAACAAGTCTATACTAGTGTGTAAAGGATATGCTCAGGTTGAAGGAATATATTTTGATGATACTTTTACTCTTGTGGAAAGGATGGAATCAATTAGACTCTTTTTGGATTATGTACGTTTCAAAGGTTTTAAGGTATTTCAAATGGATGTGAAATCTACATTCTTGAATGGTAACTTAGAATAAGAAGTATACATTGATTTACCTAAAGGATACTTCATGTCAAGTAACCAAGATTTTGTGTGTAAATTTAAGAAAGATCTATATGGTCTTAAATAAGATCTTAGAGCTTGGTATGATAGGCTAGACAAGTATCTTTTGAGTCAAGGTTTTAAAAGGGGGGTAGCTGATAGTAATATGTACATTAAGATAGAAGGTAATCATCAATTGATAGTTATTTTATATGTTGATGACATAGTTTTTGGATTTAACAATGATAAAATGAGTAGAGATTTTATAGATACTATGAAGACTAAGTTTGAAATGTCAATGTTGGGATAATTGTCTTACTTCTTAGGATTATAGATTAATCAACTTGATGCAAGAACTTTCATTTCTCAAAGCTAAATATATCAATGTTATGCTAAGTAAGTTTGACATGATGGAGTGTAAGCCAATGGGTATTCCAATGATCATAGGATGCAAGTTAAGTAAACTAGATGAATCACCAAAGGTTTATTAAACTTTTTATAGATCCATGATTGGAAGTCTTTTATACTCTAATACATCTAGGCCTAACAACATGCAAGAAGTAGGTCTTGTAGGAAGATTTCAAGCTAGTCCTAGAGAATCTCACTTGAAAGTAGTCAAAAAGATCTTGAGATATCTCAAAGGCACCATAGACTATGGTTTATGGTATCCCAGGAGTAAATATTTATCTTTAAAATCGTATATTGATGGTAATTGGGTAGGATGTGTGGATGATAGGAGGAGGAGTACCACTGGTGAGATCTTCTTCATGGGATAATGTTTGGTGTCTTAGCTAAGTAAGAAGAAAGCCTTAGTGTCTCTATCAACTACATAAGCTAAGTATATAGTAGCTACCTCTTGTTTCACACAAGTCATGTGGATGAAATAAACTTTGGAGGATTACAAGGTAAGACAAAATGGACCTTGTCCTATTTTTTGTAACAATACTAGTGCAATTAGTATCTCAAAGAATCTTGTTATGAACTCAAAAACTAAACACATTCCTATTAGATATCATTTATTGAGAGAAAAAGTTATTAATAAATGTGTCAAGTTGGATCATGTGCCTATGAAAGAGTAGCTTGTAGATATTATGACCAAATCATTGTTAGAATCTACTTTTGAGTATCTAAGATAGAACTTGGGTGTTATTTATTTCTCTATGAATCAATATAAGGTGTTTGCTTAAGGGGGAGAAACATGTTCATAAGACTTCCTCCAGAGGTTTGTGAAGGAGCTATAGTGCAGGGTTAGAATGTATGTTCTTAGGTTAGATCAATGCATGTTTCTTATTTTGTATAGTGCAAATGCACAGTTAGTGGTCATGGAAGTGTCTTGAGAAAGAAGTCTAGTAAGCCTACATGGTGGTTCTTCATGGTGTGTGGAGATTTTAAGATGATTAGAAGATGAAATTGCTTGAAGTTCTTAGGGGGAGTCCCTCTTAAATGCTTTTTTGGTGAGTTAATTCAAATTTTAGTTCTTTTGTGTGTTCTTTCTTCATTGGTTATAGAGCTTGATTGAATAGAGTTTTGGCATGGAGTAAGAAGAGGTTGTTAAGACAAGCAGAAGTAGGCTTAAGGTAAGGGGGAGTGTGTAATATATTTATAATATGTTATCTCCTAATTGGTAGTCTTTTTAGGTCCTTAAGATCATTTGGTACCCATTTTTTCATTGTGTCAAAGGGGGATAAAGCTCCTATTGGGAAGAAAGTTCCTGTTATGGGAGTGCTTGAAGTGAGAGAAGGTGAGCTATATATTGTTATATATGATGGTTGTTGACATCAATGACAAAGGGGGAGATCGTTAGAGAGTTATCATTATGATGTCATGGTGGTGTCATGGAGGTTCCATATTGAATAGATGAAGATCCTTGATAGTCTATGTGACAATGACAAAGTGTAAAATGTGCTTGTTCTTGTATGCTTGAAGGTGGCTTGGTTGATTTTTAGTGTTGACATGGTTAGAGATGTATAGGGATGAGTATGTTAATTAGATCATGTACAAGAGGTACCTAAGATGTTATATATGCTTTGAGAGCTTGTCTATACAAGTGTAATTCATCTGGTCTATCATAGTTTTCATCTAGACACTTTAGGTCCAGTGGTAGATAATTTGAGTAGGTAATTCGATGAAGTCACCATTACCACATGGGAATGAGTCAAGGGGAGATGGTAATATGGTTATGATCATGATAGTCCCTAGTTTTTATGTTCCAAATATCAAGTCATGTATCGAAGCATGGTCAAATTTATGAGGGTGCAAAGTTGGCTTTTCAGTCAAAATTCATTGTTTTCCCATAGCCAAATTTTTAATGTGGCTAGAAAGAGCTAAGTAAGCATGTTGATGAGGTTAGAATTTACATTAAATGAGGTATATAGACAAAGTGATAATATGGGTTTATTTAATTTTGGACCTAGTTTATTTGTGCTAAGTTTTAGATCATGTGATGTAGTGTGACAAAAGATATGCATATGTAAAGTTGGGCTCCCAGGCAAATTGACTGTATTTTTCCATACTTAGCCAAATTTGCATAAGGAAAGAAAGAGTTGAGTGAGCATTTTTGATGGTATTATATATTTCACATGTGAATGTGTTAAGCTAAACTAAGCATATGGGTTTGTTCATTTTTGAGCATATATGATTTGTGCTAAATTTGAGATCATGCATTGAAGCATGATAAAAGTTATGCAAGCTCAAAGTTGGCCTCTTAGGTAGGTTTTGACATGGTTCCAAAAATAGTGTGTCACAAGGTTGGATTTTCCTATGTGAGGAGATTATCTAGTCCAAATTTGAGATCATGTGTTGAAGAACATAAGAAGATATTGAGGTGAAAAAATGGCTACTCATGCATATTGAAAGGGTCCCCATAGTCATTTTTGAAAGTGTTAAATCTCAAGGAAGATTGATGATGTACATTATTATATGGAATTAGGAAGCAACAAGATGATGATAGGTGCATGATTTTTAAAAACTAAGAAAAGGTACATGATAATGATCTAATGGTGAGTGTGCATTCATATAGTTGATCAAATGGTGAGTGTTGATCTTTAAAGACCTGACTGATTTGTAGAGATCGATAAAGTGCATTGAGTCAAAATTTTAAATTTACATGAAATGAGGTCAAAGTGACTAAGGTTTAATATTTAGCTTTGATCGACTATGCATTAAATCTCAAACAAGATCAATAATGCATATTTGATCTAAGCAGTGAGTCTGAGAGATTTGATCATCATGTTCAAAGGTTAACTGTGATCATCTGAGTTCAAATATTTGAATTTAACATAGGAAAAACTAGAGATCTATATTTCACCCATATTTTTTGATAAAAGTCAAATTTATTAGTGATATAAAAATAAAATATGAAGAGGACTCCATGGTGCATCAAATGAACCTGATTTGAAGATTTGGAAGTGAGTATAGTCAAAGATATTGAGCCTATAAGTTGACTATGTATTTTTGCTTGTTCTGCAAGTGACCCAAGAAGGATATTAGAGCTTATGTTGATGTTATTTTGATGTTTCATGATGAATTAGATATTGGAATGTATTACATACTGCATGAGGATGTGTGTATTTTATAGGTGTGATCAATCTATCTTGAGTATGAATAATGCTTGATAAGTTGACTATGTGTTCATTCATGGTGATTGTGTGTACCATGTCAATGTTTGATTTAATTAATCATACATAGATGTGACATAAGATGACTATGATAATTTTAGGATGTAAAAGGGGACATAAGGAGTAGACCCATGTATTTGAAAGTGGTCATGTTTTCTTGTTTTGATTGAGGGAGTGCTAAAGGAGTGAATGGATTCACATGAGACCTATAAGGGCCTTATTAAAAGGTGCAGTTCATTAAGGGTGATCCATAGATACAATGGCCTACCTATGGAGATTGGATTGAGACATGAGTTCATGTGAGAGATGCCTTAAAGGCTAATGCATGCCTAATGGCCAACCAAGGTAGTGATTATCAAGATTTATCTATAAATAATGGAACCAAAGATGATGGGTTCTAGACTTTGAGTGATAGACTAAGGAGCAATTAGAGAAAGGATTGTGTGTGTGTGTTTTGAGGAGCAAAGGAGGGGTTAAGTTCTTTGAGGATGTATTGAATATCATATCAGTTTGAGGACTATTTATATAACCTATAGGTGATAATTCTATTGGTAGAATAGTGCTCTTGTAGATTGAGTGTGAGCAAAGGTGAAGAGAGATAAGTTGAGGTCCATCATTAGGTATTGTTGACATTAATTCAGAGGTGGAAGTATTTTATAGGTGTTGTTGTGCTAACTTATCATATAAGGTGGTTATAGCCTCCTTGTAAGGTAAAACTTGCTAACATGTTTGGTTATTATTGTAGCTCAGCTAGACAGGTGTGGTGGCACCTTATGGGATTGGAGTATCACTAAATAGGGATTGTAGCTCCTTGATCATTTGTAAATGGTCTAAATTAGATCTTATTATTATAGGAAAATATTCCAATTGTAGGTTCCAATAGGTTTTATTCCCCAAGAGGGTTTTCCATGTATGTATTGTGTTATGTGATTGATCTTTCATTGTCTCTCTTGCTCATTGCTATGAATGTTGTGTATGTTTCATGAATGCTTATGGTTGCTGATTAAGTATTTATAAAGATCAATATTGAAGTTAGATTATTTGGGCTCACTGATTCATCCCCCCTTAGTGATTTTACCTCTAACAAAAACCTATCATACCTCTGATAATGCTCTCATGAGCTCTATCACCTTGTAAAATTAACTTAACCCCTCATTAGGCTTTACTATGTTTCTTTGCATATTAGGCCTTAAACTGCCAGTCACACTTAGACCTTGAACACAACTTGAAACCTCTTACACTACTCTCAACACCTCATACTCATTTCATACAAACTCTTAACATGCTCACACACTACCAATCTTCTTCTCACAAGCCTCAAAATACTTACCTCATCATGCTACCAAGCTTATGCCTTCTCACTAGGTATCTTCATGGAAATGAATAATCTATGAACTAGCCTTAAACCTCCTATGAAAGCTTATCTACCTTTTACACATGTCTACATAGTGTAAAATATCTTCTCACATGCTCTACCAATAATTTTCATCCTTCATAAATCTTGATAACACCTCAAGACTCCTCATTAGGTCGAGCAGAGTCTAGGACTAGAGTAGTTGCATGCTAAGGCTTAATACCTTACCCTTAAAGGTTTACCTTGAAATTTATTTGAGTGTTTCAAAACCTCATATACATGCTTAGGCATCCTTAAAAATCCAATTATACCTATGTGTATCCATCTTAATAGACCACCATCTTCATACACATGCTCATGATATGATAATGCTCCTTAAGACTAGTGCTCAAACGTATGCTTACCTTGTAACTTGATCTTGACCTTGACATGTCATCAACCTCAGAAGAATTACCAGGTTACCTTCAAATTCTCTCTCAATAGAGAGATAGTAGGTTGCCTTCAAATTATCTCTTATCATAAGACTCTTTGTCACATAAAACTTCACCATGCGTGACACCAACTTTAACTTTAACATTAATGACATCCATCTTGACCTTGACATTAATGAAAACATTTATACCACAACACCAAAAATAGGAACATACCTCAACATGTCATGGTTTCATGGCACCCACATTAGTAATTTTCCAATACCATCTTAACATTTGGTTATGTCCCATGACGTTTCAATATTGATAAGGTGCATAAAGGTTTCCATTTTGCATAGCATCTATTTGTATTCACTACTATGTGGGGTTTGGAGATTATTTTGCTTATAGCAGACTGCACCTATATTTGTCATTCTTATATTAAAGTTAGTTTCCAAAGTCTTTTGAAATGTTGGAGCCATACATTCTTTTTCTTCCAATATTGTAAACTTGCTATTTAATGCAAATGGAGGAGTGACGTAATTTTATGATTTTCTTAATTTAAAATGAAGAATTTCATTTTTTGAATTGCTTAATTTCAAATTTTGAAAAACATTTAAATTTAAAAATTTGAAAGCATTTAAATTTGAGTAATTTTTCATTGAAATTTCCTCGAGGAAGCTACTCTAAACAAAACTAGCAAACAACAACTAGTTTTCAAAATTTAAGGAGAAATAAGGAGAGCTACTCTTTTTACCCATTTATTCATGTCAAAAAACATTAATCTGAAAATCAATAAAAATTGAGTATATTTATGTATGAGGTTTTCTTTTTAAGTCGCTGTTAATAATAAAGTGATTCCTTTTCAATACCTTTACACATATAAAAAAGGGGACCATTTTAGAGTGATATGGAACCAATTGGGGTTACACTAAAACTCAAAAAAAAACTCAAAACCATGCATTCCATCAAATCTATTATTGGCACTACCTTGATTGGTAAAGATAATTGGATATAATGGTTTCAGTAAGCGGAGAACACACTCATCTTCAATGATCTATGGTTCAATATTTATGATAAGGAAAAATAACCAGCTAAACCAATAGGGAATGAAAAGGATACTTAGACATAGAAGAAAATAATCTAGAAGGCATTGGCCTTGATGAGGGCATTAGTGGATGGAGATGTGTTTCATCATATAAAGGGGTGTAATACACCATGGGAAGCATTTCACAAACTAAAAGACCTATATGAATCCCATTCAGAGTTAGAATTAATTTAGTTTTAGTTAAAATACTGAACCTAACATTGAAATATGGTGATGTGATGTGATTGTTTCAGATATACGAGCTATCAAATATGATGTTGAAGCAATAGGAGACATAATTGACATATTGATGCAACAACATCATTACTTAACATGTGTTTATTTAGGAAATTTTGATTTGATTAGATGTTTTGTGGTTAATTATCATGTTTAAGGTGTTTTAAGGGGTGTTAAGAGTCTTATTTTACACTTTTGAGTCTTTTCCATGTGTTTAGGGGAGTTTAGAGAGGCTAGGATTCAAAATTGACATTTTCTTGCCAATTTTCATGATTTGAATTTTTGAATGGTTTTATCTAGTTTAGGTGTTGTAGGAGTAATCTATATAGTATTCAAAGTGTTACATGGTTTATGTGACTCTTTTAAGACACCATGTGTCTAACATGGGCCTTAATTCATACTTGTACAGAACATCAACCTTGGTATTTATTCCAATGTGCAAAATTGTTTGTTAGTGATCATTGGAAGGTCCAAAGATGGTTAGAATGGTTATAGGTGATATAAAATTTTTAAGTTTTGGATTTTATATATTTATTTAAGGATTAATTTAAATATGGAGAGAGTTTAAAATCTAAGAAATTGATCAAATGAGTCTTCATTTGGACACCACACTAATGACAGACTCTGTTCTTTTATGTATAAACATTGAGTTATCTATGTAAGTCAGTATACTAGTAGAAGAAGCATTAAAGATATATTTAAATGTTTTGATGTATTTGGTAAGTTATATACATGTTTTATAATGGTTTTTAAAGTTTTGGATTAGTTGTTTTCAAAGTCTTTTATGAAGGATAAATTTTGCAGACCCTATATGTTCTATTTTCTATGTTGAAAGAGACTTAATACATTGTGTGAGAAAGAAGTCTAAGTGAAACATTACTTGATTGAATATATGAATTTATAAGATTGTGTTTTTAATGTTCTAAATGGTTCTTAGTAATTTATATTTTGTGTTTTATATATATTTCATTTGGTAAGTGCTTAAACCCTACAGGGGATTATGTTCTAACACATAATCATACCAAGAATGTAGGAGAAATGTTGAGCAGAGGCTTGATTATGGAAATATAATGATTGGAAAATATGTATATGTATTATACAAAATTATAACATCCATCATAGTATTTTTAACTATCTTGATACCAAAAAATTCAAATTCATTCCTCTCAAGCACATATAGTCTATGTAGACCCTAAACTAGGGTTTCAAGCATCAAACTCAACTTACAGGTGATTTAATCCATGAAATTTCACCAAATTTTTTAATATTATAGTATTTCATGTATAATAATATATTTTCAAGGTTTTGAATTGATTAAGTATGGAGATGTATGGATTCAGGTAACTATGTATCTCTAGGGGTAAAAGAGGTCTAATTAGGCCTATACAAAACACTAAAAAGGATTAAAAAAGTGACTTACAAGAAGATTTTAGTTAATAAATTTCATATAGATGTAAAAATTATAGAGGGTGCCTAAAAATAACTTTATTTTCTCAATTTTAGATTGTACCTATTCGTACAAGGAGAAATTTCTTTAAAAAAGGCTATAAGGAACCTTGCTAAAGTAGGAGAAGTGGTGTATGTTGCAAGAGTTATACTAAGTAACTAAGGGGATAATATAATGGATTCAAGAAGACTTGAATTTGTGATAATAGGATCATAATAATCTTATACAACCATTGAAACTTAGAATACCATATTGAACTCTTAGCCTTAAGCTTTGCCAAAGGAAGAACAAATTGAAACAAGAGATAAGAGTGTGAGTTTGTTAGTGTTTCCTCTACATCATTTGGTATCAGATCCTAGGATATATTTGGAGGATAGTAAGAAAAAATATAATCCAAAAGACAAGGAGTAATAGTAGACCAAATAAGGTTGCAAGTAATTGATGCACTAGTTGTGGAAATGAGAAAATTGCAGGCAAGGTTACAAGCCATGGAATTGACTCAGAGAAGAGAGATGAACAAGGGTGATGTGAGTAAAGGAGAGGATAAATGTCCTAAATAATAATTAGTAGAATAAGGAAAGGAAGGTAGAGTAGAAGAGAGGTTTATAAGAGAATTCCTCAGAGTGAAATCAAGCCCTAAGATGGAAGTGTTAATGTATGAGGGTAGTCTCTATATGGAATTAGATATGCATCATGTATATAAATAAATGATGGCTCAAATAGGATAGATAATACCTAAAATTCCAATTAGGAATACATTTTTTAAGTGGGAGCATGACCCAGACCTGATTAGGGGATCATTTATCATAATACACTATGTTAAGGAGGGTTTCAAAGCCTCCAGTCTAACAAGAAAAGTAAATCTAATCTAGTGCTCACCAAAACTTGTGTCATAAAATGGGGTTTAGAAAAATAAAAACTAAACATGAATATAATCCATATACTCATGTAAATGTATACAAAAGCTTAGTGCATGGAATAAAAGCACACCTACATTATTTATCTACTCTTACAAAGGAGAAATAAAGTTATTAATACTTACCTTGAAGATGGACTTGCCAAGCCTCAATATCTTCCTTTGCCAAGGTGATTATTAAGAGGTTGTTGTGGTATGTAATGATGATAAAGACAAATAAGCTCTAGGCTACACAACATATCGATGCATCTAAAAGACTTCTCCACAAGAAAAGATCTATATTTTCAAAGAAAGTATGGAACCCTAAGCTTTACTTCTCAAGTATAATGGTAAATAAATAGATGCTCATTCACACTAAATTATTATTCACTTATTTATTATAAAATGGTGGGAAATGAACTTGTATATATAAGCGAACCTTTCCCTAAAATATTTCAAAAATGTCAGATAACAGGCTCAACTCAGTATAATTCTGGATAATAATTCACGAGGTCTCAAGCTAGTTCATTCAAAGGTCTAAATAGCTCCTATGTGAAATTAACCCTGAATTGTACAGGGTCAACCTAATTGACCCTATATAGTTAATTGAAAAAATGGGATTAAGGTAAAGAAAAGGAAGATAAAATGTATCAAAACTATGGAATGGATACAATAGATAAAAATAAGCTTAGGGTAAATGGTTTTAATATACAAGTGTTTAGATAAAAAGTGGCAAAAGGGACAATGATATTGTGAAGCACAATGGGCTACCCACCCCTTTCTTAGTACACCCCTTAAGGTATGCACTCAGAGAGATTGAGACTCAATGGGTTCCTAAAAAATACAAAGTGTCAGTAAGTGATAAAAGTTTGAAAATATTATGTGTATACATATGACCCACTTTAAACTCATCACGTGTCACATGAGTAAAACATAAGATGGTGCTTTGGGAAGTAGAACATAATAACACATAATTTTGATGCTAAGTAAAATGAAATAAGCAACAAATAAGATAAATAAAATGATAGAATTTAAAAACACATACTTTTACTTACATTAGTTTCATAGCTAAAGAACTAGATTTCAAAAGAATTGAAGGTGTCTAATGAGAAGAACATTAGACAAACCTACAGAAGTTAGAGTAAAAAATAGCCAAAAAACTAGATTTTTGGAATATAGGCATATGGTAGTAAAAAATGAGTTAAGACTAAGATATGAGGGTATTAGGAAAAATCAGTAAATTTAGAATGTTAAGGCAAGGCTAGAATATTGAAGTCAAATGAATGATAAAAGGATGGAAAATAATAGCAAATGATTGGCAAATACAATAAATCATGTTTTGAAAGCATGTAAAACATAAACAACAAAAATGAATGTAGAAACTACTAAATCATGTTGGGAAGTATGTAAAACATAAATGAAAAATGAAATATCCATGCAATATAACTTGAAAAAAGATAGGTAAGAAATTAAAAAGTAAGCTCATGTAAGATAGGAAAAAAGGAAAACATGAAAGACGAAAAATGAAATGTAAGTCAAAATGTGAGACAAACATGTCAAATAAAGGTGAAGAAAGCATAAATAAATGAAAGTGAAATGTAAGTCAAGAGATAAGACAAACATGAATAATTCATACATAAATAAAAATGTGTAATAATGCCAAATGTCATATGTAAGATAAGTGAAGTCCACAAAAATAAAATAAAAACATGATGGAGAAATGAAAATAAAAAATCTCTAAAGGATAAAAACACAAACTTAGTGCTTATTATAAGATAAAATGTAAGAAAACACAAACACCTAATGACATGACTAGGATGATAGTGAGATGATGTGGTAAACAAATGGTGTAAGGGTGTAATCCATAGTTTCTCAAACATGTTGTTTTTCTCTAAAGATAGATAAAACTAAAACAAAGTAATAATATCATGTTTTAAGAGGTGAAGAATAAGGAATAATAGAAGAGGGAAAATAGATTTAGAATCACAATTTGCCTATCAAGGGGGAAATGAAATAGGTGGAGGGGATAATGAAGGAAAATCCAAGGTAGAGAGAACTCTTTATCAAACTCAAGACACTCCAATTAGGTTTGTCAAAAGAAGAGGAATTTTGACCTTAAGGACTTTGACTAACTATTCTTAGCCACACAAATCTTAGATCAATAAATTTAATATGTAAATCATTCCATGAAGGATATATGAATGATAAGTAAAATGGACCTACCTTCTCACAATATATTCTCCATTCTTTAGGACCCCTTACAGAGTCATCGGTCTACTACAAAGATTGGGTACTTATGTGAGAAAGTAGGTATCACCGTAGAGTTTTTTGAATTATCCTATTCTAATCTACTAGCCTACTACACCCCAATGGATCTTGACTCTATGTGAGGCCAACTATGGAGCTTGAGCTTCAATTAGAGATAGGATATGTGCTTATAATCATGTCTTTTGGTGTGATTTTGACTTTTAATATTTGTATGTTGCCTTTTGTATATCATTGCCTTTTGTTTCAAATGATTTGGATTTTAACTTTCTTGATGTCTTTTTCTATTCCTCCTCCATACAGATTCATAAAACTAAAAATGGGTACTAAATATGACTTTCATTTAAATACTTGGGACTTAGTTGCTAAGAGGGATAACTTCAAAGAGCATGTGGTCTAAGAGTCTCATAAATCTAGGTGAAATAAAAGTGCTATCTTGACTTCAACCTTGTTTTATCCAATGTGGAGTGAAAAGAAGGGGAAATCAAGAGGAATAATACATGGAACAATTTTAATTACTTCAAATCACAAAAAAATGTAGCAAAGGGTGAAAAAGGGATACAATCATAGTAAAATGTGATTCATTGTCATAAGAATAAGGGAAATGGATGAAAACATGATAACATAGATTATTGTGAAACTTCCATATATTAAGAAAAGTAAAAGCTAAAGTTGAGAACAAGGATCAAGAACACATTCTTTAGAAAAGGAAATGACAAGATGGTAATTTTATGAGGAGGGTCGAGTCCTATCCATGGTCTTATACTACAAGTCATAAAAGAGAAACCCATGAGGGTGCTAAAAAGAAACATGTGAAAAAATGATTAAAGAATCAAAGGTGGTATTTTATGAGGAGGGTTAGTTCCTATCCATGGTCTTACACTAAAAATTCAAAAAAAAGAAACCCATGAGGGTGAATTCTAAATAAGGGAAAAAATAATCATAAAGTTATGAAGGCAAAGAATAACATAAAAAGACAAAAATAAAAGAAATATATAAGGATAAAAATGAAAGCAAATGCTAAATGTAATCTGTAATAAAAAAAATAATGTAAAGGAAGACAATGATGCTTATAAAGTGAAAGTAAAAGAAATAAAGTCCAAAAAAACAAAAAAACATGAGACAAAAAGAATAATTGAGATCTATGCTAATGTCTGTATCAAAGATAAGCATGTGAAATACAAGTATATAAGTCTTTGAAGGTTTTTTGAAGATGAATTTGTTTGTTATTATGCATTTTATAATAAGCATGGGCATCTCAAGATGCCCTAATGGGTAATTGGATGTAGGTGTGGGAATCATAAGATGCCCAAAAGTCTGAAAGTACATGTGGATGGGCATGACAAGATTCCCCAATATGTGGGGTGAAGTGAGGTAACATTGAACCATTAGAATGATTTGCATTGGGTTGGTAGGTAAATTTGGATATAGGTAAATGTGAAGGTTTGTTAGATTTTAAGGAATCCGAATGTGGTATAGGATGTGTAGGAGAGGTATGAAGATGGAAAGAAGGTAAAAGAGGACCATAAATGATATGCTTTGGAGTAGGCATTTGAACTAGGTACTCTTTTAGTTCATGTGACCTAAGAGGTTGAGTTTTAATGGATGCAAATATATGTTTAAATTTATTCATGTTGGCTATCCTTTCTTTATGTAGGAAGAAGGATAAATTATGGTTTGAATAAAACTATTGGATGGGGTGTAGGTATAGGATAAGTTTTATTGATCATTAAGTAGTTGATGTTGATGTGATTGTATTTCTTGAGATTGAAGTTGAGAAGCTTGACGATAGTCTTGATAACATTTTTTTTATTAGAATATCAAGATTGAAATGTGGAATAATAAAGGAAGAAAGAATAAATCGATGAAGATCACAAAAAAGACTCAAGAGAATGACCTATAGTAGCATGCCACCAACAAAATTTATTAGGATTGTACCATTTTGGAGGAGGTTTGGAAGGATCAAAGCTCATGGGTTTAGAAGGTGGCAATTTATACTTAATTTTTTATAGACTCAAGAGAGGGTAGGTTGGGTTAAAATTAGTTTAATTTGATGCTCTATTTTGAGGTTGAGGAGGTTTGGATGAATCAATGTTATGAGAAAATGATTGAAAAGGTTCTTTAATAGTTGTTTGATGTGTTTCAAATTGAGTCATAAGAAAGTCTTGCCCTTTTGCTTAGTCTCAGGCTTATTCTAAAGTTTTAGGGGAAAATATTTGAACTTTGTATTAAATGGGAGGTTTAAGAGCAGTGATAAATAGTTTTAAAAGGGTATCATTATTCATTTATGATCCACTTTATGAGCAAGATACTTCCATTGTTTGATGAAAGTATGAGTGGATTCATTTGGAAGTTACTTGGCATTAATGAAATGGATAAGGTAATTTTTAGGAAGGTCATCATGTTGGAATTTATTCACTAAATCATTGACTAAATCTTGAAGTTGTGAGATGGAATGTCTAGGAAGTTGGTTGTACCACTCATGTGCATCACAAATAGAAGTTTTGGCTAAGATCTTGGTAATAGGAAAGGTGTTAGTTTGGACCCATTACTTATAGATATTAGCAAAAGACTTAATGAAAATAGTAGGGTCCTTAGTCCCATTATATGTGATAGTTGGAGAAATGTTTCCAATATCTATGGATATAATGAATGGGGCTAAAGGTTCATTTTGAAGATGTTGTAGCATTTTGTTATTCATTAGAGGTTGAGGGATGATATTCCCATTGGCATCTCTAAGAGGAGGAGGGACAAAATTTTGATTTGGTTGAGACATGATGACTTGAGGTGGTTGACTAGTCATGTTTAATAAATGCTTTTGCATGATGTTTATTTGTTGTATCACTTGTA
The DNA here is from genome assembly GCA_037957365.1 of Torreya grandis. Taxonomy (NCBI): domain Eukaryota; kingdom Viridiplantae; phylum Streptophyta; class Pinopsida; order Cupressales; family Taxaceae; genus Torreya; species Torreya grandis. The sequence continues at coordinate 1,771,719 of JARHVA010000880.1, forward strand.
CAAGAAGTTGAGTTGTATAAATAGGTGGGTTGGTGTTTGTAGGAGGGGTATTGTTGTTGACAGGAAGAGGATTATTGGTGTTGATGGGAGGAGGATTACTTTGAAGTAGAGGATTCTTTGGTATTGGGATGAGGATTAGGATGAATGACCTCAACTACATTACATTATGTAGTGATTGGTTTTGGTTTAGGAAAAGAGGAAGGAAGAAAGTGGATAGTTTCATCTAAAGTAATAAAATAAGTGAGGTTATTCTCCAAATCCTTAATTATGAAATGTTCTTGACTAAGGGAAGGTTAAAAATACATCATCATGATGAGATAAGACTAGATAACCAAACAAGGAAATAAGAAGTGACAAATATAGTACATAGTTGATTGGGTCAACCTACCACATAAAATAGGGCCTAAAAATTGTGCAGGGTCGATTGGGTTAACCTAGTACATCAAATAGAGGCTAAAAAAGTATGCAAGGTCAAATAGGCTGACCCTATATAGTAGATAATAAGAAATAGAAACCTATAACATACTATGTACTAAAACAAGAAGAATTTTAAAAGTATTTAGAAAATAAAGAATTAAAGGGAAAGAAATAATTAATTGGATCAATCAAGGTGATCCAATTGAGGCACATAACACAAAACCTTACACCAACGCTGGCCAATGCATTTTTTTGCAATACAAAATATAATTGAACAAAGAGCAAGCGATTAACTTGAAAAGTAAAATCTAACTAGATTGTCAACCTAGTACATTATTAGAATATTTTAAATGTGATAGGAAGTTGGCTATAATTATGGAACTAGAAATCAATTTAAGGATGGTTTCAAGAGATTTGGGCTGAAAGGGATCTATATTGGTAATGGTACAAGTTTGGTATTAGGGCCTACCCCCTCACTTCACACATCGTAAAGATAGGGGTGTCAGGTACTTAGCTAGAATATACCATTAATCACATGTTTATACTTGGTAAAAAAACCAAGTTGACTTCCCCCTTGGTGATGAAATCCAAGTAGATAGGCCTTGGGTAGACAATTTTTAAAGTTCTTATTTAAGATTTTGTGATTTGGTCATGTGTGCATAAAATAGAAAATAGTGAAATTATATGATATATTGAAAACCACTTAATTATACTATGTGAACTATTTTAAGCATGTAAGCAATAAGAAATGAAGGTGTGAGCTAATTACTACCATATAAGGGTTAATTCCAACTTTGAAACATGGTACAATGTTGATACAGTTGATAGTGTATGCACATAATATAGAATAGGGTTGACAGTGTCACCTCTATACTATAGAAACAAGGTCTAAAAATGAATAGGGTCGATAGAATCGCACTAGTTATTTAGATACACATAGAATATAAAACTAGGTTGACATAGTCAATCTAATTGACTGTACAATGGAAATTTTAAAGACTTATAGAAAGGAACCTTAGTGGGTATACAGATGTAGATAAGTGAGATTGATGTCATATAACCTTAAGAAATGCTTGAAAATTTTTATAACAAGGTCGAATGAGTTGATCTAGCTTTGTAGAAGCTTATTACTGAGTGCCTGAAATGTATAAGGTTGACTAGGTTGACCTAATATCTAAACTTAAAGTATAAAAATGTACAAGGTCGAATGAGTTGATCTAGCTTTGTAGAAGCTTATTACTGAGTGCCTAAAATGTATAAGGTTGACTAGGTTGACCTAATATCTAAACTTAAAGTATAAAAATGTACAAGGTCAAATGAGTTGACCTAGTTGTCTAAACTAAAAGTTTGATAAATTGTATTGGGTTGACTAAGTTGATCTAATATCCTATACTTGAAAAAGAACTTGTATAGAAAGAATAAAGTTATATAGATGCAACTGTGTGTTAAACTTACACATAAAATTTAGAGCTGGGTCGATGCAGTCAACCTAGTATGGAAAACATATGATAAAAATAATAATAAAATAAACAAATAAGTGAACAAATGCTATCATGGTTAGTTCACGTTGGGTTCACTAGAATGTATGCAATAAAAATGCATCATGTATATAAATCAATCACGTCTTAGAGAAGATAGAGCATACCTACACTTCTAATTTGGAATACATTTATTAAGTGGGAGAATGACAAATATGGGGATCTAGTAGACATGATTAGGAGATAATTTATCACAATAAACTATTCTAAAGAGGGTTCCAAAGCCTCTAATCTAACATAATTATGAAATAACCCTAAGGGGGTCCTAGGTTTTGATATTTCACCTATTTTAATAACATGAAAAGTAAATCTAATCTAGTTCTCACCAAAGCTTATGTCAAAAAGTGAGAGTTATAAATAATAAAATTAAACATGCATAGAAGACATACTCACATCAATGTATACATAATCCTAATGCATGGAAGAGAAGCACAACTGCATTATCTATCTACTCTTACAAAGGACAAATAAGGTTAGGAATACTTACCTTGAAGATAAACCCACTGAGCCTCAATTTCTCCCTTGTCTAAGTTGCTTGCAAGAGGTTATTATGGTATGTAAGGATGATAAATACAAATCAGGTCTAGGCTACACAACCTATCGATGCATTCAAAAGATTTCTCCACAAGACAAGATCTGTATCTCTAAAGAAAGTATGGAACCCTAAGCTTTACTTATGTATAATGGTCAATAAATATATGTTCATTCACACTTATTATTCAATTCTATTTTATAAAAGTGTGGGAAATTAACTTCTATATATAGGTGGATCTTTCCCTAAATCCTTCCAAAAATGTTGACTGATAGGGTTGACCTAGTCAACCTAATACAACTCTTGATAATAATTCACTAGGTCTCGAGCTAGGTTGGCCAAAGGTCAAAATAGATCCTAAGTGAAAATAAATTGAAACTGTATAGGGTCGACCTAGTCAAATTTGTATATCTAACTAAAAAATGGGATTATGGTAAGGAAAAGGAGGATAAAATGTATCAAAAGTCTATAATGGTACAACAAATAAAAACTAGCTTAGGGTAAATGTTTTTAGGAAAAAAGTGTGTAGATAACAAGCTGGAAAAGGGAGAATGATCCTATAAATCACCAATGGTCTACCCACCCCTTTCTTAATGTACCCCTTAAGGCATGCACTTAGAGATATTAAGACTCGATGGGTTCTTACAAGATAAAAAGTGTTAGTAAGTGATAAAAGTTTGAAAATATTTTGTGTATATAGTCTCAATGTTGAATATCTAGCTGATTAGATCACAACCATGAAAAGGTAAATGAGGCAAAGAAGGTTAAGTTTTAAGTAACAAGGTTGAAGGGTCATGCATCCCTATGGAGGGATGGAATATAGGAAGGAAGAAGAAGAAGAGGAAAATATAAGATAAGGTCATGAGATAGAATGGTGGCCAAGATGAAAGGAAAATTCATGCGTAAGGACTAATAAACCAAATTGTTTAGAAACATGAAAAATATGAAACAAAAGGACATGATGGTGAAAGAATACACATAGGAATTATAAAATCTAACTATCATAGTAGGACATATAGGGGAGGATGAAAAAAAGGTTGTTAGGTACATCAATGGTTTGAAGTTTATCATTCAATATGAGATCAATATTTTGTCACCAAGAATAGTAGAGGAGGCATATCAAGCTACATTGAAAGTAGAGGAAAATTTTTCTAGAAGGTAAAGTCAACAAAATAGAGGTAAAGGAGGTAGAAGATATAGAGGTAAAGGTTAAAAAAAGAAGAGGATAACCAAGTAATATAAATCAATGGCAAAGTCAAACCAAAGAAGTTGATATCACTTTTGAGAGTTTAAATCAATCTAGTAGAGGTAGTTATGGATATAGAGGTGGAGGATCATATGGTAGAGGAAGTGGAAACAATGGGTTTGTTGGAAAGTGCTTCAAGTATAAAAAATTTGTTGGACATTGATCATATGAGTATCTAGAAGACATTCAAAGTGGTAGATCTTAGAGTGAGAGTAGGAAGCAAGTGGTTCAACAAGAAGAGGAGAGTGTAGATTCATTTACAAACTATGTAGAAGAACCTAAAACAAGGGAGAGTTTGTTGATGAGGAGAGTTATTTTTAAGACAAGCTATGAGGAGAGAGAACCACCACAAAGAAAGACATTATTTAAGACCATGTGCAAGAGTAAAGGTAAATGTTGTAAGGTCATAGTTGATAATGGTAGTGCAGATAATATTGTGTATTCCATGATGGTAGCTAATCTAGGATTATAAAAAAAAGAGCATCTGAGTCCCTACAAAGTCTCTTAGATTCAAAATAGTCATCAAGTCATATTGAATGAACAATGCTTTGTAGATTTATAGATTGGTGGTTATAAGGACATAATACTGTGTGATGTAATTCCCATTGATGCATGTAATATCATCCTTAGTAGACCATGGAAGTATGATAAGATATTTATGCATGATGGTAATGCCAATAAATACACCATTGAGAATGATGGTAGCAAGCACACATTAACCCCATTAAAGGACAGTCAAGCATGAAAGGAGGTACATAGTAGTATGATGATGTTTGTTGAGAAGGAATATCTACCAAAAGGAACTAGTTTCTGAAATAAGGACAAAAGTATGACATCTAAGAACAAGTGCCAAGAGGAAGAAGATGGAGTGCAAGTTAACAAATCAAGGGAATAAAAAACTACAACAATTGAACAAAGCTACAAATTATTGATGGCTAGAAGCAAAGATATTCTAAAACTAGTCACTCATGAAGAGGTAAGTAATGCATTGTGTGAACCTTAAGAATTGGTTATTACAGTCATTAAAGAAACTATTTTATCTTGTGAAACAAAGCCTATGTTAATAACCCACTTGGAAAAGATGATTACAAAGTTGTCTAATCAAATATCCTTGATAGATAATGTGGAGTATTTGATTAAGTTTACTAAGCAAGTTAGTGTGTTGAGAGAGTTTGATATGGGAAGTGAAGTGATTGATTAGATAGATAAATAAAAATAGAAAAGGAGTCATAGTAAATTTAAAGAGTTTCATAGTATTGTTGACAAGAAAATGGAAAAATAAAAAATATTCCAATAGACAACATAATCAATCACAACAAGGACAACCATGAGAGTGTAAGAGTGTGACTTCAAAGAAGAAAATAAAGAGGTTGTTATGTTTAACTTATGTTTTTCATGTGTAGGTTTGTTTCAAGAGAATAATAAAATGTTGAATATGATCAAGTTGGAGATCAACATTCAGAGAGGTAACCTCAAAGGAAGAGCTAATGCAGTATTAGTCAAAGAATAAGGAGGTCTATATGTTACTCATTAGCCTTGGGATCTAGGAGGGTGTGACATTGCATGGATAAAGTGAAAAAGAAATAATTTTTTTGAGGAGAATAATAATATGAGACTAGTTGAACTTTTGTAAAAAATTCTTTTTACACCTTAGTAGTATGATGTACGAGCATCATTACTTAGCATGTGTTTGTTTAGGCAATTTTGATTTGATCAAATGTTTTGTAGTCAATTAGAATATTTATGAAATATTAATGGATGTTAATAGCCTTAATTTACACTTTGGAATCTTTTACAAGTTTTTAGGGGAGTTTAGAGAGATTAGAATTCAAAATTGGCATTTTCTGACTAATTTTCATAATTTAAATTTTTGAATGGTTTTATTTAGTTTAGGTGTTATAAGATTAATTTTCAATAGTCCTAAAAGTTTTAAAGGGTTCATGTGAATCCTTGAAGACACCATGTGTCTAATATGTGCCTTAATTCATATTTTTATAGAACATAAACCTTAGTATATGTTCCAATGTGAAAAATTATTTGCTAGTGATCGTTTGAAGGTCCAAAGTTGGTTAGAGTGTTTATAGGTGTAGATATGGATTAAAAAGATGGTTAAATAAATAATTAGTAAATAAACCAAGAAAAATTCATAAATAACTACCAATATAGGCCAACTTATTCTAATGAGGTGTGAAAATGACAATCAAGATCAAATGAAAGAAAGCAAATACCAATTACCTTCCCATGAGCATCCTATCATCCATAAGTGACTCCAAGTGTGTTTTTCCCCTTGATTTAGAGTTCAAGTCTTCAAAAATGGTGTAAGGGAAAGATCATCACCATCTCAATAACACCAAGTATAATCTAATTTCATGATATGAAATCACTAATAGGCCTATCAAATGAAACTATCCTATTGTAAATAAAACACAATAATCAACACAAAGAAATGTTGTGGAAATAATATTGAATATAATTTTACATAATTTAATATTTAAAATGTGAGTGAGAGGCCTCCTATTTATAGATTTTCCAAATTGATCGGGATCAACCATGACCATCCATATCAAGATCAAGATGTGTGGCCATGAATTAATCCAATTATGTAAATAAAATCCATAAATATCCTCATAATGATTTGGGGGAAAGGGGTATAGAAGAGGCACAGAAAGCCATAATATTGATATTTGTTGCATTTATGGATTATGAATACCACCATAAAAATTACCTCACTTAATGATGCAATTAATATGAATCAATTTTTAATAAATAAATATTCAATAAATTCCATGAAATTATTACTTAAGCTCATAATTTGGTTTAATTTACTTAAGTAATATTAATCAAATTTAGTGTAATTATTTGGAAATTAGTGCAAAATTAATCAAAATAGTTAAAAAGTTATATTATTGGGTCATAATTTGACTCGAGAGGAATTAGAAGGAAATGTTAGTTACATACATACCATTATCCCATTTAGGATGTTGTCAACACAAAATAACACTTGTACATGTAGTGTGCTTTTGAATTTGAAGACAAGAGTGATCTAGAGCACCAAAATATAATTTCATCATTTTGACTCAAAATGATTTGATCAAAGTTATTAATAAAATAAAATCCATTGCCTAATTTAGGGATACATTAGCCTAAATTAACACTTGTATATGACAAGCTTAAACAATTTAGCATGATTAAGTGATTTTGCCCCAAATTATGCAGTCTAGCAATTTTTGAGTAAGATTGAAAATTTTAACACAAATGGTGTTAGGAATTGGATGTCTAAATTTTCCCCTATTTGAGAAGGTATAGTGATACATTTAGGTGAAGCAACATATGTTCAAAAAAAAAGAGTTTTCAAGAAGAAATTAGAATAACCCATGATGCCCCCTTTAGAGGACATACATGGATGAAAGAGAAGGATGGACTCTTGAAAAGAAAGAAAAAGTGAGATTAACCCATGAACAAATTAAATCTATAGAGCTAAGGCTTGCACATTATGATTCCATCAGTGATAAAAATATAATTAGAATAAAATGGGCCCCAAGGATGGGGGTAATAGGAAAGATACAATATAAAAATAGAAGCAACACACTTTGAACACACCCGAAGCTAGTGTGTAAGCTATGCACTTTAGAACTACTCAATCATGAGATAAGTTTCACACTAAAATATTGTCAGAATGAGGGAAAAAGTTTGTAGAGCTTGGAATTAGAATAAAGTGAGAATTGTGTCTCCTGAGATAGAAGAAATAATAATATGCTCCCTTTGAGAAAGTTTGATCATGTGATAAACAATTTTTCCCCAATAGGGCTGATTTTGATCACTTATAAAGAATAGTTTTCCCCTGTAGGGATGATTTGATTTAATAGTTGGTTCAAATGTTATTCCCTTGTAGGTAAAAATGGAAAGCAATAGCTCAAATCTATAACCTATTACATAGATTAAATATGAGTGGGTGCAAACATAGATGTGATAGTGTAATAGATACAAAATCCACAAAAAACTATGCATACTATAATGAAAAAAGTGATGAAAGAGATGAATATAAGAATGAAGGTGGTTGAGCTGACCTGAGATACAATCTATATCCAAACACTACCTACATAGGCCAAATGTGCCTCAAACCAATGTAGTTCACCCAGAAGTGGGAGAGAATGGAAAGAGGATGAAGAAAAATGACTAGGGTTAAATTAGACTCATGATGTATGCCAATAGATGCACATCTGACATAAATTTAGGTGCATGCTAAGCCATAAGTACCTAGTTTATTTTGTGTTCTTGAGAGCTATTCATTGAAGTTGCATCAACATCGAGACTTGAGTTCAAAGCACAAAGTGATTGCTATAGCAAATGAAATTAGGAATCATAAGTATGAAGAATCTATGATGATATGGCATTTAAATTTCATAGATCTCATTCAAATGTGAATGTTTATGACTAAGGATAATGATAATAAATTATAAAGACTAGAGTTAAACCATTTACATTTAATCAAAAAGCAAATACAAAGAAAAAGAAAAACATACATGAACCTAACTTAAAATTGAGATATGAATAATCATAACTTAAGTAGGAACAAAAATGTTTTAAAAATAAATTAATAACAACTTAATAACATGAGATCAAGATATTAATAATCAATATCTATGTGGATCTTCAAGATTTACTTGGAAAAACAAAAGAAAATAACAAGACCAAACAACAAAATAAAAGACTATGAAGAAACAAGAAGAAACAACTAAAGGAAAGAAATAAAACAAAGAGATAAGAAACACAATAAAGCACCAATAAAAATCAAAGAAACACACAAAAACAAAAACCAAGTTAGTGTGGTTTAAAAATAACTATCCAGGGATGTATAGTAGAGGTGTTACTTTCTACAACAATGTAATACGAACAAGGATACAAAGTTTCTTCCAATCAATAGGGAAACAACACAAAAGAAATGGGGAAAGAGAAGAAAAGGAAGGGGTTGGATGAGTTGACTCTGGATGTGTAAGATAAGTGGATGTTACCTACATAGTTCCATGGATGCATGGTCCAATATGAACTTCAGGCCAAATGTAGTTCTCCTAGGAAGTTTGATAAAAGAAAAAGGTGATGACTAGAAAAAATGATTAATGTTATAGAATAAAAGGGAAGATGGGCTCAAAAAATGATGAGAACATATAAATGATAATGGTCTTGAAAAATGGAAAGCTAGTGGGATAATATACTTGTAAAATGGTAAGAGCATAGAGATGATTACTTGCAAAATGACAAGATCATGGGACAATAATATACAAAAATGAAAGATAATGTTTTTGTTATTTTATGGATCATTTTATAATGTTTTTGGTGTTTTTTGGATAAAATATGTACAAGGGGAATCAAATAGTCAAAGAGATGCTCATCCAAGAGTATAAGTTTCAATAACAATTAAGTTGATTGCAATGTCACATGTGGATATAAACAATGGCTCAGGGAACTGACTAGGATCTCCAATAAAATCTAAAGTCAACTGCAATGGCACATGATCATGAATTGATGAGAGTGAGTATCCTTTTAAGGTAACAATTCCTACCAAATAGAAGAAAAATAAATAATATAATAGTGTGCAGAATAAGATAAAATACAAGGAACTATGTAGCAGGAAAAAACCATACACTGTGGTATCCATGTTCACTTGTCTATAGAATAAGCTATAAAATATTGTCTATGCTGATCTAATTTGTATAACTAGTGTCAAATGTATTCATAATGCTTATGAGTCATAATTATGATCATAATTTGTCAAAGGATAAAAGTGTTTGAGTTACAATAGCCCAAGACATGAAAAGAATGTGGTTCTCAAAGAGAACGGTCCAGAATGAATAGGGTTCTAAATAGAAAGGTATAGGGTGAGATGAAAATGAGGTTCTCAAAGAGAATGGTCCAAAATAAATATGATCCAAAATAAGATTGATGAAGAGACTCCTTTTGGAAATACTTCAACTTGCAACTTATTCTCCAAAGGCACTATATATTAAAACCTTCTACTAGCCCTGTTTGAATGTTTTCCTTTTGGTATGGAAAAAATACAATGATTCTATGGATTCCAATCACTAATTTGAGTACCCTTTATGGATATACACCCATGGTTAAAATTTCATAGTCCAATTCCTTCTATAGGTCCACTTACTCTCTTATGGACTAGGTTTTAAGCTCTCTTTTAGGCCTTGATAGGACACAATTATCAAAATGCCATACCATAATGTTTTTACACCACTAAAAATGTGTGATTAACTTCAATAATTTAATTTTGGCTGAGACTACAAAATTTTGGAATTTTTGAAGGGTTACAACTCAAGTTATTGCTGAAACCCTAGTTTAGGGTTCTTGAGGGCCTATGACAACCCGAGACCACTAAAAATTCTCATTTGAGTGATTCAAAAGGTGTCTATCTCAATCCATTCCAATCTTAAAAACTCTAAACCCATTCTAAACTTCTCACTAACTTCATTATCTAGAGTGAAATATACTGGTCTGTGGTAACAAAATAATGTTCTACAGTCCTATTACCTATTTGAATGCTTACTCAATCTACTAAAGAGCATAAAAAGATTAAATAAGATTCAAAATATGTTTGATAACTCACCTTTATGACTTATTACTCTTGATCAAACAATATAGTTTTCTTCCTTTAGACAAATCAACCTCTATTGATGCACATAGGTCTACTCCAGTTTTTAGGGTTTCCAAACCTGTTTACAAGATTTCTCAACTTCAAACATCCTTTCCTTAATCATTCACTCCTTAAAACATTTAAATAAATAATAGATGCAAAAGAACACAATGCTAATTGAATCCAACACTCATTCTTTCTTTAAAATTATAGTTAGAGTGCACATAACTGGGAGACTCCAATAATAGGGTTCAATTTATTATTATCTTCAACATAGATAAAGCTTTGTCAATCCTTCAAATTTAACAATCAAAATATGTCAATACTTATTCAGAATACAAGTAGCATTATTTTCAATTACCAATGGTCACACATTTGTTACTCACAGTTTGCAATACATACAAAACTTAGAAAATAAGGACACTTAGAAAATGTGTTACAACCTAATATTCTTGAACATAACTTGTTTCTTTTATTTTTACTTTATTTCAAAGGTTCTTGATCTAATAATGTACCATTTTGACCACCATTCAAAAAATATTGCCTTATATATGGTGATAACTATTTTTGAAACCAACTTAGAGATAGTTAACAATGTATCTTGTAAGGGTGTCAAGTTCAAAAGTTTGAATACATAGGTGTAGAGAACTTTATACCATTAAATTGGTCTTAAAGTTCCCTAAAAACTATTGGAATATGTTCATGGACATGATTTATCTATTTCACACAATGGACAATCCTAAAACACACTAGTAAAATTTAAATTTTAGACTACAAGTTTTGGTGAGAAATTCAAAATTTGAACTAGTTACAACACACCTAAGCTATAAAATTGAAAAATAAAAAAGTTTAAGGCCTTATAAGACCATTTAAAGCATTCATAGACCTACTTGAGGCAAAACAAACCAAAATTTATAAATTTTCATCCTTAAGAGTGGTGCTCCTGCATCATACTCCTAGGGAAGGAAAAGAGAACTCATGGGTTGTTACTAATGAGTACTTATAGAGTACTTCCTCACTTTAGGATCTCATTTTCAATCATCCATGTAGCATACTCCATTGGGTGGTTCTTCCACTTTACTAGGTACTTGAAATATTATCTATCTCTAGTATTTTTTTTCACCTATTTGTCTAATATGCATTCCAATTCTTTTGTCTTGGCCTTAGGCAACTCTTGTGCCCAATCTTGGTATGTTTTAGCATCATCACCACCTATATTTTCTCCTTTATCTTATTATCTATAAAGATACAAATCTAAAACATTGAAAATGGGTGAAATATTAATCCACTAGGTAACTCCAACTCATATGCATTGTTTGAAATCTTCCTAAGTATCTTGTAAGGACCTATTTTCTTCATCTTTATCTTGTTATATTCCCCTTTGGGAAACCTTTCTTTCCTTAGATTTGTTGGTACCAAGTCTCCAACCTATAAATGAACTTCTCTCCTACTCAAATTTGTCTATTTCTTGTACCTGTCAACACTAAACTCCAAATGTCTTCTCACTTGTTTATGCACCTCTTTCATTGTTGTAGCAAACTCTTCACCTTTAGCACTTCTTTTATCCATATGTTTGATATCTCTCACCTCAAATACACATCTTGTTTGCATGCCATAGACTACTTAGAGTGGGCTCTTTCTAATACTTCTGTTGGTTGATTCATTATAAGCAAACTCTGCTTGAGACAATACAAGATACCACTAATTATGATGGTCCTTAGACAAACATCTTAGAAAGTTCTCTAGACTCCTATTTACCACGTCAATTTTCCCATCCATTTTAGGATGATAAAATGAATTGAAACTCAAATTAGTGCCTAGATTTTTCCATAATGTCCTCTAAAAGTGACCAAGAAACTTGGTGTCCCTCTCAAAAATAATGTTCATGGGTAATCCATGAAGCCTCATAACCTCTTTGAAGAAAAAATTAGCCACATGTATTTCATAATTATTAATTTGACATGGTATAAAATGTTCCATTTTGGATAACCTATCAAAAACTACAAAAATAGAATCAAAACCCCTTTATGTTCTAGGCAATCCCATCACAAAATATATATTGATGGATTCCCAAGGTCTATGTGGAATTGGTAGGAGCTGGTACAAACTTGCATTAGTACTTTTATCTTTGGCTAGTTGAAAATTTTTACACCTTTATACATATATTCTCACTTATGCTTTCATTTTAGGCCAAAATTAGTGCTTAGTGATCAAATCCAATGTCCTTTCAAAACCAAAATGGCCTTCCATGCTTCCACTATGTTTCTCTTGGATCATATTTCCTCTTATGGAACTCTTTGGTACACACAACTATACTCCCTTGAACAACAATCCATCTTGAAGTACATAGTCCAGCCATGGCTCCTTATTGAGTGTACTTGGGTTCTTTCATGCATGGTATGCATCCTTAAAGTCCTCATCATCCTTATACACATCCTTGAGTGCTTCAATGCCCACACTTTCTAACTAAATTATATACACCAATAAGACCCTCATACTCAATGCATCTTCCACTTTATTTTTTTGTCCTGGCTTGTGCTTGATGGTGAAAGTAAAGTTTTGCATGTACTCCACCCACTTGACATGTCTTTTGTTTATCTTAGGTTGATTGGATATGAACTGAAGTGAATGGTTATCCGTGTATACAATGAACTCTTTTTGTATAAGAGAATGCCTCCACTTCTTCAATGCTTTTACCATGGCATAAAATTCCAAGTCATAGGAAGAATACCTCTTCTTAGCATCACTCAAATTTTTACTAAAATAGGATATAGGTCTTCCCTCTTGGCTTAGGAGAGCCCCTATGGCTACTCCACTTACATAACACTCAATCTGGAACACTTTGTTGAAGTCTGGTAATGCTAGTATGGGATGCTCCGTAAATCTTTGCTTCAAGTACTAGAAACTTTTTTCTACCTACTCATTCTAAACAGAGTTTTTATTGTCTCCCTTTATAGTGTCAATGATGGGAGTGCATATTCCAATAAAATTTCTTATAATTTTCTTATAGAAACTTTTCAAACCATGAAAACTTCCTACCTCTCTTGTTGTCATAGGTGTTGGCCACTTTATGATTACCTTTGCCTTATTCTTATCCATCTTCAACATGCCTTGTGAAATTACAAAACCAAGGTAAAATGGATCTCTTTTCATGAAGTCACACTTCTTGAGGTTGATCAATAACCTTTCTTCTTGCAACCTCCTTATCACCAACTCTAAATGATGGAGATGTTCCTCCTTGCTTTGGATGTAAATTAGTATATCATCAAGATAAACCACTAAAAACTTACCTATGAAATATTTAAAAACTTCATTCATTAAAATCATGAAAGTACTAGGTGCATTAGTCAAACCAAATGGAATGACTAGACATTCATATAAACCTTCATTCATGTTGAAAGTAATTTTCCATTCATCACCTTGTCTAATCCTTATCCAGTAATAGCCACTCTTGAGGTCTATCTTAGAAAAATAGCTTGCTACACTCAAGCAATCCATCAAGTCCTCCATCCTAGGAAGAGGAAACCTATACCTTATAGTGATCTTATTGATGGCCCTCGAATCAGTACACATCCTCCATTAACCTTCCTTATTTGATACCAACACCATGGGTACTACACATGGGCTCAAGCTCTCTTTGATCAACCCTTTGTCAATCAAATAATGGAATTATCTTTTGATCTCAACATTATCTTGTGGGTTATCTTATATGCAACCTTTTTTGGTAGACTTACTCCAGGTACAAAATCTATGTGGTGTGTTATGCTCATCATTGGTGGCCATGCATTGGGAAGATCATTAACCACTATATTAGCATATCTCTCCAAAATTTATTGAATCTCTAAGGACAACTCATTGAGTTTAATGGTTGTTATAATATTCTTAGGCTTAATGACTAAATCAAAGCCTACCTCTTCTTTATGCATGGAATTCAATATCTCTTTTCCACTTACCATCATCACATGTGATCCAACCTATTGATCACTTCCTTCATCCTTCATTGGAAAAAAAGTGTAATTGGATATATCTTTGGTCAAGGTATACATGTTATTTATTCCATCATGGTTAGTTTGTATATCATATTGCCAAGGCCTTCCCAAAATTACATGGCACAAATCCATGGGGATAACATCACAAAGCACTCTATCCTTATATGGTCCAATTTGAAACTCTACCCAGCTTTTTTCACTAACTAAGACTTGTTTTCCCTTATTCAACCATGAAACCTTATAAGGAGTGGGATGAGGTAATTTATATAGCCATAGCTTGTTAACCATCTCTATTGAAATAATATTGTTTATGCTACTTGAAACAATAACTGATTTGCAACACTTAATTTGGTATTTGTAGGATGTTCTAAAGAGAGTTTTTATTTATGGTGGCTCCTTCTCTTAGGGTGGCTTGATCAGAACTCTCCTCATGAGCAATGATTCTTCCACTTCAAGAACTACCATTTGCGATGGAGAGAAAACACTCTCTTTATCTCCTCATGCAATCTGATTTATTCCTTCATTTATTGGACTTCTTACTAGTTGGTCCTATAGACACTCCCAATTCTTGTGTCCAACATACTTGTTACACTTAAAACATTTACCTACAAACCCACTGGATCCTCTACCCCTTGAATAATATCCACCTCTATTAAAAGGTTTCCTTCCTCTAAATCCACCTCTTGATTGAGTGGACTACTCTTGTGAATTGCTTGATTCACTTTGAATATTTATTTGTGAAGTATTTTTGACCCCTTACTATCCTCTACCTCTAAAATTTCTGCTCCTTCCTCTATTTTTCTGATTATGCCTTCTATTCAGCTTGTCTTTAACCTTGAGTGTAAATTGATAGCACTCTTCTAATGTCCTTGGACTCACAAGTGCTAGCTAATCTTGGAGATTGTATCTTAAGCCATTCAAATATCTTTAAATCTTCTCTTTATCTACCTCAACATGACTAGACTTGGTGGTTATCTTATAAAACTCCTTAGTGTATGCCTTCACACTCATTTCCTTTTGTTTTAAGTTATGTATTTGTCTAAACAAGTTTGTCTCATAATCACCTGGTAAGAATTTGGTTTTGAGCTTGACAACCATTTTATCCCAATACGAGATCTTATTCTTCCCTTCCTTTCTTCTCTCATCTTGTATGAAGTCCCACCATAATGAAGCATGCCCTTTCAGGTTAAATCTTGTAAATTTGGCCTTCTTGTCATTAGGTACCTCCTCATACTTAAAGTATTTATCAAGTTCATTCACCCAATTGATGAACTCATCTCCATTAAGACCTCCTACATAGGTGGGTAATTCCACCTTTGGCTTGGATCCTTGATTCATGATCACCTTCAAAAATCTCTCTACTCTTTGATCTTTAGGCCATTCAACTATCTCTTCTACCTCTACCTCATCTTGGTCTTGTGGCTCATCTTCCCTATCACTCAAGTCCCCTGTTAAGAATCATTTTCTTTGGTACCTTTTTATATATTCTATCCTTGCATAAAAACTGAGTCTCATGTCTCTCATCTCTACCAACATAGCATCTTGATTGCCTTGGTTCCTTGTTGTACCTCCTCTATTCTTTCTAGGTGCATTGTGAACCTTCATGTAGATAATTTATCAAACAAGTTCCTATTATCTTCTTCATTCAAGAATAATCTCTCTCCCACTTGTTATTAGGTATCCCAAACCTACTCTGATACCAAAATGATGAAGAGACTCCTTTTAGAAATATTTCAACTTGTAACTTATTCTCCAAAGGCACTATATATTACAACCTTCTACTAGCCCTATTTGACTATTTTCCTTTTGGTATAAAAAAATACAATGATTCTATGGATTCCAATCACTAATCTGAGTACCCTTTATGGATATACACTTGTGGTTCAAATTTCACAATCCAATTCCTTCAATAGGTTCACTTAATCTCTTATGGACTAGGTTTTAAGGTCTCTTTTAGGCCTTGATAGGACACAATTATCAAAATTCTATACCATAATGTCCATAAACCACTAAAAATGTTTGATTCACTTCAAGAATTTAATTTTGGTTGAGACTAAATTTTTTTGGAATTTTTGGAGGGTTACAGTTCGAGTTATTATCGAAACCCTTGTTTAGGGTTCTTGAGGGACTGTGACAACCTAAGACCACTAAAAAATATAATTTAAGAGATTCAAAAGGTGTTTGTCTCAATCACTTCTAACTTTCCAAACTTGAAACATGTGCTAAAATTCTCACTGTCTTCATTATCTATAGTGAAATTTACTAGTCTATGGTAACAAAATAATGTTCTACAATCTTGTTACCTATTTGAATGTTCACTCAAGCTAATAAGGAGCATAAAAATATTAAATAAGCTTAAAAATATGTTTGAGAACTCACCTTAATGACTTATTACTCTTGATTAAACAATATAGTTTGCTTCCTTTAGACAAATTGGTCTCTATTGATGCACATAGGTTTACTCTAGTTTTTAGGGTTTCCAAACTTGTTTACAAGTTTTCTCAACTTCTAACATCCTTTCCTTGAGAATTCACTCCTTACACTATTTCAAGCAATAATATATGCAAAATAACATAATGATAATTTAATCCGACAATCATTCCTTCTTTAAAATTACAATCAGAGTGCACATAACTAAGAGACTCCCATAATTGGGTTCAATTTATTATTGTCTTCAACACAAATAAAGGATTATCAATCCTTCAAATTGAACATTCAAAATATGCCAATACTCCTTCAAAATACAAGTATCATTATTTTCAATTACCAATGGTCACACATTTGTTACTCATAGTTTGGAATACATACAAAACTTAGAAAACAAGGATACTTAGAGAATGTGTTACAACCCAATTTTCTTGAACAAAACTTGTCTCTTTTATTTTTTATTTCTTTTAGAGGTTCTTGATCTAATAATGTACCATTATGACTACCATTCAAAAAATATTGCCTTATATATTGTGATAACTATTTTTGAAACCAACTTAGAGGTAGTTAACAATGTATCTTGTAAGGGTGTCAAGTTCAAAAGGTTGAATACATATGTGTAGAGCACTTTAAACCCTTAAATTGGTTTTATATGTCCCTATAAAATATTAAAACATGTTTATGGACATGATTCAACTATTTCACACACTGGACAATCCTAAAACACACTACCAAAATTTAATTTTTAGACTACAAGTTTTGGTAGGAAATTCAAAATTTGAGTATTTTAACTAGTTACAACACACCTAAGCTATAAAATTGAAAACTAAAAATTTTAAGGCATTATAAAACCATGTAAAGCATTCTTAGACCTAATTAAAGGAAAATTTTTTTTTTATAAATTTACCTCCTTAAGAGTGATGCTCCTGCATCAAGGACGGTCTAGGGTAGTATAAAATGTGTTCAAAGTGCCAACGGTTCAAAAATTTCACTATCTAGAGTCATGAAATATTATGGTTGTTGAAAGAATGGTCTAGGGTAGGTCAAAATAATATAGTCCATGAGAGGACTATATAGGATGAAGTTATAGGATAAAATACTTTAGCACAAGTTGCCATTAAGGGGTCTTTTAGACAATGGTTCAAAGATGTCAAGCATAGAACCTCTTGAGGTGCATAATGTTCATGGGCTCTAGGAGTTCTTCACCATTTAGAGTAGCTAGTAAATATGCCCCTGATCCATAATTCACCATGATAATATATGATCCCAGCCAGTTAGGTTGGAACTTACCTTCTTTATTGAATTCAAAGTTAGTGTTCTTTTGGTTCTCTTTCAAGACTAAATCACCAATCTCAAACTCTTGAGGGAGAAGGTGCTTATTCTAACTTCTCTGTAATTTGTTCTGATAGGATTGAAATTTTTTAGGGTAGTCAAATGCTTACCATTAAGAAGTTATAGTTCTTGAAAGCTTGAGATTTTATATTCTTCATCATCTTCAATATGCTCCAAATATACTTACAATGAAGGCAACTCGATCTCACTATGGATAATAGCTTTTGTTCCATAAACAAGGGAGTATGGAGTGGCTCTGGTAGGTGTTCAGTGACTAGTTTATTAAACCCAGAGGGTAGGAAATATTTTTAAGTACTAATTATGGCTACCATAATTGAAAATATTCTTTAAAATGGCTATAATGGTCTTGTTTGATGCCTTAAATTGTCCATTGCCTTAAAATTTATATGGTGTGGATTTCTTGTGCTTGATTTTGAATTTTGCACAAAGGTATTTTACATCTCTATTTACAAATGATCCATGATTATCAGATATAATGTGAGCTGGGATGCCATAACAACAAATTATATGGTAATGAATGAATGTGGTTATCTACTTCCTAGTGATGTAAGTGAGAGTAATGACCTCAATCCACTTAGTAAAGTACTTGATAGTAGTTAAAATATGTTTATGGCCATCTGAAGATGTTGGGTTTATTTTCCCGATGAGATTGAGGCCCAAGTAGAAAATGACCATGGTGTTGTGATTGGATTTAGTGTTAAGGAAGGTGCATGCATCAAATTTCCATGTTGTTGATAAGAAAGACACTTCCTCACATAATTACAAGCATCTATCTCCATTTGTGGCCAATAATAGCCTATTATGAGGAGCTTTTTAGCTAAGACTACATTATTGGTGTGGGAACCTCCTTCAAGACTAGCTTGGATTCTCTTGAAGATAAACAATGAAATAGTGTTCCATCATAGCCTTTGTAATAAAGCATGTTTCCAAAGAGGGTATAATAGGCTAGATGATGAAGGAGTAGTTTTTGTTGGTTATTGGAGAAGTTAGGTGGAAAAACATGATCATGGAAGTAATTATAATAGTCTTGATACCAAGGCAATTTAGGTGGGGGATTAGGACCAATAATGGTGCATACCCTTTCTAAATCTAGTATAATATGTGTAGTCTGTAGAAGATTTTCAATCAAAAACTAATAATCTTTAGCACCACCATCAATCTGTATCATAGACCCAATTGTTTCCATTGCATCAATAGATCTATTATTGGCCCTTAATACCTATTCAAATTATAGAGATTTAAAATGAGACTTGAGATTATCCATGATTTGCTTGTAAAGAATAAGCTTGTCATCTCTAGTTTGATACTGATTAGTGGTTTGATTGATGATCAATTGGGAATCACCATAGACCATCAAATGTTTACTATTCAGCTAAATTTTAAGATATAAACCTATAATAAGCTCCTCATACTTATCCATATTGTTGGTATAATGAAAATTAATGTGAAATGCTTTGGGAATCAAATCCCCTTGTAGTGTAATCAATAATATGCTGGCTCCATACCTATAAGAAGTGAAGGAACCATCAAAATATATCTTCCATTGTTTAGGTTCATGTTGTACTTATTCTACTAGCATGGTATAATTATCTAGAAATTCGAATCTGAGTGGTTGAGTGCCTATAATAGGGGCCTATATAAGTTTATTAGTAATAACCTACCCCTTGATAGTTTTTGGATTCTAATATTCAACATCAAATTCACTTAGGATCACGACCCACTTAGCCATATGCCCTATGAGAATTGCTTTAGATAATACAAATTTGAGAGGATCCACCTTGGTGATGATAATTATTTTATTTTTTAGCATATAATGTTGTATCTTTTTGGAAGTGAACACCATATCTAAAAACACCATCTCAATAGGTGTACAATTGTGTTCATAATCCACCAATGTGCGGATTAAATAACAAACTACATGATTTTTTACCTTGATTATCATGTTAGGCCAAAAGTGCCCCCAATGCATGCTCAATTGCTAATATGTAAAGAAGCAGTGTTTGTCTAGGTGTTGGCAGTCTCAAAACTAGTAGGTTGGCCAAATATGTCTTGAGATTTGAAAATGCTAACTGATAGTCTTCATCCCATTGAAACATGATCCATTTATTCAAGAGATGAGTAAATGGGTGGTACTTATATTCTAATTAAGAAATGAACTTGTGGATAGACTGAATCTTTCCTTGTAGGCTTCAGAGATATTGAAGATTTAAAAGTGGAGGAATTTCAACAATAGCCTTAACCTTTGCAAGGTTGACTTCAATCCATATTTACAATACAATGAAACCTAGAAATTTCCTTGAATTGACTCCAAAGACACATTATTAATATGCAGGTAGACTTTATAGTCATGAAACCTCTCAAAGATTCTTTGTAGAACATCAAGATGTGCAACACATGTTCTTGATTTTGATAGTATGTCATCAACATAGTCCTCAACAATATCATGAATAATGTCATCGAAGATGTTAGTCTTGACACATTGATATGTGGTTCTAATGTTCTTTGAGCTAAATGACATTCCATGGTAATATAATGTTCCCCATAGAGTGGTGAATGCAATCTTGTGTTGATATTCTTGAGCTATCTTGATTTGATCACATCTAGAAAATCCATCCATAAAGGATAACATCTTGTACCCAGCAGTAAAATCAATGATCATTTCAATCTTAGGTAAATAAAAATCATATTTAGGGAATGATTTATTGAGGTCTCTAAAATCTATACAAATTCATATGCCTCGTGTCTTCTTGATGACTAGAACTATGTTAGATATCCATTCAAAATAGTCCAGTAGTCTAATGAATCCTACTCCTAATAACTTTTCCAATTTGGATTTTACCAAGAGGGTGATGCATGGATGCATATTTCTTAATAACTACTTAATTGTTTTGGCATTTGGATGAAAAAAAGTTGATGCACTACTAAGTATAGGTCTAAGCCTAACATATCTGAATATGCTCATGAAAAAATGTCAATGAAATCCATCAAAATGGATCTAATGTGTTCACATTCTACTTCAATAAGAGAATCTCTAAGATAAATAAATGTTCGTAGGTTCATTTTAACATTTTTATGTACAAAAAGTGTGGATCCATCTTCAAGAATAGTAGGCAAGGTGTGATCATGATCATCTTCTTTTACTATAATTTTTTGTTGTTCCACCCAAGGCTTTAGATAATGTGATGAATCAGAATATGCCATCTTAGGTAATGACCAAATAGTAAAAATCTTTAGAAACTCAAGAGTGAGATGCTCAAAAAGTTATTATTTTTTTGAAGATATTATTGTACTAGATATAGATCTAGGACTTGATGGACCTTGACCATCCTTTGGGGATGAGCAAACTTTCCTATCCAAGAGCATCTGAAATAGGTTTTCACTCAAGGGATTGTCTTTTTCTTTACTTTTTCCCTAATCAATGAGTGCTTCAAAGAGGTTTTCACCCAAAGATCTAGATGTTTTATATTTATTATGACCAAGAAAGTTTGTCTTCTCTCCAAAGTAGGCATAAATATCCAATGAAAAATAAAAGCCTTATTTGTGATCACCAATGGGAAATCTAACTCTTAGGCCCATGTATTCTGTAATGGATTCTTCATTCTAAAACTCATCAAGGCATATGAATAAATTTTACTAGTCTTAATAAATGAGTTCAGGATGGAAAAATCATAGGGAACAATGAGGTTCTACTTTAATAAGGGAAGCTTTAATATAAACAATAGGTGTCAAGGTCATAATGGCATTTTGATCAAATAAATCTAAGTTATCAAGCTCATAAAAAAGGCTATAATGGGATGCTACGTCACTTCTAGGAGAATCATCACTACTTGATTTAGAAGAATCACTATCAAAATTCATGAGGTCACCACCATGTGGTATAAATTTGAGACCATGATTTAAATTAGGTACTCTAATTGATAAAGGTTCTAGGATGCTTTGAGCTTGTGGGCCAAAGCCACTTCCTGTATAATCAAGATGGTCCATGATCTAATTTGGGATAAGATATTTTGAATTTTTAAATTAATAAACAATGCCATTAGAATATAACCAATCTCATTTTGTGAAATATTCTTGATCCTATTTTGGTGAAGTAGTAATTGAAAATACCATAGGTGGTTTCTGCTATTCTTTCTTTGATTTCCAGATCAAGTTGGGTCTGTTTGGGATCTTGGAAGGTTTGGTTTTACCAAATGTTTTGGGATACTTTATCAACTTAACAATATGGAATTCATCCTTAAGATGGTATGTGGAAATTCCCACATATTCAATAATAATTGTTTTACAAGAGTTGTAGGAAATAGATCAGCTGAAGTAGATGCAAGGTCACTAGGGTTGATATAATTAGATGGAGGTAGATGTGAAACTATCTTCTTGTTCTTCTTTGCAATGAATTCAGAACCTAGACAATATTTATAATTATGATAATCATCCTCTAAATGTTTGTAATATTGATAAGGTTATTAATTGATGGGAATAGTAACCTTGATCCCATCATGGGTAACTTAAGGCACTGATGTAAGGTAGATGGAATGGATTATGATTCATGGATCCAAAGATGACCAAAAAGTATGTTACAAGGTAGCTAAATGTCTATAATATGTGATAAGAAACAAACCCAATAATGATCAACAACCAAATCATACAAAAAGACTCCCTCTTAGTACTATTTTAAGTTTTTATGACGATCATCTTTGGTTGAATGTCCTTTACAGTGTAGCCCAATATCTATACCAGTTTGAGGGACACTATATTCATCCCCAAACCATTATCTATAATAACCCACTTGATCTTATGGTTTTCAATGATTACTTCAATATACAATGGGTTGTTATGGCTCAGACCTAGGGTGGACATGTCTTTTTGATCAAATGTGAGCTAACAAAATGAAGACAAGTGCCCCAGTAGTGTTTGGAACTGTTCAAGATTATATCTTTGGGAATAGTTTATTCTTTCAAAAGGCTATTTAAAATATTTCTATGGACTTTAGACATATGTAAGAGATCTAAAATGGAAATATGCAAAGGTGTTTTGCTTAGTTAGTCTAATAGACTATAAGGCTTCTCAAAATTGGGATGAGATGACTTGGCCTTAGCCAACATAGTATTAGGCTTTGGATTCAAAGGCAAAATGTTCATATTAGGTTCTATGGAAGAAGATGGAAAAGGGACCTAAAGGGTAACTCACAAGCATCTAGTTGTGATTGCACAACCTAGAGGTGGTAAGGAGCCATTATAATCAAAATATGAAGGCAAAGGGCCTCAGAGGGTGACTCATGGGAATTTAGTTTCATTGGAGCAATTTTGAATCAATAAGGAGCCATTGTAATTAGAGGAAGGGTGTTATCTAGAAATATTAACCCATGAAAATGGAGTCATAATAGAATTGCATGAACTTGATGTAGTATTACTAGAGGGAGAGGGTATTGATCCTATAATAATGGGTCCCGTAGTATGAGGATTATGAGATAGTTCACAAGTTTTGATAGTAATAGTGGTAATGTTGTAAAAATGGATCCCATGGTGTTCTTATAGTTGTAAGGCATGTTTTTATAACCCAAGTTGTTAGCATGGGTATTATGATCCTGATTATGATCATGATAATTATGACTTTGACCCTGATGTTAGTTTTTATTCTATCACTAATTATATCCTTGGTTCTGTTGATTGTTCTTTAGTGGTTATTGATTATGTCAAAGAAATAGATCTTGGTATATTCCCATATCCTAATTAGTGCCTTGTGGGGCAAGTCTGATCTCAACTTCACCACTCTCAATCATATCTTTAATTAGGTTCCATAATTAGATACAACAAAAAGCACCATGACCAATAACATGATGGAAGTTGCACCATTCATTTTCCTTGTACCAATCTAGCTTTGGTTGATCTTGAAGAAATGGCCTTAGTGGCCATATAATCTAGTTAGCTATTATGAGATTCTGGAATAGTGTTTTAATAGGTTCTTCAAATTTGATGAAGACTTTGAATTGATTGTGAAATGTCCTACATGGCGGTTATCTTTGCAAATTGGGTGGTGGATTAGGGGGAGCGAATTACACATTTAGGGCTAATGGGGCCTGCACCATTGTACATGTCTTGTTTTAGTCACACCATTCCCTACCACATTCTTATTTTTGTTGAAAACCTTAGGTTTCTATATTGAAACCATTAGACTAGAAGATTGGGTCAAATTTAAATTTTCACCCTGCACAAAAATCTTGACAAGGCCTTTTTCTATAAGTGCCTTCTCAATATGCACACCCTTGTCCATAATTTATTCAAATGAATTACCACAAAAAAGCCATAGATTGTGTGTGACCTCAGGGTGTAGGTTATATGAAAATATGTCTACCAACTATTTATTTATAAAATTATGTTGAAAGTGACCTGCTAGTGCTCTTGACCTCTATAGCTATGCAATGAAGCTTTCTCCATCACATTTTGTGGATTTGCACAAGTCAATAATGGTCAATTCATGTTCAATGGTGTATGCTAAATGGTTGATGACATTTTTAGATAATTCATTCTAATATGTAACATATCCCTTGGGTAGCTCAAGTATCCAATTTAAATCTTTTCCCACTAAACTTTGTAGAGTTAATCAAAGCAAGTTGACATAACACAAAGAATGCCTAAATGTGTTCATGAGGGTCACCCTTTCATTTATATTTTTTGAATTTATGTGCCTCAAAATGAGATGGAAATGGGACTTTGATAATAGATAAATCAAACATATATGGACATATCTCATTGAACTTGTACTTCTTGATTTTATTTCCAATCTCCAATCATGACATAATCTCTTTTATGGAGTTCCACTATTGCATGTTTGGTGCATTTGTGGGTGGAACATAATTATGTTGGGGTGGTATGTGCCCCTATTATTATTTGTATTTTTAAGGGATATACACCTTAAAATTTGTAACTTGGTTTTGGTTTTCTCCTTGGGTCAAGTAGGTAAGCAGTTGATCCCTTAGAATCCACTTCCTTGAATTATACATGTTCAATTGATTTTGGGGAGTCTATGGTCTATTTAACAATGTGCTTGTTGGTTAAGATGAACTCGAAAAATTATTTTATATGATTTATTCAATGCATAATGAATGTTTTGGTCTTTGGTTTTACAAAGGAATAAGAGGTTCTTGATGATTGAAAAATGTATGCTCCATGTCTAGCAAATCATGTTGTAGAACCTCTTGGGATTTGGGTTGTTAAATTGAGACATATTGATCTATCATTATTATTTTCTCAACTAGATTTTGTGTTGATTCAACCACATTACCTTATTCCTTGGAAGCATCATTGTGGATTGAAGTAAAAACTAAAGATTCTGTCAAGTTTGTGATAAGTTGGTTTGCATATCATTGACTTATCTTCTTAATCTTGTTGACAAGATCTTGATCAATTAGTTTTGACTCTATAAGTATTTCATTACCTTTGATAGATTAAGGTATGTTCATTTGTGAAATGTTTGTGAAGGTTTGTTCTCATTGTTGCTTTCCTTCTCTAACTAAGGTATGTAATTGATCCATAGGAAAATGTGAGGGTAGTTTAGAACCAGATTCAATCAAACTTAGGAGGGATTCATCTTTGTCCTCTTGGGGTTGATATTCTAAAAATTCTTCCTTGGATCATATAGTTATGGGAATGTCTTCAAAGACTATAGAATTGTCTTAACCATCATAATAATGATCCTCCTCATAGCTAGGGCTGTAAGATACCCCACTATGATTATACCTTTGAGTCATGTGTAAAATATTTATTCTCTATGTTTGACAAGATTTATAATTTTTTTGAAAACATTTCAACAAGGTACATGTTTTGTATTTTTCTCTAAACAAGTGACTAGGTACCAAAGAGACTATAATAAAAGGGAGGGTGGCATAATACCACACACAATTATAAGAATGCATTCCCAAAATTTATAAAACTTGGGTAGGGTTGAAATCATATGAATTAGAATATGGTATGATAACACAAAATATTAGATTATAACTTGTACACTAAAACATAGATTTTTGAGATACATTAATACCATAAAAGCTAGTTAAACTTTAACAATTTGCCACTAGGAAACTAGAATAAAGGCCTTTAGATTAGGAAGGAGATAATGTGAACCAAGAAAATCAAGATGTGAAAACATGAAATAATTCCTAAGTATAAAACTATAACCAAACTGGCAACATAATGTCACCACATGGTAATAAGAAGGTAGTATAAAATGTGTTTTTGAACTTAGAGTGTGAGCGATAAACTTGATGACCTAAGTTCACAATGATTAAATGATAATGAGTCTATAAATGACCTTCAATCTAAATGGGAAATTGAACCCAAGCTACTCAAGTCAAGTGCAAATAGGAAATTAAACCCAATTAACACATTAATTTAGTAACCTAGAAAGGTGCAATTCTAAATTTGAATTATCAATGGACTTAAAGATTTTGTAAAGTGGTTTAGATTAAAATGGGATAATAAATATGATAATTAGAAAATACAAACATAAATGTTTGATATGAGAATTTGAACAAAGCAAATATTGATTTGGATTTAACCAGTGTAATGCCTCTTTGTTTAAGAAATTATGGATAATGTGTTTGGATATGACATATGTTTACAAGAAATTTTTGACTCAAATCAAGACCAAGTAAGTAAATATAAAGACAAATACAAATAATTAATCATCCTAATCCTTAAAATGACAAGGTTGATTTGTATTTTTGAAATCCATCTTTATACATGCACTTGGGAGGAATTAAATTGTTCATCCAAAATAAAAGCACATTAATTGGTAGGGTATTTTACACCCCCTTCTCCTAAGAGATAATACAACAACATATACCTTCAGGTGCACCCTACATCAACAATACTCTATGACAAGTAATGGTATCTAAAACTTAAAATTTACAACCATCTAGATGGTCCTAAGTGTGGTAAACATAAGGGATGAAACACATCAATTAGATCTGCAACAATCAACTTATTGTGAAAAGGTCTTATACTTTTCATAACCAATATATATTTTAATTGCTTAGTCTAGTGCGACATCTTGATAGATTATAAGTTCTGGGCTAACTTTCCACTAATGGAGATGGTTTAACTACTCAAACCACCATCCCAACAGGGTGATCTCAATTTATATACCCCTATAGAGAAGGGTTGATGTCACTATTAAGAGATGAAGCCCTAGGTCAAAACTTCCCCAAAGAACTTGTGAAGAGGCAATGAGCTCCCCTCCACAACCCAATTACATGAAATAAAATGATCTAAGTGAAAAGGCTTTAGGGTTTTTTTTAGATCACCCAAACCATACATGTTTTAGAGAGAGCCTAGACAACTTCATTTTCATGCCATAATCATAATGAAAAGGTACTTTTGGTCACTAAAGTTCCCTATAGGGGATGGGGGGAGAGCATACATGTGCAATTATTTTTGCTCAAATAGTCTAAAAATAAAGTGATAGATGATTTACATAAAACAACACTTCAAGAATTTTGAAGTTTAAGTGAATGTTGAGTTTTATAACACCAAATTGAAATGTTAAGTGAATTTATTAGATACTTGGCCTTATTTTGTAAAAAAATTGAAAAAATTGCACAAAAACATTCAATCAAACCATCTAAGTCCCTCTTAAACACCAAAGAGAAGGTTCAAGATTTAAATATGCAAGATCTAGGTTCCTTTTAAATGCCAAAGGGAAGGTTATTGATCTAATTATGCTCAAATTAACCACTTTTCCTCATGGGTCATACAATAAAAATTAGAGTCTTGTTTAGCTCTAAAGAACAAATGATGTTTAAACAAGCAAGTTTGGATTTCTTGCTCTCAGGTTCTTTATTTTTTACACACAGAGATTGATGTCAGTAACTAGTGACTAATGCTAGTTGTTGCAAGATTGATGTCAGTTAGAGACTTAATCATTTTCGGTCAAAATTAACTGATAATGATTACCTATGAAACCTTAGGAAAAAAAGATATGATCAAAAATACTTTGTTAGCCCAATGTTAGGATAAAATCTCCAAAATCAAACTTTTGGATCAAGAAATATGTTTAGACCAAAGACTTAAAAACTTAATTTAAAAACTAAAAACATGATAAAAGCTCTAAAACGGAAATTTTTAGCCATATTTTTTACTATAACCTAACCAATGAAAATTATCTTTGACTGATACCGATCACCTAAACTGACATCGATCACTGTGTAACTTATGTATGTACAAAAAATGTTTAAAACATGGAAAAAACAAGCTAAAATGTAATGTTAAAGGACTTTTTAATGACTTTAATGGAAATCTAAGATTGCTAAAATGTCTTCCTTGCTTGAGAGGGATGCATGGTCCCACTAGGCATGCCAAGATGTTGAGATGAATTAGAAAGATGGTTAGATCAAGCATTAGTCAAGAAACTAACAAAAATGCATAAAGAACTAACAATCTAGGCTAACCTATTCAAATGGGGTGTGAAAATGATAATAAAGATCAAATGAAAGAAAATAAATACCAATTACCTTCCCATGAGCATCCCATCATCCATAAGCAGCTCCAAGTGTGTTTTTCCCCTTGATTTGGAGTTCAAGTCTTCAACAGTGGTACAAGGCCAAGCTCATCGCCATCTCAAGAACACCAAGTATGATCTAGGCTCATGATATGGAATCACTAATAGGCCTATCAAATGAAGCTATCCTATTGAAAATAAAACACAATAATCAACATAAAGAAAGTTTGTGGAGAGAATATTGAATTATAAGTTTACACAATTTAAGCTTAAAAATGTGAGTGAGAGGCCTTCTATTTATAGATTTTCCAAATTGATCAGGATCAACCATCACTGTCCATCTCAAGATCAAGATGTGTGACCATGAATTAATCTAATTATGTAAATAAAATCCATAAATATCCTTATAATGATTTGGAATAAAGGGGCATTAAAGAGGCATGGGAAGCCATAATACTCATATTTTTTGCATTTATGGCTTATGGATGCCACCCCAAAAATAACCTCACTGAATGATGTAGTTAATATGAATCAATTTCCAATAAATAAATATTTAATAACTTCCATGTAATTCTTACTTAATCTCATTATTTGGTTAATTTTCCTAAGTAATATTAATCAAATTTAGTACAATTCTTTGAAAATTGGTGTATAATTAATCAAAATGGCTAGAAAGTCATATTATTGGGTCATAATTTGACTCAGGAGGAATTAGAAGATGATGTTAGTTATGTACAGACCATTATCCCATGTAGGATTTTATCGACAAAAAATAAAACTTGCATGTGTCATGTATTTTTGAATTAGAAGAAAATAGTGATCTAGATCACCAAAATGCACTTTCTTAATGATGTAGTTAATAGAAATCAATTTCCAATAAATAAATATTTAATAACTTCCATGTAATTCTTATTAAGCTCATTATTTGGTTAATTTTCCTAATTAAGATTAATCAAATTTAGTGAAATTCTATGAAAAAAATATGCACAAAAACACTCAATCAAATCATATAAGTTCCTTTTAAACATCAAAGAGAAGGTTCAAGATTTAAACATGCAATATCTAGGTTCCTTTTAAATGCCAAAGGGAAGATTATTGATCTAATTATGGTCAAATTAACCACTTTTCCTCATGGGTCCTATAATAAAAATTAGATTCTTTTTTAGATTTAAAGCACAATTGATGTTTAAACAAGCAAGTTTGGATTTCTTGCTCTCAGGTTATTTATTTTTTACATACAGAGATTGATGTCGGTAACTAGTGGCTGATGCTAGTTGCTTCAAGACTAATGTTGGTTAGAGAATTAACCATTTTAAGTTGAAACCAACTGATAAAGGTCACTTTTTAACCCTTAAGTAAAAAATATATGATCAAAAATACTTTGTTAGCTCAATTTTAGGATAAAATCTCTAAAAGCAAACTTTTGGATCAAGAAATATGTTCAGACTAGAGACTTAAAAACTAAATTTGATAACTAAAAACTTGAGAAAAGATCTAAAATGGAAATTTTTAGCCATATTATTTCTTATAACCTAACTAATGACAATTAGCCTTAACTGATACAGATCACCCAAAACTTATGTCGATCACTGTGTAATCTATGTATGCATAAAAAATGTTAAAAACATGGAAAAAATAAGCTAAAATTTAATGTTAAAGGATTTTTTAATGACTTTAATGGAAATATAAGATTACCAAAATGTCTTCCTTTCTTGAGAGGGATGCATGGTCCCACTGCGCATGCCAAGATGTTGAGATGGATTAGAAAGATAGTTAGATCAAGCATTAGTCAAGAAACTAAGAAAAATGCATAAAGAACTAACAATCTAGGCTAACCTATTTGAATGGGGTGTGAAAATGACAATAAATATCAAATTAAAGAAAAAAAATTACCAATTACCTTCCCATGAGCATCCCATCATCCATAAGCAGCTCCAAGTGTGTTTTTCCCCTTGATTTGGAGTTCAATTCTTCAACAATGGTACAAGGCCAAGCTCATCACCATCTCAAGAACACCAAGTATGATATAGGCTCATGACATGAAATCAATAATAGGCCTATCAAATGAATCTATCCTATTGAAAATAAAACACAATAATCAACATAAAGAAAGGTTGTGGAGAGAATCTTGAATTATAAGTTTACACAATTTAAGCTTTAAAATGTGAGTGAGAGGCCTTCTATTTATAGATTTTCCAAATTGATCAGGATCAACCATGATTGTCCATCTCAAAATCAAGATGTGTGACCATGAATTAATCTAATTATGTAAATAAAATCCATAAATATCCTCATAATGATTTGGAAGAAAGGGGCATTAAAGAGGCATGGGAAGCCATAATCCTCATATTTTTTGAATTTATGGCTTATGGATGCCATCCCAAAAATAACCTCACTTAATGATATAGTTAATATAAATCAATTTCCAATAAATAAATATTTAATAAATTTCATGTAATTCTTACTTAAGCTCATTATTTGGTTAATTTTCCTAAGTAAGATTAATCAAATTTAGTGCAATTCTTTGAAAATTGGTGTATAATTAATCAAAATATTCAAAAAGTCATATTATTGGGTCATAATTTGACTCACGAGGAATGAGAAGATGATGTTAGTTATGTACACACCGTTATCCCATGTAGGACATTATCAACAAAAAATAACACTTGCATGTGTTATGTGTTTTTGAATTAGAAGAAAAGAGTGATACAAATCAACAAAATGCATTTTCTTAATGATGTAGTTAATAGGAATCAATTTCCAATAAATAAATATTTAATAACTTCCATGTAATTCTTACTTAAGCTCATTATTTGGTTAATTTTCCTAAGATTAATCAAATTTAGTGCAATTATGTGGAAAAAACATGCAAAAAAACATTCAATCAAATCATATAAGTTCCTTTTAAACATCAAAGAGAAGGTTCAAGATTTAAACATGCAAGATCTAGGTTCCTTTTAAATGCCAAAGGGAAGGTTATTGATCTAATTATGCTCAAATTAACCATTTTTCCTCATGGGTCCTACAATAAAAATTAGTCTTTTTTAGCTTTAAATCACAACTGATGTTTATACAAGCAAGTTTATATTTCTTGCTCTCAGGTTCTTTATTTTTTACACACAGAGATTGATGTTGGTAACTGGTGACTAATGCTAGTTGCTTCAAGGCTGATTTCAGTTAGAGACTTAACCATTGTTGGTCTAAACCAACTGATAACAATCACCTATGAACCCTTAGGCAAAAAAGATATGATCAAAAATACTTTGTTAGGATAAAATCTCAATGTTAGGATAAAATCTCCAAAAACAAACTTTTAGATCAAGAAATATGTTTAGACCAGAGACTTAAAAACTTAATTTGACAACTAAAAACTTGAGAAAATATCTAAAATGGAAATTCTTAGCCATGTTTTTTCCTATAACCTAACCAATGACAATTGGCCTTAACTGATACTGATCTCCCAAAATTGACATTGATAATTGTGTAACCTATGTATGCATAAAAAATGTTAAAAGCATGGAAAAAACAAGCTAAAATTTAATATTAAAGGACTTTTTAGTGACTTTAATGGAAATCTAAGATTTCCAAAATGTCTTCCTTGCTTGAGAGGATGCATGGTCCCATTAGGCATGCCAAGATGTTGAGATGGATTAGAAAGATGGTTAGATCAAGCATTAGTCAAGAAACTAAGAAAAAATCATAAAGAACTAACAATCTAGGCCAACCTATTCGAATGGGGTGTGAAAATGACAATAAAGATCAAATTAAAGAAAAAAATAACCAATTACCTTCCCATGAGCTTCCCATCATCCATAAGCAGCTCCAAGTGTATTTTTCCCCTTGATTTGGAGTTCAAGTCTTCAACAATGGTACAAGGCCAAGCTCATCACCATCTCAAGAACACCAAGTATAATATAGGATCATGATATGAAATCACTAATAGGCTTATCAAATGAAGCTATCTTATTCAAAATAAAACATAATAATCAGCACAAAGAAAGATTGTGGAGAGAATCTTGCATTATAAGTTTACACAATTTAAGCTTAAAAATGTGAGTGAGAGGCCTTCTATTTATAAATTTTTCAAATTGATTAGGATCAATCATGACCATCCATCTCAAGATCAAGATGTGTGACCATGAATTAATCCAATTATTTAAATAAAATCTATAAATATCCTTATAATTATTTGGGAGAAAGGGGCATTAAAGAGACATGGGAAGCCATAATCCTCATATTTGTTGCATTTATGGCTTATGGATGCCACCCCAAAAATAACCTCACTTAATGATGTAGTTAAGAGGAATAAATTTCAAATAAATAAATATTTAATAACTTCCATGTAATTCTTATTTGAGCTCATTATTTGGTTAATTTTCCAAAGTAAGATTAATCAAATTTAGTGATTTTTTTTTGGAAATTGGTGTATAATTAATCAAAATGGTCAGAAATTCATATTATTGGGTCATAATTTGACTCGAGAGGAATTAGAAGAAAATTTTAGTTATGTATAGACTGTTATCCTATGTAGGATGTTATCAACAAAAAATAACACTTACACGTGTCATGTATTTCTGAATTAGAAGAAAAGAGTGACCCAGAGAACCAAAATGTATTTTCATAATTTTGACATGAATGATTTGATCAAAGTTAATAATCACATAAAATGTATTTCCCCATTTAGGGATACATTATCTTAAATCATCACTTGTATATGACAAGCTTGAACCATTTAACATGTTCAAGTGATTTTGGGCCAAATTATGTGTTTTAGCAATTTTCAAGTAAGATTAATAATTTTAACACAAATGGTGTTAGGGATTAGATGTATACAATAGGTGATATAAAATTTTTAATTTTTATATTTGAGATATTTATTTTAGGATTCATTTGAATATGGAGATAGTTCAAACTACAAGAAACTGATCAAAGGAGTCTTCATTTGGAGACCACAATAATGGTAGACTCTGTTCTTCTATGCATAAGCATTGAGTTGACTATGTAAGTTAGTATACTAGTATAAGAAGCATTAGAGATATCTTTTTAATGTTATGATATATTTTTAAAGTTATATTCATGTTTCCTTATGGTGTTTCAAGCATTGGATTAGTTGGTTTCATAGTCTTTTATGAAGGATCAATTTTGCAGACCCTATATGCTATATTTTTTGTGTTGAAAGAGACTAAATGCACTGTGTGAAAAAGAAGTCTAATTGAAGAATTGTTTGATTACCTCTATGAATTTATAATATTATGTTTTGAATTCTCTAAAAGTTTCTTAGGAAGTTATAATTCATTTTGGATATATATTTCACATGGTAGGTGCTTAAACCCTATAGGGGACTTGTTCTAACACACAGTCAGAACAAGAATGTAAGAGAAATGTTAAATATAAGATTGATGATGGAAATATTATGATTTTAAAAGGTTAATAGAGTTATATAGACATAAAATAACCATCATAGTAGTTTTAACTGGCTTGAAAATCAAAAACTTCAAATTCATTCCTCCTAAGCTAATACAATCTGTGTAGACCCTAAACTAGGGTTTCAAGAATCAAACTCAACTTACAGGAGATTTAACCCATGAGATTTCACCAATTTTTTTAATTTTATAGGCGATCATGTATAATAATGTATTTTTAAGGTTTTAAATTGGTTAACTATGGATACGTATAGATTTAGGCAACTGTGTATCTCTAAGAGTAAAAGAGGCCTAATTGGGCTTATATAGAGCACTAAAAAGGACTTAAAAGGTAACTTCCAAGTATATTTTGGTAAATAAAATTCATATTTATGTAAAAAAAGAAATAGGGTGCATAAAAGTAACTTTGGTTTCTCAATATCAGATTGTACCTATCCGTACAAGGAGAAATTGTCTAAAAAGGCTACAAAGAACCCTGCTAAAGTAGGAGAAGTGGTGTATGTTGTAAGAGTTATACTAATAAAATAAGGGGATAAGATAAATGATTCAAGGATACTTTAATGTACATTAATAGTATCATAAAAATCCTATATAATCATTGAAACTTAGAACACCATATTTAACTCTTAGCCTTAAGATTTACTAAAGAAATAACAAATTAAAATAAGAGATAAGAGTGTGAGTTTTTTAGTGTCTCCTCTACATAGTATAAACTATTAAACCTATTTGGAGTCTCTAAAATCAAACAATCATTTGAAGACTCTCATATTTGACCAGTTGGTTGAAAAGATGGCAAAAAGATAAAAGATGTTTGGAAGGAAAACTAAAACCACAATAGGTGAAAGTGTGTGTTGTATCAAATATAATTATAAAACATCAAACAAGGCCACAAATTCAAAAATGATGGAAATAATAAGTACAAGGGAAAAGGTATCAAAAATGAAAATCATGGTGGTCAAATAAAAAATAGAATGATAAACAAAACCTATAATGTGAATGGTGTGATAGAAAAGGTATCCATGAGACTCATGAATGTATGACTCCATGGGAAAAAATTAAATCATAATATAAAAATAAAGAGGAAAAATCTAATAAAGAGTCAAACTCAACCCAATTCACTAGTGAATGTGTGTTTTCTAGTACAAATGATGAAGCAAATAGTGTCTTGATTAGTTCTTCATGGTTTAATGCTTGGATTCTTGATATTGGTGCCACTCAACAGATGAATTTTTGAAAATATTTTTTTAAGGCAGTAAAATGAAGAAATTTGTGTCTCAATATACCTCACAAATAGATCGAGTCTATAACCATAGGGAAGAGGTACACTTTTGACTCAAGTGTCTAGGGCTTCCAAACTAAAAACTTGATAATGTTCTCTACTTAGTTGAAACAAAACTTGTTTTTCCTAGTGATCATAAGGCAACAAGGCCATTCCATTCTGTTGGATAATGGTTATGTCACAAGTAGGATAAAAAGTGATAATGTAAAAGTCTAGATTAGATACGAGGAAGGGAAACTACTCAAAATGAAGGGGGAACCATCAAATTCAAGGAATTATGTTCATATTGTAAAAGATGGAATGTCTCCAAACATGTTATGGCATGATTTATTTGGGCATACTCACTATAAAAATATTTGTGTATTACAAAATAATTGTGTGTGTTGGAATGACTACATTGCCCATGAAATCATATGATAAGTGTGAAGCTTGCATCCTGGCTAAACATGTAAGAGAACCATTTCCAAAGTCACAGTGAAAAGCAGACATAAAGTTGTAGCTTGTTCATTTAGACTTATGTTCTCTTCCAATCCTCTCTATTGGTGGTCATAAGTACTTCATGTTGTTCATTTATCACTACAATAGGATGACATGGATATACTTTATGAAAAAGAAATCATAAAACTTTGATACATTCAAAAAGTTTTGAACAATGATTGAAAATGAAGAAAAAATTCACATCAAGACACTCCTGATAATTAATGGTGGTGAATTCACATAAAATAATCTTAAATCCTATCTTGAGAAAAATGGGATCAAACACCATCTCATAGTACCTCACATTCCACAATAAAATGGAGTAGTTGAAAGAATGAACATACTTGTGATGAATATGGTTCATGTAATGTTGTACTTCAAAAGGGTAAATCTACACTTTTGGGTTAAAGTAGATAAAACAAAAGTATAACATCACAATATATCACCATCAATATCTCTTGAATAAAATACTCCATATGAGATGTGGTGTGGTCATCTACCTTCAGTGTGACATCTTTAGATTTTTGGATCCACTTGTTACGAATTTCAAAAGAGAAGAGAAATAAATTGGACCACAAGAATAAAAAATTCATCCACTTGGGATGTTCTAATTCCTCCAAGGCATATAGGTTATATGATGAGAAAGAGAATAAGTTTCTTGTCTTAAGAGAAGTTATCTTTTGTGAGACTGTAAAAGACAAATAGCATATTGATCAAAAATTGAGTTGATTAGATAACTATGCAAAGTTTGATGTCTACAAAGAAAGTGATTTGAATGTTCTAGATAATAAGCAGGGGATACCAAGTTAGAAATATCTTGATTTTATAGTGTCTCTTATACATGAGCTTGAAACTCCTCATAAAGGAGAGAGTGAAACTTCATTAGATATTGAATACGGGCTAATAGAATAGAGGGTAGATAGTGAAGTAACTTTAGACTATGAACTCAAAACACCTGCATCACAAAACAAGATTCCTAAGTGATTCACTTAAACACTAAAATATGTGAGGCCTGACGAAGTTGGGAAAATAGGCATTCAAAGTGCACATGCAACCTCCTCTCAACCAAACAAGTTTATTGATGAAATTTAAGACATGATTAGAAAACTCACATTAGATTATTCTCAAGATGAAATCAATTTTGTATTTTATTCAGAACCAATAACTTTATAATAATTTGAAAATATTGACTCTTGGTTAAAAGTAATGAAATATTAGTATAATTCACTAGTGAAATATGGGACTTAGAATATGGTTGATCCACCATATGATTGCAAATTGATTGGCTACAAGTGGGTCTATCACAACAAATATAAGGAAAATGACTCACTTGACAAGCAAAAAATAGGGTCTATTGTAAATGGGTATTCTCAAAAGGAAGGAATTGACTATAATGAAACATTTGCACTTATAAAAAAATGGACTACCATTCAGACCATGTTGGCTCTGGCAACTCACAATGGATGGAAAGTTCACCATATAGATGTCAAGATTACATTTTTGAATGGAGACCTCAAGGAAACTATGTACATGATAAAACCTAATAGTTTTGTAGTAAAGAAACAAGAGCAAAAGGTTTGAAAACTAAAAAAATTGTTATATGGTTTAAAATAATCCCCTCGAGCATGGTACAAAAAACTAGCTAAACACCTCATGAACATGAATCTCAAACATTTTTAGTTTGAAGATGCAACTATTTTCATCAAAATAGTTTTATTTGTGGTGGTATATGTCGACAATTTGCTCATCATGGGTAACAATGAATGATACACTACAAAATTCAAATCAGAGTTGATGAATTTTTTTGAAATGATTGATTTGGGTTATCATTACTATTTGGGTATTGAAGTAATTTAGAAACCAAAGTATTTATTCATCACTCAGCATAAGTATGTTGGTGACATTTTGAGAAAGTTCAAAATTAAATATTGTAAACCTTTCAACACACTCATGGAACAGAATCTCAAATTGACATATGAAGATTCAACATATTTGGTTGATTCCACTAAATATAGATAACTCATTGGAAGTCTAATTTATGTTACTACCACTTGACAAAATATATAATTTATAGTTGGTGTCCTCTCAATATTCATGCAATAACCCAGGGATATTCATTGGGTATCAGTCAAAAGGGTCCTCAAATATCTCAAAGGCACACAACATTTTGGGCTTAAATACTCCAGGGTAGGAAACTTAAAAACTGGTTGGGTATTTATATTATGACTATGCTGGTGATCATGAAGATGGAAAGTCCACATCATTTTTTCTAATGAATTTTCTAATAAAATTTTTTAGTTTGAAATGTAAGAATAAATCACTATTGGTAATTTATTTATTAGAAGTAGAATATATGGTTGCTTCAGACTCAACTAGAGAGATCTTTTGGCTCAGAAGAGTTCTTTCAGATTTGTAGGAGTAATAGGTTTTATCAACACCTCTCATGGTTAACAACACTTCTACAATATATATGGAAAAGAATACATTCTTTAATGACTTAACCAAGCATATAAATACCAAATTTCATATGATTTAGCATTATGTGAAATATGGCAATGTCAAGTTGTAACATTTCTTGACAACAGAGCAATCAACAGACATCCTAACAAAAGCACTTGGATAAGAAAAATTTGAAAAAAAAATCCTACAGAATAAGCGGGGATGTAATATTATTGTATATAATATTTCCTAATTCATAGGAGTAGTTACACATTTTCTTTTGTCTTCTAGTGTGTAGCTCAAGAGTCTCGTAGGTAGTTGAATGGACTTCTTGGTAGGTGAATTAATTAGTCATTTATTGGATTATAAATTATAATGTTGGCTTCCATTTCTATTTGAATCATGAAATATAATTCCATTATCATTCCTCCAACATTATTTATGGCCTATCAAGGGATTCACGTGGTTACACCAACATTACTTATTACACGTAATCATATACATCAAGATATTTTTTACTTTATTTTAAGAGTTAGACTTTATATGACACATCTCAACTACTACATTCACTTATTTATAAGAAGTGTAGCTAGATTTTGTATCCCATATTCAAGGTGAATTTAATATGTTGATGACTTTGATTCTTATATGACTGCTGCTTGCATCATACATACTATTTTTTTGTCTTACACTGCCACATATAAAACTACATATACATGACATCATAATTTAAAGGAGATCAATGGTTAGCTATATTAGTCTACTACTTGAGATTCATTGATAAATACATTATTTTAATATAAATTATTATTATACATAGCTTATTTATTATATATGTCATGCCTTTCATGTCCTTCCCTCCCTTGATTTGATTTCATACTTTATATATCTTCTATATTTGACACATTAGCACTTACCTTCAAATTTCCTATTATATTTTGCCAACCACTTGGTTTATGTTTATTGTTATGTTCCACTGGTCCTTGCCTCTTAATTGTTGATCCCATTCTAAACACTTATATATATTTCTCAATGAAGGTAGAATATATATCAATACCTTTTATCATAATCATGCATTGATTTTTGAGGTATGTTATAGGTTGTTTGGAATTTTCCTCTTCTTCTTATTATTTATTGTTCCACTTGGCCTACCTATTTACATTTATTTATTGATTGTGCTCATTATATTCTATTTTTATTTATTTATTGAGCTTCTTTTTGTATGTTCCCTTTATCTTTATGTTTAAATAGCTAACTACTTATTATTAGAAAAATATAAAATGCAAAAATAATATAAAATGTCAAAATCAAAAATTTATTTTCCTCTATCTTTGTCAATTGATACATGTTATTCTCATGGTATTATTTGTGATAAAATCCAATTGGTTTAAATTTAAAAATTGCATTTTTTTTAAATGTTAACTAATTGTTGTTGGTCTAACTAACTATTGTTTGCCTATGTACCAACAATGAAATCTTATAATTTATACAACAATTATCATACATAATAATGTTTTTACATGTTAAAATAAAATAAGGACAACAAGTAAATGTTCCAAAGAAACTTCATTTCTATACACATATGCACATTCA
This sequence comes from Torreya grandis, assembly GCA_037957365.1. Lineage (NCBI taxonomy): Eukaryota > Viridiplantae > Streptophyta > Pinopsida > Cupressales > Taxaceae > Torreya > Torreya grandis. The sequence continues at coordinate 1,811,560 of JARHVA010000880.1, forward strand.
TTACATTAAACCATATAAGGTTCCCAATGGTGTAACAACTATAAGATTACACAATGGTACACGTTCACAACAATAAGGGTACAATAATTCATCATTTCAACATTTAAGGTGCATCAATATAATATCACAATAATAAATGTATATTAGTAAAATAAAGGAATACGATAATATACCCTATCATCCACTTTCATTAAATATATCCACTGTAGAAGTAAAATATAGTAAATAATGATTGTGTGTACATAATAATGTCCATTTGTATGTTAGGAAACTAATTATAATAATGCATAATGACATTAATACAATAAATCTTCCATGAAATAGATCATCAAATCATATTAGTATCCATGAGTATATGTCAAATTATGTTTAGATCTAGTTGTAGAGAGGAATAACATCATCTAAGCAGTTTTCCTCTAACCATAGACCATTTGTAACCCACACACCTCCATACTGAGAGTGGTCCTTTCCTTCACAAAGGCATAGATAATGACAATGCAATTATCCAAAACCATCCAAGAATCATACATGAAAGTAAAATCAATATTACATGTAGCTACTCATACAAACCATAGGTATGCCTCTATCTGATATGACTTCAAGAAAACATGTAAAATAGAAAGCAATGTGGACTAAAAATATATATAGTATAACATCACTTTGGCCAATATAGTATTATCAAATTTCACATGTGGGTCATAGTCCACATCAATGATACTCTCTATTATACATATTATTATCTTTTCCCATCCTATAATTGATGATTAGTGATCATAATTAGGCATCCTGCCTCTCACTTATCATCCCTTAACTAGTGGGAAAAATGATATAACATCTCAACTCATGAAAAAAGAAACACTCAACCATTCCTCATAAGAATCATAAAACTAGAACTGGTACAATGTCAAATAATTTTATACAAATTTTGATTTCACACCAAGCCATCAATAATAATGAACTACAAGTGCCTTTACAAATAAACTTCACTCAAGATTACAATGATTCACAATGGATTTAACTAATTCCTACCTTTATATTTTAGGTCACACATATAGTCATATGTGGTGTCCCCAAAAATGTCACTCATTTTTGGGACAACCTATGAACTATTTTGGTTCAACAGACCAAAATCCTCTCTTCCCTTTTCAAAAATTGTTCTGAGCATTCAAGTTATTCATTTTTCAAAGCTTTTTCAGATTTCTAAGGACTCTGCAGGCTTAAATCTACAGACTCTATAGGCTTAAATCTACGAACTCTACAGATATGTTTCTATGGACTCAACATGCTTGAAATTAGCAAGTTCAATATGTTCAATGGCTTTAATAGGTGATTTCAATCAAAAGAGAAAATTTCCAACACTTAGTCATTTTTAGGATTGGTTCAATGCCTTAGTTCAACCAAAAGAGTTCATCAGCAAGCTTCTAAGCAAGGTTTGAACCGTTGAACCTTGATCCAAAAAGGTTCAAGGGTTTAATGGGTTCAAGGTTCAACGTTGTCAGCAAGGTTCAATTTGTCAAGGTCAAAGCTTAATCATTTCACAGTTCCATGGCTTCAAACACTTAGCAAAAAATAAAGGTTTGAACCATTGAACTGTTGAACCTTGAACCATTTGTCAAGGTTCAAAGCTTAATTGTTTCACAGTTCCATGGCTTCAAACACTTAGCAAAATATAAAGGTTTGAACCATTGAACTGTTGAACCTTGAACCATTTTGGTTCAATGGTTCAACAGGTTCAACGACCAAATGGTTCAACGTGTTTGGTTCAAAAGATCAAAAGGACTTAGCTAAATAAAGAGATTGAATTGATTGAACCATTCAATTGTTGAACCAAAGTTGGTTCAATCAGTCAATTAAATCGGCAGGTTCAAGGGGCTGCCCCAAGGCTGAAGGAACAAATGCCCTTGTGGAGGGAAGTGAACTAGAGGCAAGTGCCCTTGAAGAGGGTAGGAAACATTGGTTCAAGTGAGAAAAATAGAAGGCAAAAAAGATAGAATTCCTTCAAATTTTTTCAAAGGTTGATAGGGAACATTTCCTTCAGACTTTTTGTCTGAAGGAAATTACTAAGTGAAAGAGCCGTTAGATTTCCTTCGGGAAGATTTTCCTCAAAAAAATGGTTAAAGCAAAAATCCTTTAGACATTTTATCCAAAGGAATTCACCTAGGAAGAAAGCCCAAAGAAATTAAAGGGAATAAGTGACTAAGCAAATGAACCTTTCCTTTGGACAAAATGTCTGAAAGCTTTTCTTCAGACCTTTTATCTGAAGGAAAAGCCCAAAAGCCAAAGCCCGGTGGAAAAAGACAAAGTGAAGGAAATCAAGGCCAAAGTCTGCCAAAGAAGCAAAAACTCATCAAGGAAATTAAAGGCCAAAGTCCACTGAAGAAGCAAAAACCCACTGAGGAAATTAAAGCTCAAAGGTCACCCAAAAGATCTTGAAGGGTAGGTACCCTTACGAGGGGCACTCGACACTCAGAAAAGGACCTTTTCCAAGGACCTGAAGGGACACCTTCTTTTTGGGTCATCCTAAAGGCTAACTGAAGATGCAAAAAAGAGCCTTCAAAGACAACCAAAAAAGGAACCATTGAACCGATGAACCTTGAACTGAAAGGTTCAACGAGTTCATAGGTTCAAAGGTTCAACTAGTGCGATAAAGATCAGAGAGCTTAGAAAGAACAAGAAGTAATGGAATGAAGAATGAACCAATGAACCAATTGAACCTTGAACCAAAAGAGTTCAAATTTCAATGGTTCAAAGGTTCACAGGTTCAAAAGATAGCCTCAAGAAAAGAAAGAAGTAGCAAATAGATGTTTCCAGAGGCTAACAAGAAAGTGAAGGAGCAGAGGAACCAATAAATACCATTGAACCATTTATCTAATCAACTTACATAAGTTCAAAGGTTCATGGTTTGACATGGTCCTAGAAGCCAACAATCAGTGACGTCCCCATGGATGTCAAATTTAAAGTAAGGGAATATCCATTAAAATTGAAATAAAGTGTGGAACTTGAAGGAAGAACCAAGTGACTGGCTGAAAAGAGAGCCCAAAGGCTCAAATTGCTATAGGGGGGAGAGGAACAAGACCAAAAGATCAGAAATATCTTCAAAAGAGTTATTTTTAATAGGTGAAACAGTGGATCAAGTAGACTTCTGAGCACACCAAATCAAGGATGCGGCCTATTTTTCTTCCATGAAGTAATGGTGAATTGGATAGTTTTTTAACCATCAGGAAAAGGACTAGATAGTCCATATTAAGGAAGAGACATATTAGATGAATAAACATGCCATAGTTAAGGCAATGCATTGTTCCAAGCATGGTCCCTCTAGACAAAATTGAAGGTGCATTGAAGGCATTGACTACAGTGTGGGCCATCCCATGGGAAAGGGGGCCAAGCCTTGCTTGGTGGCTATAGATTATAATTTCTCTCATTATGCAAGGGGGACTTTTCCATTTTTATAGAAGTGAAAATCTGCCCAAATTGAAAGGAGAATATTGAGACTTTGAGCTCATATTGTTGTTCATATCATTTTATCTGAATGAGAAACCAAGTTATTTTTACAAACTTTGTGCTATTATAGCTTATATCATTTTAGGAGATTGTTCTTATGTCTATCTTCTGAATGTGTTCTATTTTATTTAATTTAACAAGTAGAACTAGTGAAAGTAATCAGGAAAGTGTCCTGAAACCAACTATGAAGAAGACTTTATGCTTTCACCATTGTTTTCAGTGTGTGTTTTCATTTTTTGTTTATGTGTGAAAGATATTTGGATGACTTTGTGCCCCCATTACCCTTTATTTTTCACTCTTTGGGTAGTTGAGGTGTAGACTTTGTGTTATAGTTCATTCTACTAGTTACTACCCTTTGCTACCAGTTCTTTGTCACCACCTGAAAGAACTCATGCACCTTGTTGTAAGGTCACTTCTGAAAGAAGAGAAGTACCTTCAGTATTGTCACTAGGACTTTCTTCTTTGTCTGTGAATGTCATCTCTGAAAGAAGAGAGATGGATGGTGTATCCTACCCCTAAGTGTTATTTTCTACTTATTTATATAGTATATGACACCTGCATATTCATAGGGAACGTCCCCTTGATGAGAGGAGAGATTTGTCCACCTATGATGTAGTAAATGTGAACACCGAGCCAACTAATCTCCCCTACTATGGATGATAAGACCTATTTTTATCAATAAAATAGCTGACTAACAAAATATTCACCCATTAGTCTTTTTGGAAACTCCACTGGGGAAGGACAAGTAGTTTGAAGCCTCAAGCTTTAAGCTAAAGCAAGACCAATCCCTTTCCATTTTTATCCTACAATCTGGCAACTCCACACTATACCAGAAGCTAGAGAGTTCAAGGTGTTGTTGACCCTATCTTTGAGTTGGTGCAGCAAGGAAATTTCAATTTGTTTCCTCCCCAACTTCAAGTTCCAAGATCTAGGAGTGTTCCTCCTACCTGTACCAGGTCACCAACCCAAGGAAGAGATGATTTTTATACTATTAGTAGAGATTTACCTATATATACACCACCCAAATTTATTATCCCTCTTTTTCATAATCTAATCATGGCAGTTTAAGGCCCCTGGGGTAACTCATTTGGTCCACTAAATCTTACTCCACCTCTGCATGAACTTCCACATAGCTCAAGAAAGAATTTCCTAAAATTCTTTAGGGATGGGAGAGTTCACCCTAATGAACATATTACAGCCTTCAACATAGCCTATGGTGTGATAGGCATGGAATTTGAGGACATGGCAGTCAGGATTTTCATGGAAACACTACAAGGTGCTGTTGCAGACTGGTTCTACCATCTGCAAGCTAGAACAGTGACTGATTGGGATACTCTTAAAGCTAAATTTGAAGCTAGGTTCAAGCCTACAAAAGATGCACATGCCTCGATGGCCTAGCTCACACAGATGAAGAAGGAACCTCATGAACGAATGAAGGATTTCATTGCCAAGTTTGACAAGCTCAGGAACTGAATTCTTGCTATTTCTCAGCGAACACCTGAAAACCTCAAATGCTTCTTCATCAACTCATAAATACGTGAAGTGATTTTTCTACTAAGATGTGCTGGCCACATAGACCTTGAAGCTAATCAAGACTTGGCTTCTAAAGTAGAAGATGACCTTATCTTGGTAGGGAAGATAAGGAGAGACCCAAATAGAGGTAAATCCTCTTCATCTTCTGAATACTCACCTACAAACACCACTAATCCAATGGTGCAAAAACTAAAAAATGAGTTGTTAGCTCTCAAAAATAAAATGGCACAAGGGATGTCATTTGATCCTTCATATAGAGATGCACCAAGGAGGACATTCCCTAATTAGTCTTATCAAGGCAATGCTACCAGGAACCAAGGGCAAGCAAATCACCTTCCTCCCACTTTAAGGAATAACCTTGCCATTGAAGCACCTCCAACCAACTCAACAGTTGGATATCTTGAAGCTAAATTAGATTTCTCCTTCCAGCCTAAGCTAAATCTAGAAAATGATGCTAATCTCTTCATTAAGGAGGAAGAAGAATTAGCTAGCGACTCCAACATTGGTTTCTTGAATTATCAAGATGAACCTAGAAGTGAAGATAATGTAGTTGATAGATCATATGTTGTGTTCACCTAGTCCAAGAATTAGTCAGCCCAGCAAGCTGATAAAGAAAAGATAGAGGAGCAATCTCAGCCTACAATTTCAATTGCTAAGCGGGGAACCACCCTGCCTTTCCAGTCTAAGGACCAAGTGATTGTTAAAAAAGTAAGTGTTCCAAACTTACCTTCACCTTCAATTTCAAATTTGTAGACCAACCCTTCCCCTTCTAAAAACCAAAAGGATGAACTCCCATTCTCTGCTCCTAGCTCTTTCCAGACATTTGACATAATTGACCATATAAAGAAAACCAAAATTCAAATGTTTGAATTTGAATTCTACAATCCAACCCTGATTAGTTGGATAAATTGGTTCAATGTGTAAAGAACTAAACCCTCCCAGCAAGACAAGAAGATAAGAAGGTAACTCATGATTCCCCTAAGAATGTACCCACCAGGAATAACCTTGTCATTACTCCTCCTGCTGATCTTGCTAGGACTGAACCTTTCTATGTCTCATTACTGATAAATGGACATCAGCTAAACAATTACATCATTGATTCTAGAGCTTTAGACAATGTCATGCCTATTAAAGTAGCTAAATCCTTTGGTCTCACACTAACCAAAACCTTTGGTAGATGCTTCTCCATGGAAAACAAGTAAGTACCTTTGCTGGGACAAATTAAGGATGCCCAATTTGCATTTGAGGCCTTTTCAGACAAAAAGATCAAGATGACTGTCTTGGTGGCCAACGCCCCAGCATCATATGGCATCCTTCTTAGGTGGAATTTTTGAAAGGATGTTGAATGTAAATTGAGTATGGACCTATCTGAAGCAAGGATTCCAGTCAAAGGCTTTATGAAAAGATTGCTCCTTGAAAAAGAAGCAAAATATGTGGTCACCCAGACCTCGGCACCTAAAGCTCAAATTCTATTTGAGTCTTCAGGCATGGGTAACTACTTTCTATCCATGGATGAAGTTCATGAGGCATTTGATAAAGCTCTTGAAGGTGAAAATTTGAATATTAATTCAGCTAAAATAGTAGAAGACTTGGTGGAGTGTGATGCAAGTGTGAAAGGATCCCCCCTCCAAATAAAGAACGATCTAAAGAAAAAGCAGTGTCTAAGGAGGTATGGATTTTAGAATTTTATGGCAGCTACTCCTCTACCAGTTTAAGTGCCAGAATTATGGTAATATCTCTTCAAGAAGATATTTTTTCTATATCCTACAAATTATAGTTTAACAATACTAATAATACAGCTGAGTATGAATCACTATTGCTTGGATTGAAGGCTACTCAAGACAAAGGCATCAAGCTCCTTCCTACCAAAGGAGATGCTAAACTAGTGGTTTACCAAGTGAAAAACTTATATCAAACCAAGAATGAAAGATTTCACCACTACTGTAATCTAGTCTAAGACCAAATTGAAAGCTTTGATGCTTTCAGCATCTCTGCCATTCCTAGAGAATTCAATGACTAGGTTGATGCACTGGCCATTTCAACCACTCTATTGGTTCCTCACCTAGACATCAAAGGAGATAGGTACACTATTGAGTTGGTCTTTTGACCAAGTGTACTAGATAATACCAATAATTGGCAGGTGTTTAACAATGACAACCAAATCATTTCCTTCTTGGGGCAAAAGGATAGCTTTAAATAGCTACATTTTGAAGGCAGTGAGCCTCAACAGCTTAAACCAACCCTTGAGTCAAGTTCTAACATAGGTGAGGAGGTGATATAGCTGAAAGGAAACAAAATTCATAAAGGCTTGGTTTCCCTAGAGAAGATATTTGATAAACATGATAGGTTCACCAAACAACAACAAACAGATTCAAGTTCCTCCCAGGAGTTTGATCAAGTAAATCTGCGTACCATAGATGATCCCAAGATGGTGAACATTGGAAAATGTTGCACTCCTGAGAAGAGATTTCACTACTCTACTCTAGCAGTACATGGATGTCTTATCTTACTCCTATGATGACTTGAAGTCACTCAGGCCTGATGAAATTTGACATGACATTCCTCTCAAGGCTGATTCAACACCTTATAGGCAAAAGTCTAGGTAGTATAATCTGAAGATATCAGGTACCATTTTGTCTGAGATATAAAAAATGCTAAATGCTAGGATAATCTTCCTCATCCATCATTCCACATGGATTGCACATATAGTGCCTATAAGGAAGAAGAATAGTGAAATTCACCTTTGTGTGGATTTTAGGAACTTGAATCAATCATCTTTAAAGGATAACTATCCTTTGCCTATCATGGATCAAGTGCTTCAGATGGTGATTAGTTCAAATATGTTATCAATGCTAGATAGCTTCTCAAGATATAATCAAGTTAAAGTTGGTGAAGCAGACCAACACAAGACTGCATTCACCACACCTTGGGGCATGTTTGCATATAGAAGGATGCCTTTTGGCTTGATAAATGCTGGTGCCACCTTTCAAAGAACAAGGGACCTTGATTTCAAGGATGAGATGGGTAAGTTCATTATAGTTTATCTTGATGACTTGACTGTCTTTTCTAAGCATCGCCTAGATCACATATGCCATTTGCATCAAGTGTTGGAACGCTGCCACCAGAATGACATTTCTTTGAATCCCAAAAAGTCTATCTTTGGAGTGATAGAAGGGAAGCTTCTCAAACACATTGTGTCCAAATAAGGAATAAAGATTGACTCAGATAGAGTCAAGTCTATCCAAGAGCTTACCTTGCCCACAAATAAGATTGTTGTTCACTCTTTATTTGGAAAGGTGAATTTCTTATAGAGGTTCATCCCTGAGTTTGCTGAGAAGACTCATCATATTGTGAACATGATGAAGGGCAGGGTCACATTCAGCTAGATTGTAGAAGCCAAACTGGTGTTCTAAGACATCAAGACTGCTACTGCCCACGCCCCAATTTTGGTTTGCCTAGACTATAACAAGGAGTTTACCATATACAGTTATTCTTATGAACACATGCTTTCAGCAATTTTGGTTCAATAAAACCAAGAAGGTGTGGAATCTCTTATTTCTTTCATGAGGTGTCATCTTAAAGCTCATGAGCTAAAGTACTCAAGCATGGAGAAGCATGCCTATGTAGTGTTAAAGGTAGTGAATCATTTCCACTTCTACATCCTAAATTCACACGTTACTGCCTTGGTTCCTGATACCATGGTTAAATCCATATTAACTTAGCAAGAGTTTGGAACAAAAAGAGGCAATTGGATTGCAAAAATCTAGGAGTTTGATCTAGCCATCAAGCCAATAAAGCTGGTATGGGAAAAGGGCCTATGCTAATTGATTAATGACAACAAACCAAAAAAAATGTATCATGAAGAATCATAAGAAGAAGACACACCAATAGTCCTCTTTGTCTCCACCATGAATGAGTGGTATTTAGGTATTTCTCATTTCCTCACTTATGGTGAGTGTCTTGCTCACCTATCTTATAAAGAAAGGAGGACTATCAAGTTGAAAGTTACCAATTTCATCCTTTGGGACAATGGCTTGTATAAGAGGAGCCTTAATGGAGTGTTCCTTTGTTGCATGGACAAGAAGCAGTAAAGCCAAATTTTGAAATCCTTTCACAATCTAGCCTACGGAGGACATTTTTTTGCTCTTGTAACTACCCATAAAATTCTACGAGCCAGGTATTATTGGCCAACTCTCTTTCAAGATGCATATAAGTGGGTTAGAAAATGTGAACTATGCCATCAGTTTATCAGAAAACCCAAGCTGGCTGCCCTACCTCTCAAACTAGTGGTGATAGAAGAACCATTTCAATAATGGGGAATTGATTTCATTGGAGTTGTAAATCCATCTTCAAGTGATATACATGATTATGTCCTCATAGCAATAGATTACTTCACCAAGTGGGTGGAAGTTATTCCAACCAAACATGTTCTTCAGAAGTAGTGTGCAATTTCCTCAAAGAGACATTATTTATAGGTTTGGGGTCCCAACCAAGATTGTCACTAATAATGCAGCTTGTTTCACTTCCCATGAGATTACTCAATTCTATTTCTACTATGGGATTACACTCTCACACTCTTCTGATTACTTTCCACAAGGGAATGGACAAGTTGAATCAAGCAATAAGAACCTGGTGACTATCATCAAGAAGCTGGTGGATGATAACCAAAGGACATGGTATAAAGCATTAGTTGATGCTCTATGGGCTGATAGGATTACACCAAAGAGGGCAATTGGTATTTCCCCCTTCCAACTTCTTTATGGTATTAATGCTGAAATACCAATCACCTTGGAATTACTAGCATTGAAATTGGCTAAGGCAATTGAAGATCAGACATATGAAAGATCCATTAATAAGAGGATCATGTGCCTAACTAAGATGGATGAGTAGAGAACTATGGTGGTGGACCGAATTGCTGCCCATCAAAGTTTGGTGAAGAAGCTCTTTGATCGAAAGGCAAAAAATTGTGATTACTAGATTGGAGATCAAGTCATGCTAAGGGACAAGAGAAGAGAGCCAAAGGTGATGCATGGAAAGTTTGACTCCCTTTGGAGAGGCCCATTTATTATCCATTAGCCTAATGGTGATAACAACTTTCTATTAAAGTATCAAGATGGCACGCTCTTTTCTCTACCTCACAATAGGCAGCATCTGAAGCATTTCAACTCTTGAAGTATCAGATAAGCTCACCTGTACATATGTATATTTGTATAGTCTTTGTTTATACTTTGTGTCATTCATTTTAATTTTTTTGAGCCTTTATTTTTGGGTAACATGACTCCATAGCCCAATGGCATACTTCAAAGGCACTAGAGATTATGGTTTCTACTCCCCTCAGCTATTCAAAGTTTTCAACTGAAAGAAGTTCCCCAACTGGAGCTAGTTGTTGTCCCCAAAAATGTCACTCATTTTTGGGACAACATATAAAATATTTTGGTTCAATAGACAAAAATCCTCTCTTCCCTTTTCAAAAATTATTCTGAGAATTCAAGTTCATTTTTTAAAGCTTTTTTAGATTTCTATGGACTTTGCAGGCTTAAATCTATGGACTCTGTAGGATTATATCTATGAACTCTAAAGATATGTTTTTATGGACTCAACATGCTTGAAATTAGAAATTTTAGTATGTTTAATAGCTTTAACAGGTGAGTTCAATCAAAAGAGCAAGTTTCTAACATTTAGGCATTTTCAGGATTGGTTCAATGCCTTGGTTCAACCAAAAGAGTTCATCAGCAAGCTTCTAAGCAAGGATTGAACCATTGAACCATTGAACCTTGAACCAAAAAGGTTCAAGGGTTCAATGGGTTCAAGGTTCAATGTCATCAACAAGAGTTAAGCACATTTGTCAAGGTTTAAAGTTCAATCATTTCACGGTTCTATGGCTTCAAACACATAGAGAAAAATAAAGGCTTGAACCGTTGAACCATTGAACCTTGAACCATTTTGGTTCAACAATTCAATAGGTTCAATGACCAAATGGTTCAATAATTTTGGTTCAAAATATCAAAAGGACTTATCCAAATAAAGAGATTGAACTGATTGAACCATTAAACCATTGAACCAAAGTTGGTTCAATCAGTCGGTTCAATCGACGGGTTCAAGGGGTTGCCCCAAGGCCGAAGGAACAAATGCACTTGCAGAGGGTAGTGAACTAAAGGCAAGTGCCCTTGAAGAGGGTAGGAAACATTGGTTCAAGTGAGCAAAAGAGAAGGCATAAAAGATAGAACTACTTTGGATTTATTCAAAGGCTGATATGGAACATTCCTTCAAACTTTTTGTCTGAAGGAAATTACTAAGTGAAAGAGCCGTTAGATTTCCTTTGAAAAGATTTTCCTCAGAAAAATGGTTAAAGAAAAAATCCTTCAGACTTTTTGTTTGAAGGAATTCACCCAGGAAGAAATCTTGAAGAAATTAAAGGGAATAAGTGACTAAGGAAAGGAACCTTTCCTTCAGACAAAATGTCTGAAGGATTTTCTTCAGACTTTTTATTTGAAGGAAAAGCCCGAAAGCCAAAGCCCAGTGGAAAAATACAAAGCAAAGGAAATCAAGGCCAAAGTCCGTCGAAGAAGCAAAAACCCATCGAGGAAATTAAAGGCCAAAGTCCACTAAAGAAGCAAAAACCTGCCTAGGAAATTAAAGCCCAAAGGTTGCCCGAAAGATCTCGAAGGATAGGTACCCTTGTGGGGGGCACTCAACACTCAAAAAAGGACCTTTTCCAAGGACCCAAAGGGACACCTTCCCTTCGAGGTGTCCCAAAGGCTGACTGAAGATGTAGAAAAGAGACTTCAAAGACTTAGCCAAAAAAGAAACCATTGAACCGATGAACCTTAAATTGAAAGGTTCAACGAGTTCACAAGTTCAAAGGTTCAACCAGTGTGATAAAGACTAGAGAGCTTAGAAAGAACAAAAGGTGATGGAGTGAATAATAAACCAATGAACCAATTGAACCTTGAACCAAAATATTTCAAAGTTCAATGGTTCAAAAGACAGCCTCAAACAAAGAAAGAAGCAATAAATAGATGTTTCCAGAGGCCAACAAGAAAGTGATGGTTCAACCAAGAAGCAAGAAAGTGATTGAACCATGAAGCAAAAAGTGAAGGATCATAAGAACCAATAAAGACCGGTGAACCATTGATCTGATGAACTTCCAAAGGTTCAAAGGTTCATGGTTTGACATGGTCCTAGTAGCCAGCAATCAGTGACGTCCCCATGGATGTCAAATTTAAAGTAAGGGAATATCCGTTGAAATTCAAATAAAGTGTGGAACTTGAAGGAAGAACCAAGCGATTGGTTAAAAAGAGAGCCTAAAGGCTCAAATTGCTATAGGGGAGAGAGGAACAAGACCAAAAGATCAGAAATATCTTCAAAAGAGTTATTTTTAATAGGTGAAACAGTGGATCAAGTAGACTTATGAGCACACCAAATCAAGGATGTGACCTATTTTTCTTCCATGAAGTAATGGTGAATTGGATAGCTACACAAACATCAGGTAAAAGACCAGACAGTCCATACTAAGGAAGAGACATATTAGATGAATGGGCATGCCGTAGTTAAGGCAATGCACTATTCCAAGCATGGTCCCTCCAGACAGAACTGAAGGCGCATTGAGGGCATTGACTACATCGTGGGCCATCCCATGGGAAAGGGGGCCAAGCCTTGCTTGGTGGCTGTAGATTGTAATTTCTCTCATTATGCAAGGGGGACTTTTTCATTTTTATAGAAGTGAAACTCTTCCCAAATTGAAAGGAGAATACTGAGACTTTGAGATCATATTGTTGTTCATATCATTTTATCTGAATGAGAAACCAAGTTATTTTTACAGACTTTGTGCTATTATATCTTGTATCATTTTAGGAGATTATTCTTATGTCTGTCTTCTAAATGTGTTCTTGTTTATTTAATTTAACAAGCAGAACTAGTGAAAGTAATTAGGAAGGTGTCCTAAAACTAACTGTGAGGAAGACTTTGTGCTTTCACCATTGTTTTCAGAGTGTGTTTTCATTTTCTATTTATGTGTGAAGGATATTGGGATGACTTTGTGCCCCCATTACCCTTTGGTTTTCACTCTTTGGGTAGTTGAGGTGCAGATTGTGTTATAGTTCATTCTACTGGTTACTACCCTTTGCTACCAGTTCTTTGTCACCACCTGAAAGAACCCTTGTGCCTTGCTGTAAGGTCACTTCTGAAAGAAGAGAAGTACCTTTAGTATTGTCACCATGAATTTCTCCTTTGCCTATGAATATCATCTCTGAAAGAAGAGAGATGGATGGTGTATCCTACCCTTGGGTATTATTTTTTGCTTATTTATATAGTATATGGCACCTGCATATTCATCGAGAACCTCCCCTTGATGAGAGGAGAGATTTGTCCACCTCTGATGTAGTAAACCTACACACTAGGCCAACCA